>JAPXFY010000026.1:42704631-42709631 GCA_030674185.1 Monoplex corrugatus | reverse complement strand
CTAATCACCCTTGGGTCCTGACTCAACGGGGGGGGGGGGGGGGGGATCTGTTCTCTCCCTCCCCTTCACATGTAATAGCTGGCTGCAGAGAGAGGGGGGTGTTTACGCATGCATGATGAACAGATAGCTTCAGAGAAAACTGGCAAATTTGCAGGGTGGAAATCTTAGTTTTAACCCTTTCTCTCCGGCGCCCTGTCCACAAGCATCCTCCGTTGACGACCATGCTAGCACTGCAAAAACTTGTGGATTCCCTCACCCTATCCACCAGCTCCTTGCAGAAGGCTGGTGAATAGGGTGAGAGAGTCAGAAGGTTAAGTTTTTGCAGTTGGTGGATAGGGTGTGGGAGTCAAAGGGTTAATTAAACGATGACTGTTGTTTTTGAGGACGGTTGAAATTACGCATGTTTGCTGCTCCGTCTTCTTTAGATATCGGTGGAGACAGAAAGACGAAAACTGTTGAGCGTGGTGATCAACTAAGTTTATGTAAGTGGGAAAGTAAAACAATTTGTGGATTTTTGTTTTCTTTTCAGAAATAACTGTATTTTTACAAAACAGATGAAATGAAATGAAGGTTGATCCATCTTGATGTCTTTGAGAGAATTAAAATCATCAGTCTTTGGCTCATGATTATGAGTGACCTCCATTGCAGAAAAGCGATAGCTATAACATGTGTTTGTTCGTCTGCTTGTATTTTATTTGTGATTGGAATTGGTATTGTCAATTATAGCGCTAAGTAGACATAATTAAAAATATGACGCGCATTAATAAAACTGTTGTCTAATTTATTCGTCACTACTGTAAATAACTAAATCTCGTTTGCACCCAGAATAAGGCTAAATAACTATAAATCTCGTTTGCACCCAGAATAAGGCTAAATAACTAAATCTCGTTTGCACCCAGAATAAGGCTAAATAACTAAATCTCGTTTGCACCCAGAATAAGGCTAAATAACTATAAATCTCGTTTGCACCCAGAATAAGGCTAAATAACTAAATCTCGTTTGCACCCAGAATAAGGCATAAATAACTAAATCTCGTTTGCACCCAGAATAAGGCTAAATAACTCAATCTCGTTTGCACCCAGAATAAGGCTGAATAACTCAATCTCGTTTGCACCCAGAATAAGGCTAAATAACTAAATCTCGTTTGCACCCAGAATAAGGCTGAATAACTATCAATCTCGTTTGCACCCAGAATAAGGCTGAATAACTAAATCTCGTTTGCACCCAGAATAAGGCTAAATAACTAAATCTCGTTTGCACCCAGAATAAGGCTAAATAACTAAATCTCGTTTGCACCCAGAATAAGGCTAAATAACTAAATCTCGTTTGCACCCAGAATAAGGCTAAATAACTAAATCTCGTTTGCACCCAGAATAAGGCTAAATAACTATAACTCTCGTTTGCACCCAGAATAAGGCTAAATAACTAAATCTCGTTTGCACCCAGAATAAGGCTAAATAACTAAATCTCGTTTGCACCCAGAATAAGGCTGAATAACTAAATCTCGTTTGCACCCAGAATAAGGCTAAATAACTGAATCTCGTTTGCACCCAGAATAAGGCTGAATAACTAAATCTCGTTTGCACCCAGAATAAGGCTAAATAACTAAAAATCTCGTTTGCACCCAGAATAAGGCTAAATAACTAAATCTCGTTTGCACCCAGAATAAGGCTAAATAACTAAATCTCGTTTGCACCCAGAATAAGGCTAAATAACTAAATCTCGTTTGCACCCAGAATAAGGCTAAATAACTAAATCTCGTTTGCACCCAGAATAAGGCTGAATAACTAAATCTCGTTTGCACCCAGAATAAGGCTGAATAACTAAATCTCGTTTGCACCCAGAATAAGGCTAATTCACATCTTTCAGTGCCATGTCATCACCAGTGGTATGCCTGTGGGGGGAAAAAGTAAAGTTATGTGCGCGCTTTACAAGTTTTTAAGGAATCCTCCGTGTATAACATAAGTTTCGGGTTTAGTCTATTGGAACGCAAAATGTTCACCATACTTTGGCATATGTTTTTATATGGCGCTGTTATCTTCTGGCTTGATACAAGTTAATTAACGTCGTGTGGACTTCGAAGATCGTGACAATGTTTGTTGTCAGGAACAAGGGTTGGACAGTTACATGTGCCCTCCACCAGTCCGCTAATAATGTTTTTTTTCGTCTCATTTTCTACGCCACTGTAATGGCCACAGAAGCTGAAACAGTTTTTATTATGCCATGATGATGATGTCGATGTGGATGAAAATCATGACGCTATGGAGTTCCATCTAGGACTGAGACTGCGTGACATGGTTGTACTCTATACTTACTATCATAATATATATACCCTGGCGTCAAACACACCCGAGAGATACAGACACCTGCGGTGTTGGTCAGAAGATTTGAGCAACACCTTCAATGACGCATCCGCGAAGTGGATGAGACTCGACTCGACTGTGTGATTCCGGTCTTCCCAATGAACCCATAGCACGCCCAACTGTGGGTAGGAGCCGGTTAGAGCCGAAAAATCCCTTAATGGTTTTTGAAGGTACTGATGGTGATTCGAACCCACAACCTTCCAGTCTGTGGCCCGTTGCGTTAACCACTACACCACGGCGACTGGTTAAGTCCGCTAATAATTATCTGACATGCCCTTTGAGCCTTGCAAGGTCTTGAAATGAAGGGGGGAATAGAGCTGACGAAACGCCAAGCAGACACCACCAGAATGATCTGAGCTTTAGAATGGGTAGTAAACAGGCCAGGTTTTGTGTTGCGGGCTGGGATTGAACTCTAGACATCAGATCTTTCAGTCCACGATTGTATTATGAGATTGGACATACCCCTGGCTAGGTCGTGATAATAACTGTAGTCGAGAGTAAGCACACACACTTCATCATTTAATCGGTGACGGGACCCTTCGATCATAGGTCTAGCAGAGAAACACCCACTGCCCGGACCCTTCGATCGTAGGACAGACGGTATAAGGTACAAAACTCACTTGGCTTTCTTGGTACTTTAGTTGTTTGATTAGACAGTCCCTTCCCTTAAAACAGTTCCGGCAGACGTACTGTGTGCGTTTTCGATCGAGATTTAAAGTGCTTTTGGCCAGAAAAAATGTCAGTAAGTAGAGGTTTGAGTCGCGAGGAGATTCTACGGTTGCTTGACCTTGATGAGAATGAAGGTAACGCTGAAATTGGATCAAATTTTGAAGAAGAAAGTAATGAAAGTGCTGAGGAGGAAGAAGAAAGTGTCATAGAAAGTGTACCCAGTATCAGTGACATATCAGGGCTATAACCGTTTGAAAACATACACAATACTTCAACAGGGGGGAAAAAAGGGGAAAACACACAGTGTTACTAGGGGCAGGGGTGTTCAGCGAGGAGTTTGAACTCGAAGTACTCGCAGTGTAGAAAATTAAATTTAGCATCCTTTTTTTTTTTTTTATCATAAACTACACCAAATTTGGTATGCATCAGACTTTATTTAGGCATGTAACAGGAGTGTGTTTTAAAACAAGCAGTCTCATTCTGGCATTTTTCCCAGTACATGATCAGGCAGCAACAGTGATTGTTCAGTGGCAGCTCCATTCACAATAGAGATAACTCCTTAGTATAAGAGAGACGTGATGCGTGTTTTGCGTAGTAATAAAAAAAAAAAAAAGGCGCGTCTTTCGTCTGCTTCAGCTGTGTAGCTACGTGCTGGGCACAGTCGCCAAGGAATGTTTCACTGTAACTGATAATTGATGAGGTTGGAAGGCAGGGAGGGGATGCTGCTTCATCTCTCACAAGTTTTGGAACAGCTTGACAAGAATGCGTTCCGTGCTTATGGTGGCCTCTGTCGGGTTTGCAGGATGTCGTTGTCTCACGTTACAGTGGTAGCCCATTGTCTGGGCATGGTATAGGGGGTATGCTTGCTTTACGTTCATGTTTTTTGTCATGTTTTGGTAGTGTCTTGTTCTTTTTTTACTTGATTAAAAGTTTGGTAACGTTCTGTTCCTGTAAAGTGCCACGATCAGGCTTTGGGCATGGGCCTTTCGCGCTATGTAAATGACACGATGATGAAGATCGTCATCATCATCATCGTCGTCGTCGTCGTCGTCGTCGTCGATCATCATCATCATTGTTATTATTATTATTTACTATTATTATCATTATTATTGTTATTATCATTATTATTACTATTATTATGAGTTAGTTGTTTAGTTATTTATTTTGACTCTTTTCTATCTGCTCTGTTGTTTTCTGTCTTCTCCTTTCTGTCTGCCGTCGTCTTTTGTTTGTTTGTTTGTTTGTTTTCTTTACTGTCTTCTGGTTCCCTACCCTCATCCACTTTTTAAAATATTCTTTTTCTGTTAAAAGTAAAAGGGGGTGGGGTGAGGGTGGGGAAGGTGTAGGGGGAGGTTACTTTATTTAGCAGGAGAGAAATGTGTTTTGTGTACGCCTTGTCTGTCAGTCTGTAACAAAAACGTCAGAGCAAGATTTTCTTAGCTGTTGAAGAGTCGATTTTTTTTGTTTTAATTTGGAGATCATTTCGCCAACGTCAAAGGCACACGGACCAAAATAAAAAAAAAAGTGCCTAAAATAACCACTTTGTGAGGAAATTGAATGGACAGCGCTTTTTTTGGGGGGGGGGGGGGGGGGGGGGGGTACTTCTCACAATATTTGTTGTTGTTTTTACTCTTTTATCCTCCCCCGTCCCATTTTCTACGCCACCTTAATGGCCGCACAAAGTTAGCACAGTTTTTACAGTGCGATAATGATGATGATGTCGATGAGGATGATAATCATGATGCTATGGAGTTCCATCTAGGAGTGAGACTGCGTGACAGGGCTGTACTCTACGCTTACTATCATAATGTATCCTGGTGGTAACCAGACCCGAGAGATACAGACACCTGCGGTGCTGGTCAAAAGATTTGAGCAACACCTTCAATGACGCATCCGTGAAGTGGATGAGACCCGACTGTGTGGTCCCAGTTTTGCCAATGAGCCCATAGCACGCCCAACTCTGGGTAG
>JAPXFY010000026.1:42687131-42694631 GCA_030674185.1 Monoplex corrugatus | reverse complement strand
CGTTATTCTGTAATGTATTGCAAGATAGTTGTATAGCCTGTCGTTATTCTGTAATGTATTGTAAGATAGTTGTACGGCCTGTCGTTATTCTGTAATGTATTGTAAGATAGTTGTATAGTCTGTCGTTATTCTGTAATGTATTCTAAGATAGTTGTATAGCCTGTCGTTATTCTCTACGTTATTGCAAGATAATTCTATTGCCTATCTTATTCTGTAAGTTACAGCAAGATAATTCTATGGCTTGTCATTAGTCTGGAAGTTATTGCAAGATAATTCTATAGAGTGTCGTTATTGTTCAAGTTACGGCAAGATAATGCTGTGGCCTGTCCTTATTCTGTAAGCTATTGCAAGATAATGCTGTGACCTGTCGTTATTCTGTAAGCTATTGCAAGATAATGCTGTGGCCTGTCGTTATTCTGTAAGCTATTGCAAGATAATTCTGTGGCCTGTCGTTATTCTGTAAGCTATTGCAAGATAATGCTGTGACCTGTCGTTATTCTGTAAGCTATTGCAAGATAATTCTGTGGCCTGTCGTTATTCTGTAAGCTATTGCAAGATAATGCTGTGGCCTGTCGTTATTCTGTAAGCTATTGCAAGATAATGCTGTGATCTGTCGTTATTCTGTAAGCTATTGCAAGATAATTCTGTGGCCTGTCGTTATTCTGTAAGCTATTGCAAGATAATGCTGTGGCCTGTCGTTATTCTGTAAGCTATTGCAAGATAATGCTGTGACCTGTCGTTATTCTGTAAGCTATTGCAAGATAATTCTGTGGCCTGTCGTTATTCTGTAAGCTATTGCAAGATAATGCTGTGGCCTGTCGTTATTCTGTAAGCTATTGCAAGATAATGCTGTGACTTGTCGTTATTCTGTAAGCTATTGCAAGATAATTCTGTGGCCTGTCGTTATTCTGTAAGCTATTGCAAGATAATGCTGTGGCCTGTCGTTATTCTGAAAGCTATTGCAAGATAATGCTGTGACTTGTCGTTATTCTGTAAGCTATTGCAAGATAATGCTGTGACCTGTCGTTATTCTGTAAGCTATTGCAAGATAATGCTGTGACCTGTCGTTATTCTGTAAGCTATTGCAAGATAATTCTGTGGCCTGTCGTTATTCTGTAAGCTATTGCAAGATAATGCTGTGACCTGTCGTTATTCTGTAAGCTATTGCAAGATAATGCTGTGGCCTGTCGTTATTCTGTAAGCTATTGCAAGATAATGCTGTGACCTGTCGTTATTCTGTAAGCTATTGCAAGATAATGCTGTGACCTGTCGTTATTCTGTTATTGCAAGATAATGCTGTGACCTGTCGTTATTCTGTAAGCTATTGCAAGATAATTCTGTGGCCTGTCATTATTCTGTTATTGCAAGATAATGCTGTGGCCTGTCGTTATTCTGTTATTGCAAGATAATGCTGTGACCTGTCGTTATTCTGTTATTGCAAGATAATGCTGTGACCTGTCGTTATTCTGTTATTGCAAGATAATGCTGTGACCTGTCGTTATTCTGTAAGCTATTGCAAGATAATACTGTGGCCTGTCGTTATTCTGTAAGCTATTGCAAGATAATGCTGTGACCTGTCGTTATTCTTTTATTACAAGATAGTTCTAGGGCCTTTCGTTATTCTGTAATTTTGCACAAGGACAGACAATTCTATGGCCTAGAGTATGTGTCGTTCTGTGTGTTATCTTGCAGTAAGAAAAGATAATTGTATGGCCTTTTGTTATTCTTTAAGTTGTATTGCAGTACTGAAAGATGATTGTATGTTCTGCTGCTATTGTCTTGGTTATTTTGCAGTAAGGAAAGATAATTTTATGTCCTGTTTTTTTTTTTTCTTATTTTGCAGTAAGGAAAGATGATTGTATGTCCTGTTATTCTCTTAGTTATTTTGCAGTGAGGAAAGATAATTGTATGTCCTGTTGTTATTCTCTTAGTTATTTTGCAGTAAGGAAAGATAATTGTATGTCCTGTTGTTCTCTTAGTTATTGTGCAGTAAGGAAAGATAATTGTATGTCCTGTTGTTCTCTTAGTTATTTTGCAGTGAGGAAAGATAATTGTATGTCCTGTTGTTATTCTCTTAGTTATTTTGCAGTAAGGAAAGATAATTGTATGTCCTGTTGTTCTCTTAGTTATTTTGCAGTGAGGAAAGATAATTGTATGTCCTGTTGTTATTCTCTTAGTTATTGTGCAGTAAGGAAAGATAATTGTATGTCCTGTTGTTCTCTTAGTTATTTTGCAGTAAGGAAAGATAATTGTATGTCCTGTTGTTATTCTCTTAGTTATTGTGCAGTAAGGAAACATAATTGCATGTCCTATTGTTATTCTCTTAGTTATTGTGCAGTAAGGAAAGATAATTGTATGTCCTGTTGTTCTCTTAGTTATTTTGCAGTAAGGAAAGATAATTGTATGTCCTGTTATTTTCTTAGTTATTTTGCAGTAAGGAAAGATAATTGTATGCCCTGTTATTCTCTTAGTTATTTTGCAGTAAGGAAAGATAATTGTATGTCCTGTTGTTATTCTCTTAGTTATTTTGCAGTAAGGAAAGATAATTTGTACGTCCTGTTGTTGTTCCCTGATTTTGCACTAAGGAAGGATAATTCTGTGGGCCAAGGTGTTTGTTTTTCTCTTGTGTTACTTTGAAATAAGGAGGAACGTCTGTCCAGTCCAGCCCAGCAGCAGATATGTTTCCCCTTATCTCAGTAAGACACTTTATTGCAATTTGTCGAGAAAATACATGTAGAAGATACTTGTGTGGCCTGATGTGTGTATTGTTCTCTGTGTTCTTTTACAGTAAGGATGTTCGTCTGCCAGTCCAGCTGCAAAGGGCCATGGCTGCAGAGGCTGAGGCTGCTCGTGAAGCGCGCGCTAAGGTAAGAAAAGGGCCGGATAAATGTGATGGTCTGGTATTGTGTATAAAGTGTGTGTATGTGTGTGTGTATGTGTGTGTGTGTGTGTGTGTGTGTGTGTGTGTGTGTGTGTGTGTGTGTGTGTGTGTGTGTGTGTTTTGGGGGGCAGGAGAGGGGTTATGGAAGAGGAGAAAGAGCGTGTGTATGTGGCTTCTGTCTCTGTCTCTGTGTCTGTCTCAGTCTCTGTCTCTTTCTCTCTCTCTCTCTGTCTCGCTCTCTCTCTCTCTATCTATCTATCTATCTATCTATCTATCTCTCCCTCACTCCCCACCTCTCTCTGTTTCTCTATCCCTGTTTTCTCTCTCTCTCTTTCTTTCTCTCTCTCTCTTTCTTTCTATTTCTCTCTCTCTCTCTCTCTCTCCCCTGTTTCTCTCTCTCTCTCCACCCCCCTGTTTCTCTTTCTCCCCCCCCCCTGTTTCTCTCTCTCTTTCACCACACACAACATGCGCGCACACGCACACGCACACGTACACACATGCGCGCGCGCGCGTGCACACACACACACACACACACACACACACACTCAGTCACTAGCTCTCTCTCAAAACACACACACACGGCACACACATGCTAGATACACACGCGCGCACGCGACTTGACGTCACGGGGATTAAGAATATTTCAATAGGATCGATGCGAAAGAAATCAATCGAGGGCTCTTAATTGGAATGGCATTTTTTTTTTTTTGTATGCCTTGTTCAACTCCCTTCATCCCAAGCCCCCATCACACAACCCCCCCACCCCGTCCCTCTACCGTGCTTTCCCGTTGGCCCAAAGGTTATCAACTTTGGGCCTGGATTAGGATGGGGTTTTCTTTTTTTTTTTTTTTTTCTCTCCAGTTCTATCGAGAAAGACAACAAGAGGGAGGGGAGAAAGAGAGAGAGAGAGAGGAGGGAGATAGAGGGGGAGGGAGGGAGAGAGAGAGAGAAGACAGAGGAGGGATGGAGAGACAGACAGACACACACACACACACACACACACACCACACACCACGCACGCACGCACCACGCACCACGCACACACAACACACACACACACACACACCACACACACACACACACACACACACACACACACACACACTGTGTACACATGGTGACAGAATGACACCGTCTTCTCTCATCTCTGTTCCCGCAGTGTTGTTTCATTCAGTCTTCGTTGCAGACGAGAAGAGAAAAGGGGTAGAAGGGAATAATGAGGGATGGAGGGAGGGGAGGGAGAGAAGGAGAGAGAGAGAGAGAGGTGGGGAGGTCTTACGATGTATCTTCATTTTCGTTGCGTATATTAATGCATTAAGAGAGAGGGAAGGAGGAGAGGGGAGAAAAAAGAGTGTGTGTGTGTCAGAGACAGACAGACAGACAGACAGACAGACAGACGGACTGTGGTGGGTGGGGTTGGGGAGAGAGAGACGTATTCGATATATATACATATACATATATATATATATGTATTATATATATATATATATGTATGTATGTATATATATGTGTGTGTATGTATGTGTATATACATAAATGTATATATATATGTAATATTTATATGTAGGCTATGTATGTATATGTATGTATGTTCGTGGTTAATATAAATGTAATGTAGTAAGAAAGATTCTCTCTCTCGCTCGCTCTCTCTCTCTCTCTCTCTCTCTCTCTCTCTCTCTCTCTCTCTCTCTCTCTCTCTCTCTCTCTCTCTCGGGAGGCACATAACAGCAAACATACAATATATTCTTATCTGTTCCAAACAATTTTTTGTCGATAAGAAACACACAAAAGTTACTATAATCAATATCAATAACTTTCACGAAGGGAATAAATCAATAACTTTCACGAAGGGAATAAATTCATTCTTTACCTCTCTCTCTCTCCCTCCCTCCCTCCCTCCCTCCCTCTCTCTCTCTCTCTCTCTCTCTCTCTCTCTCTGTGCTCGCGTGCCTGTGTGTGGGAATCCAAAGGTTACAGGCTATGGCAGCATGCATGACAGAGTAACACGAAATACCTTTCCACACTGATGAAGTGACACATGAGACTTTCTCTGATTGAAAAGGAATAAGGTTGTAGGGATGGGTGTGGAGGTTGGTGCCGCATGATAAAAACTATCAGTAGTAGTAGTAACAAACTAGATAGCCAAGCCTAATTTATTAACACACTCTTGATCTGTGACCGACTGACAGAAAAACAAACAAACAAAAAACACTCACAAGCACGAGGGAAGTAACGAGGCATTAGGTAGGAGTTTTATAGTTATTTCTCTTGTCCTTCTGTTCCTCCCCGTATCGCCCTGCTGGTGGGATGATGGCAGACCTGAAAACTGATAAGTATGCATGCGTATTTGTCACAGTTTTCAGTTGGCTTTGAGATGAGCAGATGACGGTAACTGTACATATATTTGGTTATATGTATACGTGCACACACACACACACACACACACACACACACACACACACAGACACACACACGCACGCACGCACACACACACACACACACACACACACACACACACACACACACATATATATACATACATAGATAGATACATACATACATACATACATACATATATACATACATACATATATATATATGTATATATATATATATATATGTATATGTGTGTGTGCGTGTATATATATATATGTGTGTGTGTGTATACATGTGTGTATATATCTATATATATATATATATATATATACATATATATATATATATATATATATATATATATATATATATATATATGTAGTATATATGTAGGTAGAGAGAGAGAGAGAGAGAGAGAGAGATTGTGTACACTTACAATAAGTAAACAAAGAAATAGATAAAGTGTTGGGTATCTCTGACCTGTCAGCGCTCTAGTCTTGACGTAAAGGTTTCCCGTCTTTCAGTCTAACTGCACGGGTTCGAGTTTGGCTTGAGAAAAACTTTTTGCCTTTGGCCTTAATCCATGCTTCTGTAAATGGGGGTACATGATATTGTTCAGGGATGAAATAGTGTACACATAGTCACATACATATTAAGCCAAACAGGAGTAAGGTGCTGGATTATTCCGTATTTTCTCCGAGTTTATTTTTGTAAGGGTAGTGCCTATCCTCTCTTTTTCTCTCGGTCTCGGTCTCTGTCTCTGTCTGGCTGTCTGGCTGTCTGTCTGTCTGTCTCTCTCTCTTTCTTTCTCTCTCTCTCTCTCTCTCTCTCTCTCTCTCTCTCTCTCTCTCTCTCTCTCTCTCTCTCTCTCTGCGGGAGATGGATACTATTTAAGGCAATCTCTCCCTCTCTCTCTCTTTCTCTCTCTCTTTCTCTCTCTCTTTCTCTCTCTCTCTCTCTCTCCCCTCTATCTCTCTCTGTCCTCTCTCTGTCTGTGTCTCCCCACCTCTCTCTCTCTGTCAGTAAAGTACTGTACAGCAATGCAATAAGTAACCTGTATATATATATATACCTGAAATACTGTACAATACAAATGACGTCGCCACTGGAAACTCCATATTGTCAGGAGAGCATAGCTGTGGAGAGCATAGCTGTGGAGAGCATAGCTGTGGAGAGCATAGCTGTGGAGAGCATAGCTGTGGAGAGCATAGCTGTGGAGAGCATAGCTGTGGAGAGCATAGCTGTACAGTCATCAGATAGCAATGACAGAACAAGAGACATTATGCACGAGAAACGGGGGGCCTCATGACCCTCCTAGAGTGGCCAGGGACGAGTGTTCATATCAACCCCGCCTTTATGGGGCCAGTTCCATGGCAGTCTATAAATCTTTTTGAGCGTAAGTTTATTTACTCAAGACGGGCATGAGAACGAGGGAAAGGTTCCATACTATGTATACCTTGCGTCAGACCTAGGCGCCTTGCTTGGCATGGACTTCCTAGGTGATTTATGGCAAGATGGCGAAGTGGTCACATTAACCCATGCCAGGTGGTTGGCTGGCGTGTTCTTGAGATGTGTGTCCTACATTCAAATACTGATCTGATTGACCATCTTTATAACCGTCTGTCAGGGAACAGTATATATACACATTGTGTACATTCCAGTATCGATGAGTCGGTCTTCGGTTGAACATTAACCCTCTGACTCCCGCACCCTGTCTACCAACTGCAAAAAAACTTAGACCCTTTGACTCCCTCACCCTATTCACCAGCTTCCTGCAGGAAGCTAGTGGATGGGGTGAGGGAATCAAAGGGTTAAGTTTTGGCTTTGCTAGCATGGTTGACAAAGCAAGATGCCAGTGGACAGGGTCTGGAGGTTGCATCTTGCTATAGCTGTAGTTTAGAGGTTACATCTTGCTACAGCTGTGATTTAGAGGTTACATCTTGCTACAGCTGTGATCTGGAGACTATATCTTGCTGTAGCTGTGGTCTGGAGGTTACATCTTGCTATTGTCAAAGGGTTAAACTTTATTCGAGTTTGCCTCTTACTGATAATGATATATCATTGCGCAACCACCATTTTGCTTGCCAAGAAGGTGCGAAAGAAACAGATAGGTGGTCAGATTGTCAAAGAAGTCAGTTTTATTAAACGCGCTCTTTTCTGTTGTCCATTCAATAGCAGGCAGGTTGTGGAGACGTGAAGTGCTGTGTTCTAACAAAGACATTTACTTGTCTTGTTTGAGCAGC
>JAPXFY010000026.1:42669631-42674631 GCA_030674185.1 Monoplex corrugatus | reverse complement strand
CAGAGAGTGGACTGGCCTTGAATGGAACATCATTCTGCGGAAAGCTGAGGACCGTGAGGAGTGGAGGAAGTTGGTTGCAAAATCTTCAGTGGTGCCCCAACGGTCAACCAGACTATGGGACTGATGATGATGATGATGAGATGACTGTGACCTTTAAAGAGCATTAAGTGAAATAAAATTTTAACGTGAAGCGAGGACAATAGTAGTCTTTAACAACAGGGAAAACAGAATGTGAATGTTGACAGGAATTGTCGAGATAAAAGCTGTTCACATACCTTCCTCAAAAGGTGCTGACTTCTGGCAAAATTTTTTGTTTGTTTGTTTTTTTTTTGTTTTTTTTTTTGTTAATTCCTGTGACTTTGATCATGTTATCATAACTTCCAAATTTATGCACTTGCCATTCATCAATGATCAAGAACTGACTAAAATTTGGTAAAGATGCATCCAAAAACAGTTGCGAAATCTTACAAAGGCAAGTCTTTTCACAGAAAGAGACACAGATGCACGGTTATCTTTGGTCTAAATGAAACGATCTCCCTTTTAAAAAAAAATATAGAAATTAGAGTGTTTCTGTAGTGCACAATCTGGGCAAAACCATGAATCCTTTGGAGTTGTTTTAAGTTCGACACATGCAAAATGAAATCAAAGCAATGGGCAGTTTTATCTAAAGCAACCAAGAGCCCATATTCCCCCGGTCTGCAAAAGCAAAATAGACTTATACGCCCCAAAGACTAAAATATAATGGCCATATGTCAAGTAGCAGGAACACAGGCCTCATGGCAACCATTTTCCAAGAAAAACCAGTGGCGAAAAGGAAGATAGGCAGACCTCCAATCTCACGCATCGAGAACTAAAACAAAAAACAAACAAACAAAAAAACAAAAGAAAAACCGAAAATTCTGTAAACAGCCAAGGGAGACTATAAGAGATCAACTAAAGGTCCAGTAGCAACAGGAGTTGCGTACCTTGTGTGAATATATTAACCAATCGGAAAATCATGGCAGCCGAGATGTGTTTTATACATTTCGAAGCTACAAACCTTGATGAAAAAGTGATTTTATTTAAGTGAAACGGCGTATGAACAGTACGGGACTACACTGATGAATGGGACCACTTTTGTGTACTTGTCATTTTCAGGCTACTTGCACTTTTAAAGCTGAAGCTGAAGCAAGTTCGCCGATGTTTTTGAAAATGAAAGTAACAAGGAGGGTTTGGTTTGCACATTCAACATTGCACAGAAAATGCATCGATCGATTCACCGACGGCATTAGGTAAGATTTTGTTTTCATGCTCTGCTCAGAGTCTCTGTCTGTTCGCCTGTCTGCCTGTCTGTCTGTCTGTCTGCCTGTCTGTCTGTCTGTCTCTCTCTCTCTCTGTCTCTCTCTGTGTCTCTCTGTCTCTATCTCTCTTTCTCTCTCCCTCCATCTCTGTCTCCCTCTTTCTCGCACTCTCCCTCCCTCCCTCCCCCTCTCTCTCTCTCTCTCTCTCTCTCTCTCTCTCTCTCTCTCTCTCTCTCTAAACACATGCTTTGCAAGGGTGAGAGAAAGACATAAGAGACCAAATCAGTGGGAAGAATGGCAGGTGTGAGCTAATGAGAAATTTCTACCTGCTGCAGGTGGAAGCAGAATGAAGATCTTTGGCAAATTCAAGGTACGTCTTGTGCCTGCAGAGCTATGATACCACCATACATATAAGATACCAAACACTTTTTTGTTTTGTTTTGTTTTTTATCAGTAACAACGCCCATTGCTGACACTGACAGTATTACATCAGAACACAGTGAGCACTCATCAATATCATCATCAGGTTCCTTGTCGCATGGCATTGGTGATTATGGACTTCCATCTGTCTCTATCATCTCTTGTTGCCTCAAGCATCTCTTCCACCTTCCCTGTCTTCAGCCACTTGGCAAGTCCGTCTAGTATCTTCTCCCTGAGTCTACCTGGTGCTCTCCTTCCCTCCAGCTTTCCCGTTCTGACCAGGTGTTCCAATTCCCCTTTTTTCACAAAATGGCCTATGAATGTTGCCTGCCTTTTCCTAATCTTCTTTGTGAATGATCTACTTGTGTCTGCCTCCATCAAGACTGTCTCGTTTGTTTTCTTTGCTGTCCATGGAACTCTAAACATCCTTCTTAGAAACCACATCTCCCCTGCCTCAATCTTGTTCTGGCTTTGCTTGTTGACTGTCCACGCCTTGCAACCGTACAACAGTATTGGTTCTATTTAACATTCCAGAACTCTCTTCCTGATGTTAATTGATAGGCATTTGTTGGTAAGAATGCTTTCCATCTTCTTGAATGTTGTTTTGGCTTGGCTGATTCTGATGTGCATATGCCATCTGGTGAAATGATCGTTCCCAGGTATTTAAATTTATCAACCTGTCTCAAGATTGTGCTGTTTGCTGTTATTTTGCATGAGGGGATTTCATGTTTTTTACTGATCACCATGACTTCAGTGAGCACTGCATACAACATTTTCAAGCTAGATGCTTTGTTCAAGAGATTCGTTGAAGGAAATGAGGTTTTACATTTGTCAGAACTGGTTGAGTTGTTTGGAAGTATCAAGTCAGTGGAAAAGGCAGCTGCAGTGGCCAGGACTCAACATCTAAAGCAGTGGATTTCAGGTGATGTTCCCTAGCTCACCTTCTTTAACCCTATGACTCCCACACCCTGTCCACTAACTGCAAAAACTTAACCCTTTGACTTCCGCACCCTACAGGAAGCTGATGGATAGGATGAGGGAGTCAAACTTAAAGGGTTAAGTTTTTGCTTTGTTAGCATGGTTGGCAAGGCAGGATACTGGTGGACAGGGTGTGGGAGTCAAAGGTTAAATAAAGGGTGAGGAATCATACTTTTATTCCGAGCGAGGTTGTTCTGTGTGGAAAAAAAAACTGTTCCTTAGTTGTTGGTGACTGCTGATACAAATGGTCCTGCAACTGAATCAGAGTCTGAAGACAATGCTGGAGCGTAACAGTAAAATCCATAGGTATGGATGATAAGTACAGAAATATTTTAAATTTCCAGTGTATAAAATTTCATTTAGTATATTCTGTAGGCTATATGGAGTTCATATGTCTACAGTTGTCTTTTTATAAGTATTTGATTATAATTTCTTTTTGTTTGTTTGTCATTTTTCATTGCCACATTGTGTGTTAGATGTCCATTTGTTGTGAAGCAAACAATGAATTAAAACATTTTCAGAAAAAGGTTAGATTTTAAATATATATGTTTTAGTGCTATATATACTTTTCTTTTTCAGTATTAATTTTAGAGCTATCTTTTTTTTTATTTTACAACTATCTTTTGTTTTCTTTTCTTAATTTTTACTTGTTATAAATTTCTTATTTCTTTCAAAAAGGATATATATCTATATCTCTGATACTGATTTATACTGAGACAAACCTTCTAATAAAAATAAATGTTTACAATTACTACTTGTCTGTATACCACTTTTAGTTTTACTCACCTGTTCACAAGTCTCCAAAAGGATCCCAGTGTGTTAACTTTTTTCTTCCATAATGAGATCTTCAGCAGCTGCCTGCTTACAATGGCCCTTCTTCTTATAAAAATTACAGTATTTATATGGCGCCAAATCTTGACAATTCAAATCAAAGCTCATGCACCAGGCATACGCACACAATCGACAAAGACCAGCTTGCAATATTTAATACTATACACAGACTGAGGGAAAGTTGTAGTTTTCTTCTTTTATCTCCTTCATGCCTATTATCTATATTTTGGCTCTGTGTGTGTGTGTGTGTGTGTGTGTGTGTGTGTGTGTGTGTGTGTGTGTGTGTGTGTGTGTGTGTGTGTGTGTGTGTGTGTGTGGTTGGATGTCAGGTTTTAAGATTTTCCCGAAATCAGAGGGACCATTACCAACAAAATGAATGCGGAATACCTGAGATCAACGATAGTTATATTCAGCTGAGCACTATGATCGACTCCGTGGCTGACACCCTGCGAGCCCATGACCTGTCACTCTATCAAGCCTCCCGCCTTGCTGCAGACAGACGTCTGTGTCTCCCCGCGACGCCGAAGGGCACCAGCGGCAGATGAAAGAAGAAGAAGAAGAGCACTATGATTGAATGCAGTTTTACTGAAGAGTCTTACTAGTGCTCATGAACTCAAACTCAACAGCATTGTAATGACCTTTGACCTTACCTTTTGTACCAAGGCCCAGCAAGTAAGTATGTTGGAATTACACCATGTAGGCTGTGTTTGGAGAGAGTGGTTGTCAGATTTGGCGAGTTCCACACATGTTTGTCATTTTTAAGTGTCATTACAAACGAAAGTGCTATGAAGATTTGGGACAGGCTGACATCCTTTTTGAAACTGGAGCTGTGGCACATGGGTCACTACCAGGTGTCATGAAAGGCAAACATGGCTGTTGGAGTATCATTGTGGTCAAAACTATGGCTGACGCCTTGAGAAGTGTGCTGTTGTTAATTGCCTTCATGGACATACAGAATGAAGAAGAAAGGGACAAATCCTTGACTTTGTTTGCAAGTTTGCATTATGCCTTTTTAAAAGATTGGTTTCAGGACTTCTTCACCTCCATTGAATTAGAAGCGCTCAGAAGCAACTGATACACTTATCCAGGAGAGATGCTGCCAGTGTCCATATTTTTCATTTTGAGTTATTCTGTGAAGTGTGTGCAGTAACTTTTCTTCTTTTTCTTCTTCTTCTTCTTCTTCTTCTTCTTTTTCTTCTTCTTTCTTCTTCTTGTTCTTGTTCTTCTTGTTCTTGTTCTTCTGTTCTTCTTGTTGTTGCTCTTCTTCTTCTCCTTCTTTCTCTTCTTTCTTCTTTTCTTCTTCTTCTTCTTCTTCTTCTTTTCTTTTCTTACTTCTTACTTCTTCTTCTTTTTCTTCTTCTTCTTCTCCTTCTTCTTTTCTTTTTCTTCTTCTTCCTTCTTCTTTCTTCTCTTCTTCGTTCTTTCTTCCTTTCTTCTTCTTTCTTGTTCTCCTTCTTCCTTCTTCTTCTTCTTCTTCTTCTTCTTCTTCTT
>JAPXFY010000026.1:42637131-42649631 GCA_030674185.1 Monoplex corrugatus | reverse complement strand
GGCGTGGTGGTAGAACTGTATTTCCTTTACAATTTCAATACATTAAAAACACATATGAAAGGCTAACTGCTCCCCAGCGCTATTCACCAAAGAGCAACTCCCCAGCTATTCGCCAAAGAGTAACAGAACAGAGAGAATCGCGTTGTGTTGTGGAGTCCTGTTTCTGTCTTTCTCTGCCTCTGTCTCTGTCTGCCTGGCTCCTCCCCCTTGCCCTCCGTCTTCAGCTCCTTTTATGCTGGCTCCGAGGCAGGCTATAAAAATGAAACGTGACCACTGGGCATTTCCAGTGAAGGCTGTTAAAATGAATTCAAAGTTATCAGAATATTCGATGACCCTTATCAGCTGATAGTAACCCCCCCCCCCCCCCCACAGCTTTACTTAGACCCAAAACGTGACCACTGGGCATTTCCAGCGAAGGCTGTTAAAATGAATTCATTTACTTAGACCCAGTAATCCCCCAGCATATCATTCGCCTAAGGAGGTGGCTGCCTACCATTGATGTGTAACACAGGTGACCACATAGTGTTTATTGCAGAAATACCAAAGGCTCAGGTGAAGTCGGTATTGTTCTGGACAAAGCGTCATGTGACTACCCTAAAAGTTACAACATTGTTAGTGACTGCACAGTTACAGTAAAGCGTAATGGCAAGCCTGTCATCTTAAAACAGCATCCTAGCTTATGCCCCTACTTTTACAAGTATAGGAGAAGTAATAGAAGAATTTTGCAATGACCTACAAACAGTTAAAGAAAACATATTACAATTTATTTTATTGCGGCCCTGTACAACGACCAAAAAGTAATAGCTAGATGAAACAGTCAAACTGCTAATGTTTTAGCATGAAGAAAGGATTACATCAGGGATGCATCCTCTCACTTTATCTAAAGTTTCAACATATACACGGAGCAAGTTGTGAGAGAAGCAGTTATTGAAAAACATGGGAATAACAATTGGCTCTCGAAGCAGCACAGGTTTGCGATATGCTGATGATACTGCATTTATGTTGGACGACATCACTAGCATGAAAAGATTTCTGTACGGAGTAGAGGCAGCGGGCAAGAAGACAGATCTAAATCTATATGCCGAGATAAAATAATGCACCTAGAAGGAGAGAAATGTCAAGCATATCGATATGTTGAAATAAACAAGACTGCATTAGAAAATGTGAGTGATTTTAAATGCTGAGGCTCAATTAAAGCTCTTGATGGCACCTGCACTAAAGACATGAAAATAAAGCAGGAATGATAAAACAGAACATGATCCAATTGAATAACATCTGGAAAGACAACTACACCAACGGCCCTTAAAGATAAAAACATTAAAACGTGTGATCTGGCCATACTGCTATTAAGCCTGGATATGTTGATAAGCAGGTGAAAATAAGATCGAAGCAGCTGAAATGTGGTTCTACAGGTGGTTTCGTAGAATCAAGCAGAGCGAGGAAAGAACAGATGAAATCTTCTTGTATGAACTCACAATCCAGCACCAACTGCTGGCAGAAATCAACAAGTGAAAAATGAGACACATCGACAATGCACTGAAACACCAATTTAAAATTGTCCCTTCACATTGTTGATGTTTATTGTTAGTGTTCATTGTTAGTGTTAAGATCTTGTTCCATTTTTCTATTTTCCCACCTGCTTATGTCTCTTACTCTGTCTCTCCTCTGATCCCAATCCAACCCGCCCAACTCTCATCCTCCATTTTCCCCCCCCCCCCCCGTCTAATATCACTCATAGTGAAAAGACGTTAAATCAAAGAACGAAATAAAACACCAACATAAGCCTGATGACAACAGTTTTGGGAGGAAAAATTAAAGCCAAAAGAAATGCGGGCAGACTACCCACCTTTTATGTGAACAACATCTCCAGCATTAGTGGTTTGAGGGTTTATGAAGCACGCAGAAAAGTCAAGACCAGAGGAAAACGGAGGAGAGTTGTTGTGGTACCTGCTGATGCGGCTACCATCCAAAATCGATTGTGTTGACGGGTGATGGCCCTTCGATCAAATTTTCCTTCTCACTCAAACATCATTCTGAAGTACGGTAAGAAAATGTCGATGGGTTAGCTAGATTTTGTCTGATGTTTATGTATGAATGTTAACCGTTTTATTATGTGTTCTGGTTGTTAGGCTCATCCTGTGCTGGCATTATCTTGCTGTACAGTCCCCCGTGGGGATGCCAGGGACTCTGTCAGTATAAATAGTATCCCCACCTTCTGGACATTGTGTGCTGGAAATTTCCTCTTTTCTGTCACTCTCTTTGTTTCTGCCTTATTCCTTTACTTTCTGTCATTTCTTTCCTGTCATTTTGTGCCTTGCTGGTCCATTCACATGTTATGTTCGATAAAGTCTTACGAACTGTTTCATAGGATTGATAATTGGTTATGTATTAAGTATATTTTTGGCTCTAGGGAAGTGAGATATGCGGAAGCTGTTTAAGGTAATTTATGCCCGTTTTTTATATATTTTGGTGTCCTTAGGTGTGCTTAAGTATGTGTATTCAGGTGTGTTTTTTAACTCCCCTGTATGGTAAATTGGACGGAGTTGTCAACGGCGGGGACACGTGCTTAGATTATGTGCGCGAATGCATTGATATGTGTACTCAATTTTCTTCTTTTTTTTTTCTTTTTTCCTGTTGAAGTTTTGTATGTTTTGAAGCGGTTGTAGCCCTGATATGGCTCTACGCAGTCGGCTGGGCTTTAAACATCAATAGCAGTTACAATGCTGCACAATCTGCATACTCTCTCTTCAGTAGGTAATCCTGCGTGGTTTTGGGGAGATCCTCAAACCGCTGATGCTGGAGATGTTGTTCATATCTTCGTGTTTCCACTAGCCCCTAAACGCAGACATGACGGACAGGATCTTTAACCTGCACATTTCGATGTTCAGCACACGTATACACACGCAAGAAAGGAGTTCTGGCACTAGCAGATCTACACATATGTCGGTCTGAGAGATCGGGAAAAAAAAACTCTCTACAGGTGAGCTACCAGATGATACCAGGCAGGATCGAAGTCAGACCTTTTGTTTGCAGGTCCGGGATCTTTATCCACATGGATATTGTGCCCGTTGAATCATCATCATCATCATCATCATCATCATCATCATCATCATCATCATCATCATCATCATCAAGTGCCCTGCTGCATGGTGTTGGCGGTCATGGCCCGCCATATTCAATCTATCCCTTGTCACCGCAAACACATCTTCCACCCTCTCTGTCCAAAGCCACCCTGTAAGTCCGTCCAATATTTTCTCCCTGGGTCTACCTGGTGTTCTCTTTCCCTCCAGCTTTCCTGTTGTGACTAGATGCTCCAACTCTCTTTTCCTCATAAAATGGCATATAAATGTTGCTTGTCTTTTACTGATCTTCCTTTTCAATGATGTTCTTGTGTCTGCCTTCATCAAGACTGTCTCGTTTGTTTTCTTTGCTGTCCATGGAACTCTAAATATTCTTCTCAGAAACCACATTTCGGCTGCCTCAATCTTGTTCTGGCTTTTTGTGTTGACTGTCCACGCCTCACAACCGTATAACATTGTCGGTTCTATAGAACATTCAAGAACTCTCTTCCTGGTGTTAATTGATAGGCATTTGTTGGTAAGAATGCTTTTCGTTTTCTTGAATGCTGCTTTAGTTTGGCCGATTCTGCTGGCTATTTCTGATGTGCATCTACCGTCTGATGAGACGACCGTTCCCAGATATTTAAACTGTCTCAGAGTTGTGCCATTTGCTGTTATTTTGCATGAGGGTTTTTATGTTTTTACTACTTCAATCTTCTTGCTATTTAGCTCCAACCCTTGATTTTTGCTTTCTATTTCTATTATATTCACAAGGTTTTGTGGGTCCCTTTCATTTTCTGCAATTAGCGTAACGAATGTTGTTTATCATTTTTTCCTCCAACCTTTATCCCAGGGCATTCTTCTAGGTTTCTCATGATGGTTTCATGATCCCCATTGATTATATAACACATCTACATCGAAGTAACTGCCAGCGTCCAAGCTGTGTGGTGTGTGTGTGTGTGTGTGTGTGTGTGTGTGTGTGTGTGTGTGTGTGTGTGTGTGTGTGTGTGTGGTGTGTGTGTGTGTGTGTGTGTGTGTTGTGTGTGTGTGTGTGTGTGTGTGCATTAGGTACGTCTTCTCATTTTAATTTCTTTCTTTTTTTGTGCATTAAGTACGTCTTCTCATTTTAATTTCTTTCTTCTTTTCTTTTTGTGCATTAGGTACGTCTTTTCATTTTAATTTCTTTTTGTGTGTGTGTGTGTGTGTGCAATGTACGTCTTTTCATTTTAATTTCTTCCTTTTTTTTCTTTCTTTTTTTGTGTGTGTTAGGTACGTCTTCTCATTTTAATTTTTTTTCTGTTTTTCTGTGTGTGCATTAGGTACGTCTTCTCATTTTTTTCTTTTTTTTTTGTGCATTAGGTATGTCTTCTCATTTTAATTTCTTTCTTCTTTTTTTGTGCATTAGGTACGTCTTCTCATTTAATTTCTTTTCTCTTTTTTTTTTTGTGTGCATTAGGTACGTCTTCTCATTTTAATTTCTTTTCTTTTTTTGTGTGTGCATTAGGTACGTCTTCTCATTTTAATTTATTTCTTTTTTTCTTTTCTTTTCTTTTCTTTTTTTTTTTCTTTTATTTTTGTGCATTAGGTACGTCTCCTCATTTTAATTTTTCTTTTTTGTGTGTGCATTAGGTACGTCTCCTCATTTTAATTTTTTTTTTTGTTGTGTGCATTAGCACGTCTTCTCATTTTAATTTCTTTTCTTTTTTTTGTGTGCATTAGGTACGTCTTCTCATTTTAATTTCTTTTCTGGGTTTTTTTTTTGTGCATTAAGTACGTCTTCTCATTTCAATTTCGTGTGTTTCTGGTTCTGTTGAAATCCAGTGAGTCTGGGTCAAAGATTATCACTCATGGACAGTATTCTCTATGGTGGTTAGTTGTCATCTGTCCCCAGTGTATGCACACGCACCTCGCACCCCCACATTAGTCTTTAGTCAGACTTTGTTAATATCTGTCTGTATAAACTACAGGGGGGGGTGGGGGTGGGGGTGGGGCTGGGAATGGGAAACTCTTACTATCTTATCTTCATAAATATTCTTCATACTACACGCAAACACTCGTGCCTGCCTGTTCAACAAACTCACAAACACAGACACACACGCAAGCAAACAAGTACGCACACACGCACGCACGCACGCACACACGCACACACGCGCGAGCGCAAGCACGCACGCACAAACACACCCCCCACACCCACACCCCACCCACCCACACCACCCCACACACACACACACACGCACGCAAGCACGTACGCATGCATGCACGCACGCACGCACGCACCAGCACGCACGCACGCACACACACACAGATCGGTATATATCAATCTCTTCTAGTCGAAACACAAAGCTATTGATAGGTTGTGGGTTGAACGCTTTCCACTACACATTTAGTGTGTTGGTAATTTTCACGTTGTGTGTGCATGTAATAAGCTCTTTTGAAGGATTAAGCTAGGTGGCAATCAATGAGCCAATGTATTTCTCAACTGCTATTGAGAGAGAGAGAGAAAGAGAGAGAAAGAGAGAGAGAGAGAGAGAGAGAGAGAGAGAGAGAGAGAGAGAGAGAGAGAGAGAGAGAGAGAGGAGAAACTGTAAAAAAATGTAACCCCTTCCCTTTCCATAAAGCAGATGAATGACCGAGGTGGACAATTTGATCGATCGTTCCTTTTTGGCCTTCCGTAAATATTGGAGTTTTGGGCTTTTTTTTTTTTTTTTTTGGTTTTCCACAAGAGATGGAAAGAACTATCATGAAGACAAAGACGCAGCTGAAAAAAAAGTGGTTAGCTTCAGCGTGGAGACACTCACCTTGCCTCTACAGGCCATGTTCCACACATCAAAGTGGCCTAAGAATTATACTCTTAGAATTGAAATTGGAATTTGTCACTTAGAATTAAAATTGGAATCAGTTCAAAGGGGTTAGCCTCCTTCGCGTTAAAATTGGAATTTGTCTAAGGGTATAGGCCTCCATCGCGTTAAAATTGGAATTTGTCCAAAGGTTAGGCCCTTGCTTTAAAATGGAATTTATCTAAGGTAGCTCCATCGCATTAAAATTGGAATTTATCCAAAGGGATTAGGCCTCCTTGGCGTTAAAATTGGAATTTGTCTAAAGGGTATAGGCCTCCATCGCATTAAAATTGGAATTTGTCCAAAGGTATAGGCCTCCATCGCGTTAAAATTGGAATTTGTCCAAAGTATAGGCCCATCGGTAAATGATTTGTCTAAGGTATAGGCCTCATCGCAGTTACGTAGTTCCATACAAGCGCCATCCAAATGTGCTAGCAGTGATCTGGCACTGCTTGAAAAACAAACAAACAGATGTACTACATAAACAAACCGTGTCTGAGAGTGTCTTTCATTTTAACTGTCCCGGGTACGATACGTCCCAGGCACAAAATTAATGTCTTTTTTTGCGTGCGTGTGTCGCGTATTTTTATCGTCCGCCCTCGCGCGCGCGCGTGCATGCGTATATATATATATATATATATTATATTGTGTATTGTGTTGTGTGTTGTGTGTGTGTGTGTGTGTGTGTGTGTGTGTGTGCTGTGTTGTGGTGTGTGTGGTTGTGGCTGTGAGTGTGGTGATGGGTGACATCGAACCTGGGACGTATCGAACCTCGGGGACATATCGAACCTGGGACGTATCGAACCGCTCGACTGGACGTATCGAACCTGGGACATATCGAACCTGGGAGAACGTATCGAACCCGGACATATCGAACCTGGGACTATCGAACCTGGGACGTATCGAACCTGGGACGTTATCAGAACCTGGGACGTATCGAACTGGGACGTATCGAACCAGAATAAATGGCATATTAACCCTCCTGCACCCTATCGGCCAACTGCAAAAACTTAACTCTTTAACTCCCTCACGCCATCCACCAGCCTCCTGCAAGATGCTGGTGGATGAGGTGAGAGAGTGAAAGGGTTAAGTTTTTGCTATGCTGTCATGGCTGGCAGTGCTGGATGCTGACGGATAGAGTGCGAGAGTGGGCCGCGAACTGGCCACGGTTTTTCTTTAAACTGCGAGCTGGGATTGAACTCGAGATAACCAGAATTCTTGAGTCCACATTTGTTATGAGGTCAGCCATCCGGCAATCAGCCAAACTCACCGACACAGACTAACAGACGACTGGTTTTTCAGGGGTATTCGGTTTGTTTCTCCGCGCTTCGGAATAGACTCAAAATTCAGTGATGCCCACCGGCGATGTGTGTGTGATGAGAACGGTGAGATAGGAATGCTTTCACTCGTGTGACCTTTCGTGACCTTTTGAAGGCCTACAGATAAAATATTTCAGGGGTGAGGTGGGGCGGGAGTGCTTGTGACCTCTGTCTCATCGGCTATGACTGTCCCCATGGCTGTAAGGTCACACTAACCCTTCACACCAATGCTGTTGTGTCATTCACTCAAATGATATTTCGAGTGGACGTTCGGTTTCCATGTCCCTCATTATAGGCTAGATCCTACTATTAACCCTTTAACTCCTGACACTATTCACCTTTCATACATTCATCTCTAATCATTAATCATCATTAACATCATAACATCTACCAACATCAATCACTCATCAACATCATCCACAATCCACCATCATCATCACGTGCCCTGCTGCATGCGTTGGCGATCATGGCCCTCCACACGAATCTATCTCTGTCGCTGTACAGTACAATTTCTACCCTCTCTGTCTTCATGCCACCTGACAAGACTTTCAGCCAACTTACTCCATGGGTGACAGGTGTTTCCATTCCTCAGGTTTCTGTTGTGACAGGTGTCTAATTCCTTTCCTTATAAAGACAGTTGCTTGGGTTCTCCTAATCTTCCTTGTGTCTGCCTCCATAGTTCCTCTCGTTTGATTTGAAGCAGTCCAAACCAACATTGTAAGACCTACAACTACAAAAGTTAAACCCTTTGATCTTACCCTATCCACCAGTTCCTGCAGGAAGTGTGGATAGGGAGGAGAATCAAAGGTAAGGCTTTGCTTTGCTAAGGATGGTTGACATGCAATCTGGTAGACAGGGTGCGACGGAGCCAAGGGTTAAACTTTACGGAAGAACACGGCGCGTTGCACACAACACACACAACACACACGTAATACTAACACACAATTCTACAACGACAGTAAGGCAACACACACACAACACAGTGTGTAATCAATAGAATAGACATGAAAATAACTTATATTTTTATAGTGAATGATAACATCGCGCGGAGTTCACAAAAAACACACACAGCACACACAACATAATAAGACACGGCGGTGCGACGGTACACACACACCGCACACACAGACGATCATTAGTTACATCATTCATATGTCCGTAAAGTGATGATGGAGTGATGTTGATGGATGGATGATAGATGATCAGATGACATGAAGTGAAATGTGACATCAATTACCGGTGAAATCATACTATTGGATCAATTTATTATGACCAGTGTGCATCTTAATTCTTATAATCCTGTCTTGGATTCCTAAGGCTGGTAATTGTGAATTCTGTTCTGAGTTTACATACACACACTCACACACACATACATACATACATACATACATACATACATACATACACACACACACACACGCATATATATATATATATATATATATATATATATATACATTATATACATGTATGTATGTATATATGTATGTATACATATGCATTGATATGTTTTGTTCTTAGCCTAATTTACATTTAGATGGTAAAGTACACAGTCTTTAGTCGTTGCATTAGTTAGTTTTGACTGACAGGTAAATACACACACGCACACACGTGCGCGCGCGCGTGCGCCCGCGCGTGTGCGCCCACACACACGCTTGCACGCACACACACGCGCGTGCGCTCCCCCCCCCCCACACACACACGCATACACACACCCACACACACTCACAACACACACACACACACACTCACTCACTCACACACACACACACACACACACACACTCTCTCTTTCTCTCCTCTCTCTCTCTCTCTCTCCACACACACACACACACACACACACACCACACACACACACACACACACACACACACACAAAATACATGTGCAGATGTCGACTGTCGATCATATCTGTCAGTCTTATTTTTGTTAACAGTGACTTCGTAGGTTGGCTTGGTATGTTTTTTTCTTACGTAAATCAATTTACACATACCGAGTAAGTTTAAGGCAACGAATAAATATTGCAACATGATCTCTGCAGTGTTCTTTCCGGTCTTTCGACTTTGGTCTTTTAACAACTACAAAGACATAGGAATGTCGCCTATGGCTATAAATAGCGGCGTCAGGGTCACGTGCGCCCCACGTCACAGCTTGGCGACTGCATTTCGCAACTTGTGTCTCCACTAGGCTACAACTTGGGTGTACACACTAGGCTAGACTGGAAACTACAAAAACTTTCGGGTCGGGACAATTCCCAACAGTTTTACCTTTGTGTTTCGTTTCCAAGGGAGCGCTAGTCTGCGCCTTTCGATAATAGGTGAGTGAATCAGTTTTCATCCAAATTTAACTAAGAGCAGGTGTCGTTTTGCTGCTTGTTTATACAAGCAAAACAGAAGGTGGTAGATCTAGTAGTCGCACTGCGTTGGTCTACTACTGCCTGCAGTCGTTTGCGAGGCAGGAGTAGGCTAATCCATTCTAGTCCAGTGGGTGTCGGCGCCGACAGTCCTTTCCACAGTCGAAACCAGTCTCGGCTTGTTTGTGTCTTCTTGAAGTAAGTGATTTGCATGCAGATCTACGCTGTTTGGGTCATTCATAAAATCGGTCCTATTATGACTATAGATATATAAGCTTATGTTGTGTAGGACTAGACTTTATTGCTAATAATAATAGAAATAGAAAATGTGTTATGCATTCATGTTACTAAACTTCTGTTGTATAGGCCTAGACGTTGTTGCTAATATGGAAAAATTGTGTTAAGCATTCGTGTTACGTTTAGTTACTTGTATATACCTACTTTTTTTGTTTGTTTATTTTTGTTTGTTTCTTTTAGCATGCTTGCGTTTCGTAAGAATAGTGATTGTGTGTGTGTGTGTGTGAGTGCGCACGTGCGATATTTTTAATCCTACCATTACTTAGGCACATGAATTCCCTTATCAGAGGTTGGAGCATGTTTCTCGATCTAGAGGATGGTGGTGGTTCTGTCAGAAGGTTGGTATAGTTCAACTTCAAGACAGTTTTTATATTAAAAGATATGCTTGTATATAATATAGAGATATACATAATAAAAATTATTAAGGGAGAGAGACAGACAGACAGATAGACAGATAGATAGGTAGATTATAATGTTAAACGACATTTTACTGTTAACAAGACGTGTTGTAAATAGTCCTGCTGACCATTGAAGTGAAGTTCGTTTGGAGTTTGTTCAAGAGGGATTCATCGCGCTTGGCAGTACCCATATGTGCTCCACCCAAATCTGCCAGCAGTTATCTGACAGACACCTTGAGCCAGCGCAGAACCTTACGCGCTGACTTGGTCTTGAAGTGGAGAGGTATAGGAAAGAGACGAGACCTGTGAGACACTAAGCTGACATCATCACCAAAATGATTGAAACATAAAGATGAACAACAAACAGACCAGTTCCCATGTTGTTGGCTGGGATTGAACTCGAGATATAAGATCTTGAGTCTACATAAATACCTTGTTGTGTTCGATTGAAGCAGGAAAAATCGGTCTTGTCTGTGTGCTTCATTTAATTTCGTAAAATTGTGGCACACAGGTGTCAAATCTTACTGATTGCGCGTGCATTTCCCGCTGACCTTTACCAGTTGTTATCGATCTGTGATGTGTAGGCTACTTGCATTTCCCTCTGACGTTTATCAATTATGATTGATCAGAGACGAGTGTGGCTCGATTCAGAGGTTATTGATCAGCTCTCACACGGCCAAGTGGAAGTGAAGGAAAGCTGAAACAGCAGACACACAACACATTGCCCTACGTTCTGTAATCTTTACACGCCATCTGAACACGTATAGGTGCGAATGCGAATCGAATGCATACGCACCGACACACGAATTAGGATTTATTGATTAGATGTTGTTTGTTTGTTTGTTTGTTTGTTTGTTCCACACACGAATGAGAATTTATGGATTAGACGTTGTTTGTGTGTTTGTTTTGTTTTGTTTTGTTTGTTTGTTTCAAGTATCACGATAACCACGTTGTATAAACAGATTGTAAACTTAAATGAAAAACCTGACCACACGCGTTTAGGCACGTACAAACATATGCGCACTCGCGTCTGCGCTCGTAGACACGCACATACACACTCACGTGCACGCACGAACAGACACAGACACACACAGACACACACACACACACAGACACACACACACACACACACACACACACACACACACACACACACACACACACACTCACACAAGCAAGCGCGCACACACACACACACTCTTATTTCTTTCTGTCTGCCTCTCTCTTTCTCTCTCTCTCTCTCTCTTTCTTTGCGCCTGTCTCTCTCCCTCTGTCTTTCTCTCTCTGCCCCTCCCTCTCTCTGCCTCTCTCTCCTTCCCTCTCTCCCCCCTCTCTCTCTCTCTTTATCTATCCATCTATCTTTCTTTCTCTCTCTGTGCCTCTCTCTCTCTCTCTTTCTTTCTCTCTCTCTCTGCCTCACTGTCTCTCTCTTTATTCATTTATTTGTTAATTTTTATTATTTTTAGGGGGGTGCCGTGGCTCTTGCAATAGAACCCACGGACTGAAGGTCTGACGTCTCGAGTTCAATATATTTGGCCTGCCGCATAAAAGCAGACGTGTTCGTTGCCCATCTTAGCGTTCCGGTCATTCTGGCGGTGTCAGCTTAGCCCTGTTTCTTTTAGATCTTGTACTCTTCCCCTACCACCCCATCCCTCCCAATATTCCCTTCTGCCATTTCAAAACGTTGCTAGCTTGGACAGTTTTGTGCAGGCTCATACTCATAGAGTCTGCCGGAGAAAAGGATGGTACGGTCTCATATAATGGGCGGAAGGCGGTTAAACTTTCTCGAGTGTGATGGGACCCCCCAACCCCCCCCCCCCCCCCCCCCCCCCCCCCCCGTTCGAGTTAACTCCAAGGTCCGTCACAAACGGCACACGAGGAAGGAAATCCACTTTGTTTTCCACAAACTAATGACGATTGTTTTGGCAGGACTTGGGCTGGTCGTAACGGATTAAGCCACCGGACGATATTATGGCCGACAGAGATAACACCAGCGATGGGGAGGGAGGGGGATTTGTCTATCACCACATAGACCCCAGCAGGACGTACTTCATAAACTGATCAAGTGAGAGAGAGGGGGGGAGGAGAGAGGGGGAGAGGCAGACAAGAGAGAAAAGCAGAGAGAGAGAGAGAGAGGCACAAAGGGAGAGGCACAGAGAGAGAGAGAGAGGCGGAGAGAGAGAGAGAATGAGCCACAAAGAGAGAAAGAGAGAGATTGAGGCACAGAGAGAGAGAGAG
>JAPXFY010000026.1:42632131-42634631 GCA_030674185.1 Monoplex corrugatus | reverse complement strand
TCTCTCTTTGTCCCCCTTTCTCTGTGTCTCTCTCTCTCCTCTCTTTCTCTCTCTCTCTCTCTCTTTGTCCCCTTTCTCTGTGTCTCTCTCTCTCCTCTCTTTCTCTCTCTCTCTCTCTCTCTCTCTCTCTCTCTCTCTCTCTTTCTCTCTCTATCTCGTAATTATACTTCCTGACCTACATCCAGGTTGGTTGGTATCCTACATGTAGACCGGAGGAGCAAGCTGTTTACTGTAAACGTGATGGAGTGCAGTTGACTCACACGGACACCCAGCAGATCGATGCAGACAGTAAGCACTGGCCCACACACTGCATGGCAAAACACTGCTGAGTGTGTAGACGATATTGGAGTTATAAGAGTTACTTCAAGAGGGATTCACCACGCTCAGACAACTCCTTATGCGCTCCACCCAAATCTACCAGCAATTATCTGACAGATTTCCTGAGCCTGCACACAAAACCCTATGCGCTGGCGAGGTCTTGAAACGGGGAAATGCGAGAAGGGGCCTATCAAACAGTAGGCTGCCACCACCACCAGAATGATGGAAGCATTGATAAGATGGACAGCAAACAGGCCAGTTTTTAATGCTGCGGGCTGGGATTGAACTCAGGATACCAGATCTTGAATCCATCGCTCTACCAACTAGCCCGCTTTATATATATATAAAAAAAAAATTAAAAATTAAAAAAACAGGGCTCGTCCGGGATAAAATTCATCGATAATGCTTGGCAGCTAGACGATAAAATTCACACAACAAAGCAGAATGGCAGATTTAATTAGTTGATGAAGCCGTTTGATACTAGACACTAGATTTGACATCTTGTGTTCAAATCCAACGCAGAGTATTGAAATTGGCCTGTTCGCAGCACATTCCACGCACAAGATACACTGGCCTCTTTAATTAGCCCTTTGCCTCCTGCACCCTGTCCACCAGCATCCTGCATTGTCAGCCATGCTAGCAAAGCAAAAACTTAACCCTTTGACTCCCGCACCCTATCCACCAACATCCTGCATTGTCAACCATGCTAGCAAAGCAAAAACGTAACCCTTTGATTTCCTCAGAAATCAGAGGGTTAAGTTTTTGCAGTTCGTAGATGGGGCGCGAGAGTCAAAGGGTTATGTTGTTGTTGTTGTTGTTGTTTTTGTTTTTTGTTTTTTGTGATCTCAGCTTTGTGCTTTATAGAATCTAGAATCTGGGTATTTCGTTTCCCCTCTGCTTTCTGTCGTTTCTTCCTATCATTTTATGCCTTGCTGGTCCATTGACCTGTATGGGTTTGATAAAGTCTTACGTACTAACTTTCTCTTAGGATTGATAATTGGGTGCATGTATTGAGTGCATTTTTGGCTCTAGGGAAGTGAGATATGCTGAAGCAAATTTAGGTAATTTAGGTCCGTTTTATATATGTTTAAATGTCCCTAGTATGGTTAAATTGTATCCAGGTATGTTTTTTTGTAAATCCCCTGTGTGATAAATTGGACGGCGTGGTCAACGCCAGGGGCATCTCCTTAGATTATGTGCGCGAATGCTTTGATATGTGTACTTAATTTTCTTTTCCTATTTTTTTTCCTGTTAAAGTATTGGGTATGTTTTGAAACAGTTGTAGCCCTGATATGGCTCTACGCAGTCGGGTGGGCTTTAAACAAAAATATAAAAATCCACGTCAGGTGTCTTACAATAAACGTTTCAACATCCAGTTCAAATCTAACTTGATACAGACATTTTCTGAAAATTACAATATGTACATGTATGCGTATCCTAAATTATATTGTGTTTGTTTGCTTTGTGTTGTAATACTGTTATATTATTGTACTACAAAGTATTGTACAATAGTGCAATCTCTACAGAAATTGAATAAAGCTCCATTCGCAGCCATATTCAAATTGAATAAAGCCCCATTCGCAACCATGTTCAAATTGAATTAAGCCCCATTCGCAGCCATATTCACATTGAATAAAGCCCCATTCGCAACCATATTCAAATTGAATAAAGCCCCATTCGCAACCATGTTCAAGTTGAATTAAGCCCCATTCGCAGCCATATTCACATTGAATAAAGCCCCATTCGCAACATGTTCAGATTGAATAAGCCATTCGCACCATGTTCAAGTTGAATTAAGCCCCATTCGCAGCCATATTCACATTGAAATAAGCCCATTCGCAGCCATGTTCAATTGAATGAAGCCCATTCGCAGCCATATTCAATTGAAATAAGCTGCATTCGCAACATATTTACGCGTAACCGAGATAAAGCTAGTTTATCGTACCGGTAACAAAATTTGTTCTGCTGTTTGACTCAAGCACACTGCATCCCTTCCCCCTTCCCTCCGCACCCTCACACCACTACCACCCCACTCCCCACCCCCACATATTTTCTGCTCAGAAAGAAATCTGGTGTCATGAAGATAGAGAGAGACTATGTGTATGTCGTGGTGTGTGTGTGTGTGTGTGTGGTGGTGTGGTGCGCGTGCGCGCGTCAGTGCGGGCGTGAGTGTGTATGCATG
>JAPXFY010000026.1:42624631-42629631 GCA_030674185.1 Monoplex corrugatus | reverse complement strand
TGAGGTAGAAGGGGGGAGCAGATCACCGATGTTTGCTATTGTACAAGTTGGCAAGTTTGGGAAGAAAAATGATTTGTCTTCACAGAGACGAAAGAAACCAACAGTCATGCAAACATTGACCAGTATATTGTGACGGGAAGCCTCACAGCAAGGCTTTCTCTGTCACAAGGCGGGTGGGAGAGGGTGTGTGTGTGTGTGTGATGGATGATAGGTTGGGGGTGGGGGCGAGGGGTAGGAGAGAGTATACTGAAGCCTGTGGCGCTCAGAGTAGGCATTCAACCAACAGGTACCTGTGTATATTGTCAACATTGTGGACTGTGGACTTGGCACACATATTTCTATGGCTTTCTGCAAACTGGTGGTATACAGGCGAATACTGATATATGATCTCTTTGACAGGCAGGGTGCGGCTGCGTCATTAGTCAGAAAGTGACTGAGGCCGTAAAATCGAGTGTTTACTACCAGAAAGGTGTATCTTTCCTTTCTTTTTCTTTTTCTTTTCGTTTTGTCATAGACCATACTGGCAGGTAAACCCCCTGTTAATTGATTTGAACCAGTCGCCGTGGTGTGGTAGTTAGAATAGAGGACTACTGACTGGAAGGTTGTGGGTTCGATTCGGCCTCAGTCCTTTCAAAATTCATTTGTGGGCTTTTTCGGTCTTAAGCGGCTCCCACCCAGAGTTGAGTGCGATATGGGTTCATTGGGAAGATTAGGACTACACTGTACAGTCCCATCCACTTCACGGATGCGTTATTGAGGGTGTTACTCGAATCTGCCGATCAGCGCCGCAGGTGTCTGTATCTCTTGGGCGTGGCTGACACCAGAATGTATTATGATGATGAGCGTAGAACACAGACCCCGTCAAGAGGTCTCAGTCTTAGATGGGACTCTATAGCATCATGATTATCATCCTCATCGTCTTCATCATTATAGCATTGTAAAAATTGCAACAGCGTCTGTGGCAGTTAAGGTGGAATAAAAAAAAAAATCGGACGAAAGAAAAAAAATGAGCACGAAGGAAACTGCCTAAAGGCGATGGTGTTTAAAAATAAACAAGGAAACAAACAAACAAAATAACCTTGATACTTCCCCCGTGGGCATGCCGGGGACCCTTTCAGTATAAATAGTATCCCCACCTTCTGGAAATTCTGTGCTAGAAATTTCCTCTTTTCAGTCACTTTCTTTGTTTCTTTCTTCCTTCTTTGCTTTCTGTCATTTCTTCCAATCATTTTCTACTTTGCTGGTCCATTTCACCTGTATGTGTTCGATAAAGTCTAACGCACTTTCTCTTAGGATTGATAATTGGCTACATGTATTAGGTACTGTTTTGGCTCTAGGGAAGTGAGATATGCGGAAACAATTTTAGGTAGTTTTGGCCCGTTTTATATATGTTTTAATGCCCTTAGTTATGTTTAAATTTGTATTCAGATGGTTTTTTTAAATCCCCAGTGCGATAAATTGGACGGAGTGGTCAACACTAGGGGCATGTTCTTACATTATGTGCGGGAATGCATTGATATGGGTGCTTGATTTTCTGTTCCAGTTTTCCTGTCGAAGTATTTGGTGTTTTGAAGCGGTTATAGCCCTGATATGTCTCTACGCGGTCGGCTGGGCTTTAAACAAAAATAACAGTAACAGTAAGCTTGGTACTTGATCTGCTTTCAGTAGACTCGCAGTTAACTAGCTGTATTTTAGTGTCAGCATAAAATCGCAGCAGGGTATCAATTATTGACAAGTTAGTTAAAGACTTTTTCTAGCAGAGTATTTTTAGAGGTTACATGTCCATGGACGAGTGACAATCACATGTCCAGCCCTGTAGACACTGTGGTGTTGTGGTTGCTAGGTGCGTGGATGGTTTGGAAAAGTATGCGATATGTTGTGAAAGAAATTGTGTTTATGACAAATCACTGTGGCGTTGAGTGTTGTGGTGACCAAATGCGTGGAAAATGTTGGAAAAGTACGCGATCATGTTGTGAAATGCTGGTCACGTCATGATTTCCAATGTAGCCTTCCACACTGTCGTTTTGAGAGTGACACCCTATAACTTTAATTACCACTCTCTCTCTCTCTCTCCCCTCTCTCTCTCTCTCTCTCTCTCTCTCACTCTCCACCTCTCTCTCCCTCTCTCTCTCTCTCTCTCTCTCCCCTTCTCTCTCTCTCCTCTCTCTCACTCTCCACCTCTCTATATATATACACACACAAGCATACATATATATATATATAGGTAAAGAAAGAGGTGGTTGTTTCTCGTGGGGTTTTTTTTGTGTTTTTTTTTCATCAGTCATTTCCTCGTGCTCATCCGGACGACAGGGAAGTTTATTCCCCCCCCCCCCTCCCGCTAGTTTTTCTGTTTGTTATTTGTTATTTGTTTTTGTTACATTTAGGCTTGACAAAGACCAGTTTGTCGAAAATTTGCGCCGATCTTGTCTTGTTTTGTTTTTCATTTTCGTTGTTTTCTGTTTCCGGTTTTTGTTTTGTTTTGTTTGTTTCGTTGCTGTTGGGTGTTTGTTAGTTTGCTTGCTTGTTTTGTGAGAGAGAGAGTCTGTGAATTGGACAACTAAACTTCGTGTCACTGAAAGGTAATTTTCGAGAACAGCAAAATGTAAGGGTAACTTTGTAGAATAGCAGTTTTTAGAAGAGCAAATTGAAGGATAATTGGTGGGCTACTTTCTAGAATAGAAATTGAAGAGTAACGTTCAAGGACGGCAAAATTGAAAAGTATCTTTATAGAAAAGCAAATGGGTAATTTTGTAGAATATTAAATTGAAGGGTAGTTTTCAAGATAGTCAGAACTGAAGGGTAATATTTCCATAGTAGCAAATGGAAGGGTTATTTCGAAGAATAGCAGAAACTCCAAGGGTAATTTGGTAGATTAGCAAATTGAAGGCTTACTTTGGCAGGTGGAAGGGTAATTTTGTAGATTAGCAAATTGAAGGGTTACATTGAAGAATAGCAGAAATTCCACTGGTGATTTGGCAGATTAGCAAATTGAAGTGTTGTTACTTTTGAGAATAGCAGATTCAAGGAGAACTTTATTGAATAGCAAGCGGAAGGGTAAGACTTGTTAAGCTAGTTGGATTAGCAAATTGAAGAGTAAATTTCTAGATTAGTAAAGTGGAACATAACTTTGTAGCGCAGAAAAGCGACAAGTATAATTTCTAAGCTTACAGAATGAGGATAACCTTTTTTTTTTTTAACGAAGCTCATCTGAGTGGCAAACCGTGTCACTTCGCTTTGCCATTTATCTGATCTTGAGTGGTGTGTGTGTGTGGTGTGTCTATGTGTGTGGTGTGTCTATGTGTGTGTGTGTGTGTGTGTGTGTGTGTAGTCTCGCCATTGTTGGGTGTTTCAAGGACGCTGTCTCCCTCAAAAGGCATTATACAACTGAGTGACACCTGTGGCGTAGAGAAATCGGGTCAGTCTGCGTGCTCTGTCTGTCTCTGTCTCTCTCTCTCCCTCCCTCCCTCCCTCCCTCCTCTCTCTCTCTCTCTCTCTCTCTCTCTCTCTCTCACTACCTGTGGCGTAGAGAAATTGGATCATTCTGCGTGCTCTGTGTGTGTGTGTGTGTGTGTGTGTGTGTGTGTGTGTGTGTGTGTGTGTGTGTGTGTGTGTGTGTGTGTCTGTCTCTCTCTGTCTGTCTGTCTCTGTCTGTCTGTCTGTCTCTCTCTCTCTCTCTCTCTCTCTCTCTCTGGGAGTTTCAATTTTGTTCAAGAGGGATTCATCACACACTTTGACTCCCTCACCCTATCCACCAGCTTCCTGCCAGGAAGGAAGCTGGTGGGTAGGGTGAGGGAGTCAAAGGGTCAGGTTTTTGCTTTGCTAGCTTTGTTGACAATGCAGGATGCCGGTGGTGGACAGGGTGCGGGAGTCAGAGGCTTTACTGATGTCGGTAGATCTTATATATGTATATGTATATACTCTATATATGTTTTACGTCTTAAGATAAACGTCTCATTTCCGTGGCTTTGGTTCCAGAGTGGCTGAGTGGTTTACTGTCGTTAAACATGCCGACCCTGGTAGTCATTTTCTCCTTATAACGTTGTTAGATGGGACAGTTATGTTCCTCTTTAGGCCTCACCCCCCCCCCTCTTCCCTCCCTTCCCGCTGAACGCAACGCGTGCGCGCGCGCACACACATACGCTTATACGTACATGCATACATACATACGTACATACATGCATGCATGCATGCATGCATACATACATACATACATACATACATACATACATACATGCATGCATACATACATACATACATACATACATACATACATACATACACACACATACATACATACATACATACACGCTCAGGTACGTATACACACACACATACATACACACAAACACACGTACATACGCACGTTCACGTACGTATGTACACACACACGTACACACTCGTACACGCACACGCACACACATACACACACGTGCGCGGGCGTAGCTTAAAAGTGTGAATAGACGTTAAAAGAAATAAGAAAAGAACGAAGAACAAAGGAACGAACGAATACACACACACACGCAGACATGCACACACAAACACAAACACACAGAGACACGCGCGCACACACACACACACACACACACACACACACACGCACACACACACACACACACACGCACGCACGCACGCACGCACACACACACACACGCACACACACACACTCTCTCTCTCTCTCTTTCTCTCTCTTTCTCTCTCTTTCTTTACTTACCTTGAGTATTGAGTAAGAACGCATTGCTTTAAGCTTTAGTGCGAATATTTTCTTTTTTACATGCATTTTCCTTCTTGAGCTGGTTCAGTTTGGTTCAGTGGGGGGGTTTAGAGCTTGGATTTCCCATTTGGTGTAAATCTGTCAGCGTGTTACTTCACCGTTCAAAGGACGCTTGATTTCATGTGGCAAAGGTTAGTCGATGGTGAGTTCATGCCCCTGACCTGCAGAGGGGGAAGCGAAAAGGGAGAGAAGAAGGAAGAAGGAGTTGTGGAGGTTGAGTAAGGGAACA
>JAPXFY010000026.1:42569631-42609631 GCA_030674185.1 Monoplex corrugatus | reverse complement strand
GAAGAATGCGAAGAAGAAGAAGAGAATGCGAAGAAGAATGAAGAAGAAGGAAGAATGCAAAAGAAAGAATGCAAAGAAGAAGAAGAAGAAGAATGCAAAGAAGAAGAGAAGAATGCAAGAAGAAGAAGAATGCAAAGAAGAAGAATGCAAGAAGAAGAATGCAAAAGAAGAAGAAGAAGAATGCAAAGAGAGAAGAAGAATGCAAAGAAGAAGAATGCAAAGAAGAAGAATGCAAGAGAAGAATGGAAGAAGAAGAATGCAAAGAAGAAGAAGAATGCAAAGAATGCAAAGAAGAAGAATGCAAAGAAGAAGAAGAAAGAAGAAGATGCGAGAAGAAGAAGAAGAAAATGCGAATGAAGAAGAAGAAGAATGCGAAGAAAGAAGAAGAAGAAGAAGAATGCGAAGAAGAAGAAGAAGGAAGAAGATGCGAAGAAGAAGAAGAATGCAGAAGAAGAAGAATGCGAAGAAGAAGAAGAATGAAGAGAAGAAGAAAGAAGAAGAAAAGAAGAAAGAAAGAAGAAGAAGGAAGAAGAAAGAAGAAAGAGAAGAAGAAGAAGAAAGAAGAATGCGAAGAAAAGAAGAAAAAGAAGAAGAAGAAAGAAGAAAAAAAAGAAAAGAAGAAGAAAGACGACCACCTCTCAAACTTTTAGTACAAGGGAAAGAACCATTCCTGCCTTGTCAAGACACGTCGGAATCTGAGTTTCTCGCGTCCTTGGTGGGTACGGGTGTCATGTCCAGTATGCCACGCTTTCTCCATCCGGGCAACGTTCCTACGTCTCCTCATTGCTTTAACTTCCCCAATCCTGAAAAAGTAAATGTTTGAAACGGTTGAACTGATGTGCTAATAAAGGCCATGTTCAGTGTTTGCGCTGCTGTCCAGAGAGACTGAAGTATTAATGAAGGATGTGCTTTGTCTGTTTACTTTGATTTTTAGAATGTTTCCACGGTCTTGAAATGGCCGTGAGAGATCGTATGTCTGTGTAGGAAAGGAGAGAGAGAGAGAGAGTGGTGTGTGTGTGTGTATGTGTGTGTGTGTGTATGTGTGTATGTGTGTGTGTGTGTGTGTGTGTGTGCTCTTTGTAAATTTTACAATACATCAGTAATTCATGTCACTCCCATGGCAAGCCCACTGTCAACGTCCGTGTTAGAGCCTGCCAGCCTGTTCCATTTTTTCGAGTGTTTGTGTGTGTGTGTGTGTGCGCGTGCGCGCGTGTGTCTGTGTTTGTGTGTGTGTTGTGTATGTATGTGTGTGGTGTGTGTATGTGTGCGTGTGTGTATAGTGTGCGTGTGTGTGTATGTGTGTGTGTGTGTGTGTGTGTGTGTGTGTTGTGTGTGTGTGTGTGTGTGTGTGTGTGTGTGTGCTCTTTGTAAATTTTACAATACATCACTAATGCATATCACCCCCGTAGTATGCCCAGTGTCAACATCAGTGTAAGAGCCTGCCAGCCTGTTCCGGTTTTTTTTCGAGTGTTTATGTGAGTGTGTGTGTGTGTGTGTGTGTGTGTGTGTGTGTGTGTGTGTTGGCGCGCGCGCACGCGCGCGTGTGTGTCTTTGTGTGTGTGTGTGTATGTGTGTGTCTATATATATATATATGTGTGTGTGTGTGTGCGTGTGTCTGTGTGTCTATGTGTTCATCACCAGTGCATGTTTCCCCATGACAGTCCAGTGCCAGCAGTATCAGTGTACCTGACTTGCTTCCCTGTCTGTCTGTCTGTCTGTCCGTCAGTCGGTCGGCTTGTCCTTCCGCCTGTTTGTTCATCTGTATATAATTATGTCAATGGGTATGTTTGTGTCTGTGTTGCAGTGCATTCTTCGCGATCTCAAGTGTCTCCTGCGCAGTCTGACGAGGCCATGGCGTCCAACCGAAAACCTGGGGACTTTAGTATGTCGTCTTCTGTGTATCTGTCTGTATGGATGAACAGAGGGCTGTTTTGTGGTGGGTGTGGGTGTTGTGTGTGTGTGTGTATGGGCGGGGGGGGGGGTATGACTGGCCACATGTGCAAGTCAAGCGCGCTCTTGTATAATCAATCATATTGCACAGCTTGCAGTTTCCATAATATCCATGTATTTTATGTGATATCCAGTTCCATCTGTTACCTCAGCCGCCATATATCCATGCTCAAAAATTGTCGTTGTCAGCCTCTGTCTAGGTTGGGAGAGCTAGCACCCTAATAAACTTTCAACAGAAAACAGAAAAAGAACGTAGTTCGTTAGATTTCTGGAGTACCGTAGTGTGCACTTGATGATTTTGAGACAATACCTGTGAAAATTTGCTCAGTCGTACTTTCGTAAATCGTTAGCACGTTTTAATTTTTTTTTTTTTTCTGTGAACATTGCGCAGTCGGTGTCCCTGTATATAATTAATAATAATAATTACAATATTTATATCGCGCTGTATATCTTTTATGCTGACATAGTTTTATGAACGTTGCACAGTCAAAATTGTAGTATGTCTTCACGTGGACATAGTTTTGTGACATCTGTAATTATAGTCAGTTTTTTGTGTTGGAGTACGTGTTAGAAATCAACAGACAACAGTGAAGAAGATTTCTGCGTTCGTAAGCCAGTTGAATGTTTTTGTGTGAAATTTCGTCAGAATTCAATCATTCAGAAACGGTTCTATAAACGCAGACAGACATTGTTTGCACTCGTATTTAACATATTTTTCTATCTTTATGCTGATTTTGATCTGAACACTATAGGAACAGGAACCAGAGGGAAAAAAACACGACAAAAGAATCAGAACGCGTATTGAATACAACCAGACAAGACAGGACAAAATTTTCGGCCAACTGGCCTTTGTCAAGCATAGACGTAAGATCACAAACGAACAAACACCAAGTACAAAAATTAGGAGAAAAAGCCTGAAAGTTCCCTGCTGCTTCGTCCAGTGTGAATAGGAATAGTTTTGTGAAGGTTGTACGCTCCGAGATATAGCAGTTGTTGTGCATATCATGATTGCTTGAATGTCTTTTAAGATGTCTTCATTTAGGATGTAGGCAGCATATCAACATCAATAGAGCAACAAGTGTGCGTACTTTGCTGAGTGGGTTTTGGAACTGATACTGGTCTGTACATAAAGTGTTTCATGACCAATTTATCATCAGAAGAGACGACAGCTGCGTTGGTGTATAATGGGATGTTTATGGAGTATGGGCTGAGTCATACAATAATGAAAGTGTGTGAAATTGATACAGATGAAGAAATTCGCACTCTGTTGTATTGCTATTGGTATCGCTTATAAACTCGAATATAAACGGCAAAGTTTGATGGTAGATACGATCACTTTTGTTGCTGGGTGTAATTTATAGTAATTTGAAAGTCACCTCATTCACAGTGCTATGGTTATAGTACTTGTCACAAGTTTTCCGCTCAGCTTCAAGCCGAGTTCAGTTGCGTTATATACACGTGTGTGTGTATTCTTCGGTCACGCTGGAAGGGGATTACCATATTACTGCCAGAAAATGTAGTGTCAGAAATTTGCATTTCTGTGGATTTTTTGTAGTGAAAGTTTTTGTAAACCCGTTTATTAGTTCTGTCACTTGTATTGCTGCTTACTTATCACCACCGTCTTTTAATAACTTGTTGGTAGCGCTGTTTTTGTTTACGGTTCAGCTTGAAGTTTCCGTAATTTAGAATTTGAATGGCAGGTGAACATACGTAACCAAACATACGTAACCAAACAATGTGACCAGTGATGAGTATTAGATTTGAATGAAAGCAGTCCATTTTAGAGGACAAATGAGACCTATCGACATTATCAGTGGAACAAAAATTGGTGCACCTCTTGAATTCACACTTCAGCCATTTTAATTGCACCTTACACACACACACACACACACACACACACACACACACACACACACACACACACACCACACACACACACACACACACACAAAACACACACACACACACACACACACACACAAAACACACACACACACACACACACACACACAAAACACACACACACACACACACACACACACACACACACACACACACACACACACACACACACACACACAAAACATGAAAAAATAAGAACAAATGTGAACCAGTAAATCTTTGATTTCCTGATTGTCACAAGCTTACAATCTTCTCTTGAGAATATTCTTGCTTGCTATGATGAACACATCTCTGTTTTGCTTCTTTATTTTACCGCTTTACGTTGAGTATGGTAAGCATTCATTTTTGATGACGGTCATTTAGTGACAGCACTGAAGATTACTTTGTGAAATGGAACAGAATTTATGTATAACTTTCAAGCTCGTATAGTTGATAAATTCCCTGCTGACTTCCATGGTTATAACAGGAATCAGCCTACCAGTGGGATGGGACGGGTTATTGACTGGCGTCGACACCACCGTCATCTTAGAGCACGAGGGAATAACACACCATAGCTACTAAAACAAAATTTCGTAAATATTGGATGTTGTTGTTTTTTTAAGCCACGCAATAACCATTCATGTGACACTTCTCTTTTTGAATTACCCGAGCCCTGTTGGTGTTGGCTGACGTTGCTGATAGAGCATTGGCTGTGCAGAACATAATGATAGAGCATTGACTGTGCAGAACATAGTGATAGAGCATTGGCTGTGCAGAACATAGTGATAGAGCATTGGCTGTGCAGAACATAATGATAGAGCATTGACTGTGCAGAACATAGTGATAGAGCATTGACTGTGCAGAACATAGTGATAGAGCATTGGCTGTGCAGAACATAGTGATAGAGCATTGACTGTGCAGAACATAATGATAGAGCATTGCTGTGCAGACATAATGATAAGCATTGGCTGTGCAGAACATAATGATAGAGCATTGGCTGTGCAGAACATAATGATAGAGCATTGACTGTGCAGAACATAATGATAGAGCATTGGCTGTGCAGAACATAATGATAGAGCATTGACTGTGCAGAACATAATGATAGAGCATTCGCTGTGCAGAACATAATGATAGAGCATTGACTGTGCAGAACATAATGATAGAGCATTGACTGTGCAGAACATAATGATAGAGCATTCGCTGTGCAGAACATAGTGATAGAGCATTGACTGTGCAGAACATAATGATAGAGCATTGGCTGTGCAGAACATAATGATAGAGCATTGGCTGTGCAGAACATAATGATAGAGCATTGACTGTGCAGAACATAATGATAGAGCATTGACTGTGCAGAACATAATGATAGAGCATTGACTGTGCAGAACATAATGATAGAGCATTGACTGTGCAGAACATAATGATAGAGCATTGGCTGTGCAGAACATAATGATAGAGCATTGACTGTGCAGAACATAGTGATAGAGCATTGACTGTGCAGAACATAATGATAGAGCATTGGCTGTGCAGAACATAGTGATAGAGCATTGACTGTGCAGAACATAATGATAGAGCATTGGCTGTGCAGAACATAATGATAGAGCATTGGCTGTGCAGAACATAATGATAGAGCATTCGCTGTGCAGAACATAGTGATAGAGCATTGGCTGTGCAGAACATAATGATAGAGCATTCGCTGTGCAGAACATAGTGATAGAGCATTGGCTGTGCAGAACATAATGATAGAGCATTCGCTGTGCAGAACATAGTGATAGAGCATTGGCTGTGCAGAACATAATGATAGAGCATTGGCTGTGCAGAACATAATGATAGAGCATTGGCTGTGCAGAACATAATGATAGAGCATTGGCTGTGCAGAACATAATGATAGAGCATTGACTGTGCAGAACATAATGATAGAGCATTGCTGTGCAGAACATAATGATAGAGCATTGGCTGTGCAGAACATAAAATGTGTGCTCTATACAGCAGAGACAACAGCGGCTTTTGTCACAAACATTTCCAACAAATGTATTTTGTGTAAATGGTCTTTAGTCGTGAAGAATTCGTTTTTCATCTACGGTATTTGTTTTCCAACAGATACATGTCTCTAAATGGTCTTTGTCAACGATTCAGTTCGTCACTGACAACACTTGTTCATGAACGTGTTACCAGTTACGGCAAGCAGTAGTGCGAATAGATCAGAAGAACCAGCAAAACGTCGTCTATTTAAATAAAACCTGTAGCCCCATGTGATGGTCGCATCCACAACCCCGACTGAGCTAAAGGGGCCACTAGTAAACCTGTGACTTGTCCTAGAGTCAAATCCACAAACCCTCGCATTTTCAGTTTGGCATTCTAACCAGTTGAGCTTCCCCCCTTGGGGATGCCGGGGGCTCTTTCAGTATAAATAGTATCCCCACCTTCTGGAAATTGTGTGCTAGAAATTTCTTCTTTTCTTTCACTCTCTTTGTTTTTTTGTTTTTTTTTCTTCCTCCTTTGCTTTCTGTCATTTCTACCTATCATTTTCTGCCTTAATGGTTCATAAAGTCTTGCGTACTTTTTCTTAGGATTGCTAATTGGGTACATGTATTAAGTGCAGTTTTGGCTCTAGGGAGGTGAGACGTGCGGAAGCAATTTTAGGTAATTTATGCCTGTTTGTATATATGTTTTGCTGTTCTTAGGTATGCTTATATATGTATTCAGATATGTTTTTTTAAATCCCCTGTGCGATAAATTGGACGGAGTGGTCAACGCCACAGGCATCTCCTTAGATTACGTGAGCGAATGCATTGAGATGTGTGCTTAATTTTCTTTTTTTTTTTCCTGTTAAAGTTTTGTATGTTTTTGAAGCGGTTATAGCCCTCATATGGCTCTACGCAGTCGGCTGGGCTTTAATTAAACAACAGTAACAATAACCAGTTGAGCTAACAGGCCACTTAAAAACGCATGGCCACATGTGAGTCGAACATAAGACCTCGGTATTATCAGCATGGTGTCTGACCAACTAAACCAACGCGCAGTCCCAGCCCAAAATATAAGAACAGCGTGTAGGAGTTAGGGATTTCCTCGGACTCAAGGATTTCACCAGATAACCTAAATTGGCAGATAGGGTGCAGCGATTATAGAATGTCCAAGTGCGATAGAAACTCCAGTTTTAAATGTTTACATTTCCACTCTGGTGACATTGTCTACAGAGATTCTGAATCGGCCTGGCAGTGAAACCAAACATTACATTGTCGTGCAGTTTGGAGACATTTTCCAAAACGCCATATCTGTTATTATTATTATATGTTATTTTTTTTATTATTATTATATTTATATCTTATTTTATTTTATTGTATTTCATTTCAGTGTATTATTTATGTATTGTCGTTGTTACTGTTGTTGTCGTTGTTGGTTGTCTTTAAGGGGTTGAGACTGGGTCGTTTCTTTCTTCGTATAGCCATTAAAAAAAGTCATTGTCAGCTGTTTTTGATTCTTTGTTTGCATATCCATCAACGTTGAAGTAATCGTTAACAGTGTTGAAAGAAAGAACGGTTTAAAACGTACACATTTATGACAAGTCATATAAAATCGGAGTTTGATATATATTTTTTTCATGGTGATGACCACAACTCTTTTCAGTGTGTGTTCCCTAGCCTTGAAACAAATTAGGTCTTAACAACCACAAAACGACAGTGAAGAAAGTTCTTTCAGAAACCTTCAGAGTATCATGTTTGTTGTGATACACCGCTGAATTGTACATGTACACAAAAATCTCTCCTTGGTTAGTGTCGTCAGTGTTAGCATAGAAAAAAAATAAAGATGAAAGAGAGGGACATGGCTTTTGCAGACATGACTGCTGAGCCTGATGGAGACATCGGCTTCTGTGGCGTCATCTTGATGATTCTGTCGGGCATCTTGGTGGTGCTCTTCTTCCCCTTCTCTCTGTGCGTCTGCCTCAAGGTCAGTTCCTTTTCATGTCTGTCTGTCTGTCTCTCTCTCCGTCTGTCTGTCTGTCTGTCTCTCTCTCTCTCTCTCTCTCTCTCTCTCTCTCCCACACACACACAACACACACACACACAACACACACACACATGTGCACACACATACGTGCGCACACAAAATCACACATACACACACACACACATTAGTTACTATTTTCTTACCTAATGCTCTCTCTCTCTCTCTCTCCTCTCTCTCTCTCTCTCTCTCTCTCCTCTCTCTCTCTCTCTCTCCTCTGTCTCTCTCTCTCTCTCTCTCTCTCTCTCTCTCTCTCTCTCTCTCTCTTTCTTTCAAACTACAGCAACTGTTGATACTTTATACTTTCCTTGTAAACCGTTTTTTTTGTTGTTGTTTTTTTTGTTGTTTTTGTTTTGATTTATTAATGCATTTTCTGGTTTTGGTATTTCTTAGTTCTTGGTAGATATTTAGATGAGTAACGGCAAGTTTGAAAAATAGTTACTAGTTAATAACGTCTACCATTGGAGAATTTAAAAAAATATTGTCATGGTTATTGTCTCACTTTTTAACCTACTAGCAAATAACTTCTACCATTGGAAAATTAAAAGTGTCACTGTTAGTGTTATTGTCTCTCTCACTCGTCAATTGTTTCCATCTTTTTCTTCGTTTTTCGTCTGTCTGACTCCGTCTGTACCCCCCCCCCCCTCCCCCTCCCCGTTTTCGCTTTCTATTTTTCTTTCCTCAACATCTCACTCTCTCTCTCTTTCTAAATGTGCATATTTTCTGTCTAATGTACATTAAGAAAAATGTCCGTCATCTGAGAAAAACATCTGAACTACTTAAATAATAGGCCTACATTGCAAGCATTTGCAGTTTTCACTGACGGTTCGGATTAAACTTTCTTCAACAACTGCCTCATTCCAGGTCGTTTGAGTTTGCTCAAAATGGTGCTGCACCGTACAGAAAGTCCCATATGCCCTACACTTCAAACAAAGTTCAAGTGATGGCAGATCCAAATGATCACAAGCGAACGACATATACCTGCGTCTACATTTAACCCTTTGACTCCACACCGTCAGCATCCGTCATTGCCAACCATGCTGGCAAAGCAAAAACTTAACCCTTGGACTCCTTCAGGAAGCTGGTGGATAGGGTAAGGGAGTCGAAGGGTTGGGTTTTTGCAGCTGATGGATAGGGTAAGGGAGTCAAAGGGTTAACGTGTAGTCAGACTCTTGAGGATGTTCCTAACTTTCATGTTGTGAACATATGATTGACGTCGTTATGACCTCATATCTCTGGAACCATATGATGTATGCATTCAGATATATCTCCCCACCAGTGGTCCAGATCAGTGCAGGCCCCCCAGCTTCTACTGTGGAAACATCCATAATGGTAGGCTATCTTGTAGTTTGTGGAAACATCCATAATGGTAGGCTACCTTGTAGTTTGTGGAAACATCCATAATGGTAGGCTACCTCGTAGTTTGTGGAAACATCCATAATGGTAGGCTACCTCGTAGTTTGTGGAAACATCCATAATGGTAGTAGGCTACCTCGTAGTTTGTGGAAACATCCATAATGGTAGGCTACCTCGTAGTTTGTGGAAACATCCATAATGGTAGGCTACCTCGTAGTTTGTGGAAACATCCATAATGGTAGGCTACCTCGTAGTTTGTGGAAACATCCATAATGGTAGGCTATCTTGTAGTTTGTGGAAACATTCATAATGGTAGGCTATCTTGTAGTTAACACTTGGACCAAGTAACCTGACACTGCTGCTAAGTCACTGGAAAATATTCCCGTTACTGTAGAAAGACGCAGGTCTTTTGCATGATCCGATATACTGAGATGCCCTAAGCAGCATGGCTTCAGTGCGCCTGTAAATCACAAAGGAATTATCCCTGGCAAAATTACATTAAAAAATCCACTTGAATGGGGTACCAAAAAAGTTTCATACAGAAAAACAAACAAACAAACAAATGCGTTGTGCTGCATCAAGGCAAAGCACTCTATCTGAGGAGAGCAGTCTGAATTTTGCACAGTAAACCCGTTGAGAAAAAGATTCGAAAATGTTAGAACTTAAGAGTACGGTTAACCCTTTTGCCTCTTCCCTCCCACTCACCCTATCCTGCATGAAGCTGTTGAGTAGGGTGAGGGAGTAAAAGGGTTAAGAGCCACCCACTGTTCAGTTTTTCCCTACTCCTGTGAATAATAATGATACCGTTTGTTTGTGTAGCGCAAACAGCCTTTGTCAAGGCATCGTAGCTGCATTTTACATAGAATTTAAAACAAACAAACAAACAAACAAAAAGAAGCAGAATTTTTGTAATAACGACACAAGCACTGATAACCAAGTATGCATTGTGAAAAGAAAGTCCCACAAATTCACCCAACTGGGGTCTCTGGGAATTAATGTTAAACAGACTCAAGTTGATTTGGGCAAATACCATGGTAGCTGTAAACACAGACCATAGCAGATGTAAACGAAGACCATAGCAGCTGTAAACGCAGACCATAGCAGCTGTAAACACAGACCATAGCAGCTGTAAACACAGACCATAGCAGCTGTAAACACAGACCATAGCAGCTGTAAACACAGACCATAGCAGCTGTAAACACAGACCATAGCAGCTGTAAACGCAGACCATAGCAGCTGTAAACGCAGACCATAGCAGCTGTAAACGCAGACCATAGCAGCTGTAAACGCAGACCATAGCAGCTGTAAACACAGACCATAGCAGCTGTAAGCACAGACCATAGCAGCTGTAAACACAGACCATAGCAGCTGTAAACACAGACCATAGCAGCTGTAAACACAGACCATAGCAGCTGTAAACACAGACCATAGCAGCTGTAAACACAGACCATAGCAGCTGTAAACACAGACCATAGCAGCTGTAAACACAGACCATAGCAGCTGTAAACACAGACCATAGCAGCTGTAAACACAGACCATAGCAGCTGTAAACACAAGACCACAGCAGCTTTAAACACAGACCACAGCAGCTGTAAACACAGACCATAGCAGCTTTCAACACAGACCATAACAGCTGTAAACACAGACCATAGCAGCTGTAAACACAGACCATAGCAGCTGTAAACACAGACCATAGCAGCTGTAAACACAGACCATAGCAGCTGTAAACGCAGACATAGCAGCTGTAAACACAGACCATAGCAGCTGTAAACACAGACCATAGCAGCTGTAAACGCAGACCATAGCAGCTGTAAATGCAGACCATAGCAGCTGTAAACACAGACATAGCAGCTGTAAACACAGACCATAGCAGCTGTAAACACAGACATAGCAGCTGTAAACACAGACCATAGCAGCTGTAAACGCAGACCATAGCAGCTGTAAACACAGACCATAGCAGCTGTAAACACAGACATAGCAGCTGTAAACACAGACATAACAGCTGTAAACACAGACATAGCAGCTGTAAACACAGACCATAGCAGCTGTAAACGCAGACATAGCAGCTGTAAACGCAGACATAACAGCTGTAAACACAGACATAGCAGCTGTAAACACAGACCATAGCAGCTGTAAACACAGACATAGCAGCTGTAAACGCAGACATAGCAGCTGTAAACACAGACCATAGCAGCTGTAAACGCAGACCATAGCAGCTGTAAACACAGACCATAGCAGCTGTAAACGCAGACCATAGCAGCTGTAAACACAGACCATAGCAGCTGTAAACGCAGACCATAGCAGCTGTAAACACAGACCATAGCAGCTGTAAACAGACCATAGCAGCTGTAAACACAGACCATAGCAGCTGTAAACAGACCATAGCAGCTGTAAACACAGACCATAGCAGCTGTAAACACAGACCATAGCAGCTGTAAACGCAGACCATAGCAGCTGTAAACACAGACCATAGCAGCTGTAAACGCAGACATAGCAGCTGTAAACGCAGACCATAGCAGCTGTAAACACAGACCATAGCAGCTGTAAACACAAACCACGGCAGCTGTAAATACAATAATGCAACTTAAGATTAACACCTTGCCAGCCTGTTACAACAATGCCATCAGTTGGAAAAATTAATAAAACTGGGGGGTGGGGGGGGGTTTGGTTTTTTTGTTTTTGTTTTGTTTTTGTTTTGTTTTTGTGTTTTTTTAGCATCGCTTGGAAAAAATTAAAACTTTTTAAATTTTTTTTTTTTACGTTGAACTGGCAGATTGTACAAGAGTATGAGAGAGCTGTGATCTATCGACTGGGTCGGCTGGTGTCGGGAGGAGCCAAAGGTCCTGGTATGTTCTTCATTTTGCCATGCATGGACGAGTACAAGAAAGTGGACTTGAGGACTGTTTCTTTTGATGTGCCCCCTCAGGAGGTCAGTGATGCTCTCTCTCTCTCTCTCTCTCTCTCTCTCTCTCTCTCTCTCTCTCTCTCTCTCTCTCTCTCTTCTCTCTCTCTGTGGGGTGTGTGTGTGTGTGGTGTGTGTGTGTGTGTGTGTGGCGGAGTGGTAATAGTGGAAATTGATGGGTTTGGGGAAGAATGAAAAGGTCTCACACACACACACACACACACACACACACACCACGCACGCACGCACGCACACACACACACACACACACACACACACACACACACACACACACACACACACACACACTACACACAAAGGGCACGGGTAGTCCCATAGCCGTAAACTAGGAGTGTGGAGGTAAAGGCTTCACTACTGTAGCTATTGGGTTAGCCGTTTTGTAAGCAGATGCCACTCCTCTCCCTAGGTCAGCGGTTGTCTGGAAGAGCCGAAGTTCCCAGAATGTCCCTTTTCTTGATGATAATAATAATAACAATAATAATAATAATAAAAACAATAATAATAATGACTATAATGATTTAATAATAATAATTACACAATGGCTTTTGACAGTTGAAATCCAGGCACACCCACGTACCAGACATGTGCATGCAATCAACGCACATTACAACACGCAAAACACACACACACAAACGCACGCACGCAGCGGCGCGCGCGCACACACACACACACACACACACACACACACACACACACACACACACACACACACACACACACACACACAACACAACACAAACAAACAAACAAAAAAATGATAGAAAGAGGCAATTATAGATTTCATTGTCGGGGAAAGGAGGTGGGTTTTGAAATTGGATTTAAAAGCAGAAAGGGTAGGTGTTTGACGAATGGAGAAAGGAAGTTTGTATCCCAGGCAGATGGTCCTGAAACAGCAAAAGAACGCTGGCCGACAGTTGACAGTTTAAATCTAGGAACCTGAAGGGAAAGAGTATCTGAAGCTGAAGTTCTGTTGCTTTACTTGCTTTGGTCCTGAAGAAGGCCAGATAATCATTCACAGCTCAGGTGACTGGAGGCTGCACACACAAAGCTGCCCTTCCCAGAGTCAAAATTGTGCAGTCGAATTGAAAGGCAGGAAGCTGTACATGTACGCAAACCAGGGGAAGGTTAGGGGAGCTGATTGTCCTTGTATGTTCATCGTCCTTCCAGGTATGGATGAGTACGAGAAGGTTGACGTCAGGACTGTCTTTCGATATGCCCCCCCCCCCCCCCAACCCCACCCGCCCTTCAGGATGTCGTTTATTGGTCTTCGTGTTGTGTAGACGGGTGGGGTGAGAGGGCGGATGGGAGGAGAGGGGTGATGTGGAGCTGAAGATTCCTTCTTTTGCCTGGGATGAATGATCAGAGTGAACCGTTGTGTGCCTTTGGGCGAGCTTGTATAGATATATGTGTATGTATATATATGCGTTTTGTGTGTGTGTGTGTGTGTGTGTGTGTGTGTGTGTGTGTGTGTGAGGAGAGAGAGAGAGAGAGTGTGTGTGTGTGTGTGTGTGTGCGCGCGCGCGCATGTGCGTGAGAGAGAGAGATGTTTGGAATAATATCCCCTCCTACCATATCAGAAACACCAAAAGTTAAGTGAAGGATTTTGGGTTTTTTTATTCGATATGCTGGGAACCTGCACCAGGTTTTGCCAGAAAAAAAAACATAAAGAAAAACGATTGTAACTAAGTCTGTACACCCAAAGTTTGGGCCTACAACTATCAGCTAGAGTTAGGAAACATGACGAGCTTTTTGAAGAGTGAAACAAAGCCTGCTTTGGTGTTAGTACACCGCTGGACCTAACAGAGGACTGACATTGTACACAACACTCTTTAACCCCTTTGCTCCCTCTCCTTATCCAAACAGGAAACTGGTGAAAGGGGTGAAAGCAGTAGGGAGTGAAAGGTGAAAAGGTTGAATGGAGAGCATTCATGTCTTTCTTTTTTGCCTTTGCAAACCTTGCCTACCTCGCTACCCCTTTTGGTGACAGTAGGCCTATAACAGCGAGCAAGAGGCGCGGGTACCACCCATATAAAGATTATTTCATACAGTGAGGTCTCTGCCTCCTCGTCCCCAAATAACCTACAGTTCCACCAGTCTCTTTTGTGGGTAGCTGGCACTTGTAAAGAGCCATAAATATCTGGAGAGAAATTCCAGCCTACAGGATTACATAAAAACTCACATGTTTGCTGCTCATCTTATTGTGTCATCTTAGTGTTGCCATAGATATCTGGAGAGCAGTCCCAATAAAACTTACATGTTTGCTGCTCATCTTACTGTGTCATCTTCGTGTTGCCATATAGATATGTGGTGAGCATCCAGCTTACAGCATTACAAAAAACTTACATGTTTACTGCTCATCTTATTGTGTCATCTTAGTGTTGCCATAGATATCTGAGAGCAGTCCCAATCTATAGCGTTACAAGAAACTGACATGTTCGCTACTGATCTACTGTGTCAGCTTGTGTTGCCATAGATATGTGGAGTGCAGTTCCAGCTTACAGAATTACATAAAAACTGACATGTTCGCTACCCATCTTACTGTGTCATCTTAGTGTTGCCATAGATATGTGGAGAGCAGTTCAGCCTACCGCATTACATAAAAACTGACATGTTCGCTACCATCTTACTGTGTCAGCTTAGTGTTGCCATAGATATTGCAGAGCAGTTCCAGCCTACCGCATTACATAAAAACTGACATGTTCGCTACCCATCTTACTGTGTCAGCTTAGTGTTGCCATAGATATGTGCAGAGCACTTCCAGCCTACCGCATTACATAAAAACTGACATGTTCGTTACCATCTTACTGTGTCATCTTAGTGTTTCCATAGATATGTGGAGAGCAGTTCCAGCCTACCGCATTACATAAAAACTGACATGTTCGTTACCATCTTACTGTGTCAGTAACATTGCATAGATCCTGTTCCACCCTCCCCCCTTCATTTCTGTTTCAAGACCTTGCCAGTGCATACGAGTTCGCGCAGGCTTAAGGAGTCTGCCGGATAACAGATGGCACATCGAGTAGAGCGCATATGAAATTGTGCGAGTACGATGGATCCATCTTCAATGAACGTGAAACTTTAAATTGTACTCTTTCACCTGTACACGGCGTGACATTTAATTGTATGACAGTGACAGTGGACACCTTGTTGTTCTGTCATGAATGAGATGCCGCCATGTCACCAATGAATTAATGGACAAAATGAAATAAGACAGTAACAGTGAAACATAATAAACACTGAAATAAGATAAAACACTGCCATTCGGTCTCGTCTGTGAAGGTGTTGATCGCATACTCGTTCATGGGCCATCGATGGTGGATGCAGGGGTGTACTGGCAGGTGCAGAGTGCTGCCATAACGTCAATCATTCATTAAGTAGATAAATTGGTACATCATTGCCATTCACTCTTACCTATTTGGGTATTGACCAAGACGCCATGACTGTGGCGGTGGGCATGGTAAGAGAGAGAGAGAGAGAGAGAGTGTGTGTGTGTGTGTGTGTGTGTGTGTGTGTGTGTGTGTGTGTGTGCGCGCGTGTGCGTGCGCGCAGAACGCTGCATTTTTTCCAATAAGTCAACTTACATGTACATATATAGAAAGATAGATGTAGATAGATATATTCAACTGTTACCATTATAGATGTAGATAGATATATTCAACTGTTACCACTATAGATGTAGGTAGATATATTCAACTGTTACCATTATAGATGTAGGTAGATATATTTTACTGTTACCATTATAGATGTAGGTAGGTATATTTAACTGTTACCATTATAGATGTAGGTAGATATATTCAACTGTTACCATTATAGATGTAGATAGATATATTTAACTGTTACCATTATAGATGTAGATAGATATATTTAACTGTTACCATTATAGATGTAGATAGATATATTTTACTGTTACCATTATAGATGTAGGTAGATATATTTTACTGTTACCATTATAGATGTAGGTAGGTATATTTTACTGTTACCACTATAGATGTAGGTAGATATATTTTACTGTTACCATTATAGATGTAGGTAGATATATTTTACTGTTACCACTATAGATGTAGGTAGATATATTCAACTGTTACCATTATAGATGTAGGTAGGTATATTCAACTGTTACCATTATAGATGTAGGTAGGTATATTTACTGTTACCACTATAGATGTAGGTAGATATATTTTACTGTTACCATTATAGATGTAGGTAGATATATTTTACTGTTACCACTATAGATGTAGGTAGATATATTCAACTGTTACCATTATAGATGTAGGTAGATATATTTTACTGTTACCATCATAGATGTAGGTAGGTATATTTTACTGTTACCATCATAGATGTAGATAGATATATTTTACTGTTACCATCATAGATGTAGGTAGATATATTTTACTGTTACCATTATAGATGTAGGTAGATATATAATACTGTTACCATTATAGATGTAGATAGGTATATTCAACTGTTACCATTATAGATGTAGGTAGATATATTTAACTGTTACCACTATAGATGTAGGTAGGTATATTCAACTGTTACCATCATAGATGTAGGTAGATATATTTAACTGTTACCACTATAGATGTAGGTAGGTATATTCAACTGTTACCATTATAGATGTAGGTAGGTATATTCAACTGTTACCATTATAGATGTAGGTAGATATATTCAACTGTTACCATTATAGATGTAGGTAGGTATATTCAACTGTTACCATTATAGATGTAGGTAGGTATATTCAACTGTTACCATTATAGATGTAGGTAGGTATATTTAACTGTTACCATTATAGATGTAGGTAGGTATATTTAACTGTTACCATTATAGATGTAGGTAGATATATTTAACTGTTACCATTATAGATGTAGGTAGATATATTTAACTGTTACCATTATAGATGTAGGTAGATATATTCAACTGTTACCATTATAAATGTAGGTAGATATATATATTTGTATATAATATGTTCTCTATAATTTTCCATTGCTTTTATTCTTTTTCCCCATTTATAGCCATGTGTAAGTGTGTGTGTGCGCGCGTGCGTAAGTGTATGTTCAGCGCTTAGATTTGATTTTTATCGAGATTTTGCGCTATATAAATACTGTAATTATTATTATTATTATTATTATAGATGTAGGTAGGTATATTCAACTGTTACCATTATAGATGTAGGTAGGTATATTCAACTGTTACCATTATAGATGTAGGTAGATATATTTAACTGTTACCATTATAGATGTAGGTAGATATATTCAACTGTTACCATTATAGAATGTAGGTAGATATATTCAACTGTTACCATTATAGATGTAGGTAGGTATATTCAACTGTTACCATTATAGATGTAGGTAGGTATATTCAACTGTTACCATTATAGATGTAGGTAGGTATATTCAACTGTTACCATTATAGATGTAGGTAGGTATATTTTACTGTTACCATTATAGATGTAGGTAGATATATTTTACTGTTACCACTATAGATGTAGGTAGATATATTTAACTGTTACCACTATAGATGTAGGTAGGTATATTCAACTGTTACCATTATAGATGTAGGTAGGTATATTTAACTGTTACCATCATAGATGTAGGTAGGTATATTTAACTGTTACCATTATAGATGTAGGTAGATATATTTTACTGTTACCATCATAGATGTAGGTAGATATATTTTACTGTTACCATCATAGATGTAGATAGATATATTTTACTGTTACCATTATAGATGTAGATAGATATATTTAACTGTTACCATTATAGATGTAGGTAGATATATTCAACTGTTACCATTATAGATGTAGGTAGATATATTTTACTGTTACCATCATAGATGTAGGTAGATATATTTTACTGTTACCATTATAGATGTAGATAGATATATTTTACTGTTACCATCATAGATGTAGATAGATATATTTTACTGTTACCATCATAGATGTAGATAGATATATTTTACTGTTACCATTATAGATGTAGGTAGATATATTTTACTGTTACCATCATAGATGTAGATAGATATATTTTACTGTTACCATCATAGATGTAGGTAGATATATTTTACTGTTACCATCATAGATGTAGATAGATATATTTTACTGTTACCATCATAGATGTAGGTAGATATATTTTACTGTTACCATCATAGATGTAGATAGATATATTTTACTGTTACCATCATAGATGTAGATAGATATATTTTACTGTTACAATCATAGATGTAGGTAGATATATTTTACTGTTACCATCATAGATGTAGGTAGATATATTTTACTGTTACCACTATAGATGTAGGTAGATATATATTACTGTTACCATTATAGACGTAGGTGGATATATTTTACTGTTACCATTATAGATGTAGGTAGATATATAATACTGTTACCATTATAGATGTAGATAGATATATTTAACTGTTACCATTATAGATGTAGGTAGATATATTTAACTGTTACCATTATAGATGTAGGTAGATATATTTAACTGTTACCATTATAGATGTAGGTAGATATATTTTACTGTTACCATTATAGATGTAGGTAGGTAGGTATATTCAACTGTTACCATCATAGATGTAGGTAGATATATTTAACTGTTACCATTATAGATGTAGGTAGGTATATTTAACTGTTACCATTATAGATGTAGGTAGATATATTTAACTGTTACCATCATAGATGTAGGTAGGTATATTTAACTGTTACCATTATAGATGTAGGTAGGTATATTCAACTGTTACCATTATAGATGTAGGTAGGTATATTCAACTGTTACCATTATAGATGTAGGTATGTATATTCAACTGTTACCATTATAGATGTAGGTAGGTATATTCAACTGTTACCATTCTTTCTCCCTGTCCAGGTGTTGACACGAGACTCTGTGACCGTGGCGGTGGATGCTGTGGTGTACTGGCGGGTGCAGGACGCCACAGCTTCTGTGAACAATGTGGAGGACGCTGCCAGGTCCACCCAGCTGCTGGCCGCCACCACCCTGCGGAATGTTCTGGGCACCAAGAACCTGTCCGAGATCCTGTCTGACCGTGAGGCCATCAGCCATTTCATGCAGGTGGGGCTTTCTTCTTTTATGGTTGAGAATATGGCTCTTTAAAAAAAGTAGGCTATTATTGATATATAGCAATACTTTGTGGTGGTAGTGACGGCGGTTCTTTCTGTTGTAGAGAGAGAAGTGTATATGTATGTGTGTGTGTGTGTGTGTGTGTGGTGTGTGTGTGTGTGTGTGAGTGAGTGAGATATCTACCATTTAGAGAGAGTGGATATCTATGAAGCCTACTGTTGAGAGAGAGTGGATATCTATGGCGCCTACTATTGAGGGAGATTGGGTATCTTTCGAGCCTGCCGTGAGAGAGTGAGTGGATGTCTGTGGATATCATTGAGAGAGAGGGGGGAGGGAGGGAGAAGGAGAATATGTTTGAGGCTACCATTTGAGAGAGAGAGAGAGTATATCTGTGGAGCATATCACAGAGAGACAGAGAGGGAGAGAGAAAGAGAGCTATGGGAACCTGTCATAGACAATGGAAATGATACGCACAAGTAATTAAGTCTTCCCTGACAGCCGTGTTCTTCTTCTTCTGCAGACTTCTCTGGACGATGCTACCGACCCCTGGGTATCAAGGTGGAGCGTGTGGAAGTGTAAGTATTGATCTTTTCCTTGATCGATTGGTTTATGCTTGATTAAATGAATGATTGATTGAAAGCGCGTATTGTACTCTGGCAGATTAACTATATAGGGCCTACAAATAATGTGTTATATACAAACATGAAAGAACAGTTCGCTGTAATTTGTTTTGCTATTTGTCGATTGATTTTTGTTTGATTGATTCATTTGAGGCACATGGCTTGGAAAGATACACACACACACACACACACACACACACACACACACACACACACACACACACACACACACACATATATATATATATATATATATATATATATATATATATATATATATATATGTATATACATATATGCACACATATATGTATATAGGCCTATGTATACACACACACACACAAGTAATGATAGGCTTATATACATACATAATTTGTGAAGACCACAAGTGATCATCTTATTTATGATCTAACACTCTCACTTTCTCCCACTCTCACACACACACGCACTCACACACACACACATGTGCGCATGCACACACACACATGTATCCAATTCCTACGACAGTAGGCTACCACTTACGCATATAGGGCCTACCTCATTTTTTTTAGGATCATCGCACTCAGGGAGGCTACCTTTTTGCTTGCCCTTTTTTTTTTTCGTCCCATTTTGTACACCACCTTAATGGCCACAGAAGCTGGCACAGGGTTTTTTGTTTGTTTGTTTGTTTGTTTGTTTTTCTTTACAATGTGATGAGGAGGAGGAGGATGTCGATGAGTATGATAATCATGATGCTATGGAGTTCGATCTAGGATTGAGACTGTGTGAGAGGACTATATACTCTATGCTTACTACCGTATCATACTATATCCTGGCATCTCAACCAGCCCGAGAGATACAGACACCTGCGGTACTGGTCAGAAGATTTGAGCAATTCCCTGAATGATGCAGCCGTGAAGTGGAAGAGACTCGACTGTGTGGTCCCAGTCTTCCTAATGAGCCCATAGCATGCCCAACTCTGGGTAGGATCCGGTTAGAGCCAAAAAATCCCACAGTGATTTTTGAAGGGACTGATAGGGATTCGAACCCCACAACTTTCCAGTCAGTAGTCCGTTGCGTTAACCACTGCACCACGGCAACTGGTCCATATAGGTCCTACCTTTTTCTGCTTGATCAGCAATCATGAATATTATGTGTGGAGAGAAATGATGAAACTTCTGGTACGGTTAAAAAGAAGTTGTTTTCTTTAATGTGCTGCAACTCTGTATGTATTTGTGGGCAATTATACCACATTTTTAGAGTGTGCATGTTATGTGTTGTTCATGTTTCTGTTAGCTGCCAAAACTGATATCATCATCATTGTTGTTACTGTTACTGGTGTTAGTAGTAGTAGTGGTTGCAGTAGTAGTAGTATAAATCGTTCTTGTATAGCACTATTCTCCACACTCATTTGGACTCTGTCTGTTAACCCTTTGACTCCCACACCCTGTCCATCAGCATCCTGCATTGTCAACCATGCTAGCAAAGCAAAAACGTAACCCTTTGACTCCCTCACACTATCCACCAGCTTCCTGTAGGTAGCTTGTGGATAGGCTGAGAGAGTCAATGGGTTATGTTTTTGCAGTTGGTGGATAAGATGTGGGAGTCAAAGGGTTAAATAGAATCAGACTTTTTCGTGGAGTATGGAAATTCAACGTTTTAGGTGAGCTGATCACATTCCATTTTTTTTTTTGCACAGTCTACGTCTTTGACAAGCATTCTTTCTGTATGTTTTCATGTTTCCATAAGCCAGCCACCGACATGACTTAGTTTTTGGGGTTTTTTTTTAACCTGCATTGTTTGATATTTTGCGTACATATACACACAAAGAGGGTTTAGGCACTGGCAGGTTTGACCTGGAAGAATTGAAATATTTCCATCCTATACATACCAGGTGGTGTCTTGGCAGATCAAACCCAAGACTTGCCACTTGAAAGTTTTACATTTACCCTCTTGACTGTGATGCCCATTGGAAGAAGATATGTAAGCAGGGAAGGGGGCAGAACTGGCAGTTGTAGTGTGTACGTTTGTTTGAAGTTTTACTGGTGTGTGTGTGCAGTAAGGACGTGAGACTGCCCATCCAGCTGCAGAGAGCCATGGCTGCTGAAGCTGAAGCTGCCAGGGGGCCAGAGCCAAGGTCTGTGGTCTTTGATCATCTCTCAAGTTTCTTTTAATAACTTTTTTTCATTGTTTGTATGATTGGTTGGGTAACTTTTTTTTCATTGTTTGTATCATTGGTTGGGTAACTTTTTGTTCATTGTTTGTATGATTGGTTGGGTAACTTTTTTTTCATTGTTTGTATCATTGGTTGGGTAACTTTTTGTTCATTGTTTGTATCATTGGTTGGGTAACTTTTTTTCATTGTTTGTATCATTGGTTGGGTAACTTTTTTTCATTGTTTGTATCATTGGTTGGGTAACTTTTTGTTCATTGTTTGTATGATTGGTTGGGTAACTTTTTTTCATTGTTTGTATCATTGGTTGGGTAACTTTTTTTCATTGTTTGTATGATTGGTTGGGTAACTTTTTTTCATTGTTTGTATCATTGGTTGGGTAACTTTTTTTCATTGTTTGTATCATTGGTTGGGTAACTTTTTTTCATTGTTTGTATCATTGGTTGGATACGCCTATCAAGGTTGTTGTTTTTTTTTTTTGGGGGGGGGGGGGGGGGGTCTTTTTTCTTTTCTTTTCTTTTCTTTTTTTTTTTTTCTTTTTTTCTTTTTTTTGTGCTTAGTTAGTTGCATACTTCGTATGTTGGTTGGTTGGTTGATTACTTGGTATACTGGTTGGTCTTGTGGTTGGTTAACTCTGTGTTGGTTGGTTGGATGGTTTGGTTTAAGACTGGATTGGGCCAAAATGGTAGTTTTGGCTATCTGACCAGCTGGATAGCTGTTTGGTTGGTTTTCCTGGGTTTTATGGTTTGATTTAGTTGGTGGACTAACGGTTGTGCCTTTGTCATGTATGTCGTAAGAAAGATTTTTTCATTTTTGTTGTTGTTGTTGTTCATTAAATTCAGTTCAAAAATCCATTCTGATTGAGGGATAGTCGTCAATGCATAAATTTAAGGACATAATGACAAGGCGATCAAAATGTATTGAATACTACTGTATAACACAGTGAAGCATAGTAACCATTATGTTATTACTGGTTGGCTGTTCATACTCATATGAAAGTTGTATGTGGGTGGTGATTTTTGTTGAATGTGAGAGAGATTCTCTCTGTTTCTTTCTCTGTCTCACACTTCTTTGTTATCGTTTGACGCATAAAGAAATATTTTATTATAATTCTTTTTTTTAATTGTATCTCTGGTGTTATTACAATTCATCGGTATTCAATGTAACAGTCAGATTAGATATGCAGTTTGCATTATGTTATCTGCCTTTGTCTCTCATGGTTTTATGAAGCTTTTAAGGTGACTTGCAAGGTGAGGCAGTGCACAAATTGTCATTATCATCATTATTGTTATTATTGTTGTTATTATCAAGAATAATATTACTGCGATTATTTAACATCATAATCACTACACACATTGTTTCAGTTCAATCTGATTACAACAATCTGATATACATTTTCCTCTGTCTAAAAAACACAGGTGATTGCCGCCGAGGGAGAACAGAAGGCCTCCCGTGCTCTGAAGGAAGCTGCCGAAATCATCTCAGAGTCACCTGCGGCCCTGCAGCTGCGCTACCTGCAAACCCTCAACTCCATCTCCGCCGAGAAGAACTCCACCATCATCTTCCCCCTGCCCCTTGACATGTTGAAGGGCTTCATGAAGTAGATTCACACATCAATCAACAAGAGAGAGATGAACTAATGCAGAGGAGGGTCCCAGAATAGACTTTATCATGCAGTGAATTGCATTGTGATTTGAAAATGGGCCTGATCCAGGAAAAAAATGCAGTTGGTGTTGCTTTTTATTCCTAATCTCTCCCCTTCTTCTTTTTTTGTTTTATATTGCCGAGTTTGTTTATTCTTTTGACAGCTTTTTTCTTTTCTTTTTTTTTTTTTTTCATCTTTATGCTACCCAGACTTCACCAGTCTACTCTCTCTCTTATATATATATACATATATATTATATATTATATATATATATATATATATGTGTGTGTGTGTGTGAATTGTATACATATGAATGTATGTGTGCAAGTGCATGCATGCTGTTGCTATTGGAAGTTTAATTATTTTTGTAAATATTACGAATGCTGCAGTTACTAAATGATGAATAAGCTTTGTGTTTAATGTATTATTGACATGATTTTCTTGCAGTTTTATTTTGTCAAAGTCTAAATAGAAAAAAAACAAGAAAAAAAACCAAGAAAAACTATACATATATATGTATAGTTTTTCTTGTTTTTTTTCTATTTAGATATATATACATATATATATTTATATATATGTATAGTTTTTCTTGTTTTTTTTTCTTGTTTTTTTTTCTATTTAGACTTTGATTCTGTTATATTCAAATATTTGATTAGGTGTCTTTTCAGAAAGTTTCCAGTATGTGTAATTTTGCTCCCTTCCTACTGATCTAGCTTGGTAATATTTGTCCATGTATGATTTACTTATTTGTTAATCTTGTTTATGTTTATTTATAAGCAGTGGCTCACTTTCTGTCTGTCTGGTCTCTCTCGCTCTCTCTCTCTCTCCTTTTTCTACCGGTACTCGTCCCTTTTGATATTATTTATCCATTTATGATTTACTTCAATCCCTCCCCATGTTTGTTTATGTTGATTTATGATAGTATTCATGGGAAAACTTTCGTGTTCTCTCTTTTTCTCCCTGTCCTCCCCTTCTCTCTTATTCTGTTTCTTAGGACACACACATTTACTCCCCCCCCCTCTCTCTCTCTCTCTTTCTCACATGCACACACACACACACACACACTCACGTTAATTACTATTTTCCCACATAAGTCTCTCATTCAAGTCTCTCATTCAATCTTGCTCAAACGACAACTAATGATGTAACTCTTTGACTTTCTTGTCTGCATTATTGATGTACACATTTATTTTTCAGTACTTTTAGTTTTAGGCAGACAGGTAAACTAGCAAAGGGAAGTTCGAAAAATGGCTTTCAGCTAATATTGGGAGATGATGCATCGTCGTCACTGTCTTTACCTCCCACTCCGTGTATCCTTTCTTGGAATGCTTGTAATTTATGTTTTTATCATTCGTTTTTATCTTAGCTGCAAGGACTACCTGTGAGGCAGGTGCTGTGGGACCAAATAATCTATTCTTGAGTAGTAAGTGTTTTTAAGTTTGAACTCTCTCTCTCTCTCTCTCTCTCTCTCTCTCTCTCTCTCTCTCTCTCTCTCTCTCTCTCTCTCTCTCTCTCTCTCTCTCTCTCCCCCTCCCTCCTCTGTGTCTCCGTGAAATCAACAGAGAAAAAAACTTCACCTTAGCTGAAATGATCGGAAATATTTCATGCTGAGCTTATATGATGTATGGAAAAGATGTTTCTGTTAATTCATTCTTTTCAAATTTATTTTAACCCTCTGACTCCCGCACCCTGTCCACCAGCATCATGCATTGTCAACCATGCTAGCAAAGCAAAATCTTAACCCTTTGATTCTCTCACCCTATCCACCAGCTTCCTGCAGGGAGTTGGTGGATAGGGTGAGGGAGTCAAAGGGTTAAGTTTTTGCAGTTGGTGGATAGGGTGCGGGAGACAAAGGGTTTTAAACAATCACCAAAAAGTTTTTCGCAACAGTTGAATTATGTTTGCTGTTTTCAGTCCGTTTGTTTTTGCCAGCTGTTACACATTAGACGATTGCAGTTTCACACACTGAGTGAATGAAAAGAAACTGGTTTAAAATAACTGTTCAGTATTTAAAGAAAGTTTTTCAGACTGCTAGGAAAAACGGTATGTTTTGTGTGTGTGTGTGTATATACAAAAGTTTGGTCCATTTATGAAGTCACAGGCGCAGAAGTTCGAATGGGGATAACCAAAATAATGACCCATAATCTTTATTTTTATTCGTTTAACAGATATCTGCATAATGCTGGAAAAAAAATAATGTGAATACAGTTTGATCTTCTTCAGCCGCCACCCCCCTGTTTTGCTGATAGCCACTTGAAGTGCTCAAAATCGGCTTTGTTAAATTGTTTACAGACATTTTATATATGCCTTTGATTGTTAGCCACACATTTGTTATGTGAAGAATCTAATCAGGAATTTTTTTTGTTAAAGTTTGGATTGAGTATTTCTTGAAACTTTTTTCTATACCAGATTTATTTTTGTAATTAATCTTGTAAATGTTTGTACACTGAATCCATTTTATATATATATATATACTGTTACTGTTCTTGTTTTGATAGGTGTTTTCCCCTACAATTGTTGATTTGCTTGTTTTTTCTGCTCTGTTTTGGGGTTATGTGTGAATAAAACAAATAACAGGCATGTGTTGTGAAACTGTCTTTCTCTGTGAAATGGTGGACTCTATTCATGATTAGATTCATTTTACCAAGTCCTTTTTTTCCGATGACATCTTGGTTAATAATTTTTTTTTGGAAGGAGGGGGGGGGGGCTGTGGAGGACAAATCCTAAGTCACATGACAAATCTATTTTTGAGTGGCTTAAATTTGATAGATCTGAGATTTGGCGAAATTTTGGCATCTTCTCAGTTTAACCAAACCTGACGACAGCATCGCTCAGAACTGAGAACTCTTTTCTGATCAAGCTTGAACGGACAACTCAGTCCTTTCAGACTGCTGGCTTGATTCTCACAAATCTTTTTTGATAGGCTTGGCTGATGACCAGGTTTTTCTGGTTAAACAATAACAAAACAATCAGGAAAGAAATGAAAACCTTGAACCAAAGACCTCAGAATTGACAGAATATTTTTGGCCTTGTATCACTGATCTTTGTCAGAAGTTTCGAATACATGCATTAACGCGGTTCGTCTCTGTGCAAGTGTGGTTCAGGAAATTCTGTTGTTGATGCTGTTGTTCTTCTTTTCTTTCAAGCGGATATTATATCATTTGCTCAATAATGAAATTTTAGGGGAAAGCAGCCTGGTTTACCTTTTATTACTTTGTTTCTGAGTTTCATTTTATCAGTTTGTTTCCTTATTTGTTTGTTTTTGCCTTTTCTGTTGGTCTGTCTGCCTGTCTTCTTTATTTGTTTGTTTCTCTGTGATCACCTTCAAAATGTTGGCGTGTGGTATTTAGTGTACATGGTGATAAATCATAAAGAAGTAATTCTTTTGCAGCTAATGCGTGTGTACAAGACTTTGTTACTGTGTGTGTACATGACACACCTAATGTTGAAATATTTTTATACACATTCCTTTCTTGACACACCTAATGTTGAAATATTTTTATACACATTCCTTTCTTGACACACCTAATGTTGAAATATTTTTATACACATTCCTTTCTTGACACACCTAATGTTGAAATATTTTTGTACACATTCCTTTCTTGACACACCTAATGTTGAAATATTTTTGTACACATTCCTTTCTTGACACACCTAATGTTGAAATATTTTTATACACATTCCTTTCTTGACACACCTAATGTTGAAATATTTTTATATACATTCCTTTCTTTGTTATTTCAATCCTCAATACTTTGAATAAACATTTCTTACCAATCGAAAATCATTCTTTGGCTGGTAGGCCCACAAGCTTGCGTGTGTTTTTGTGAAAATGTGCAGGGGCGTGTGTGTGTGTGTGCATACATACTTTTGTTGCGAGCCTGTGTAAGTGAGAGAGAAACATTTTCAACTAAATAAAACTGTGAACAAAGCCATGCATTGCACATACTCATCTATCCGTTCTCCCTCTCTCTCCCTCTCTCTCTCTCTCTCTCTCTCTTAATGCTTCCATCATTCCGGGATGGCATTAGTGTACTGTTTGATAGGTCCCTTTACCCCACCCAAACCCTCCCATTTCAAGACAGGGTTTTATGCAGGCTCAAGGAGTCCACCAGATGACAGATTCAAGTCTGGAGACCATGCATGGAACTAATTGACTGCGACGAACCTCTCCTGAACAAACTCCAAATTCCAATTGGAAACTGATGGACGTGTGGTTTGATTACTGTAAAATATTTGTTCTATTTCATACGGACCGAATTCCCAGCAAGATCATACATAACTACTTCATAAATCATGTTGACAAATATCAGCAAGTATTTCTCGGTTATTCATATACAATTTACTTACAAAATTCTGACTGTATACAAGCGTGATCCTTTCTCACAAAAATGCCCATAAGTTGCACTTTGCATATTTTTTTTAGCTTTTTACCACAAAAAAGTACAGACTCTACGGTTTATTTCTCTACTGTGAAAACCTATGAAGGTGTGGATTTAAAGCTTGTAAATGCAGGATCGACCATTTGGAGAAAACAAATTTCAAAACATTTTGATCACACATCTGACTGAAGTCGTTAGCAACAGGTCTAAATGTGACCACAATTAGCTAAAACTTAGTAACTAGATAAAATACAATATAATTTGCAATTTACATGCGTTCAATTAAATTTGGTGTGTTTCCCTTGTTTTATTTTCAACTACCACGATAGTAGGCTACGACTGCAGGCATCGAAAATAGCAAAGTCAGTATGCTAAAATCATTTTTTGTAACAATGTGGTTTTTTTTTCAAAACTTGTGAATGAAAAATGACAGAACAGGCATCTGTGCACTTCAAACTACAAAAAAAAATCTCAATTATCACCGTCTGTTGTGTTATTAATGAATTCCCGTCGTGTAACGGGCAACAAACCGAAACGTGCGTACAGAAATATCAAAAGATCCCCGCGTCTGGTGAGTTATTAATGGATTCCCGTCACAAACGGATAACAAAAAAACAAAAAACAAAAAAGCAGCGTGCATACTGAAATACCGAATGATCCTCATAGCATGAAGCGAGGTGGTGGTAAGTTGTGCACTACACTTGAGAGTGCCTACAGGGAGAGAGAGAGCTCAGCGCCTCGCCTCGGACAATGAGAATAGTGAAATGATCAGAGCTTACGGATGGACTGTGTCTACAACACACACACTACAACAACACACACACACACCACACACACACACACACACACACACACACCCCTTTATGTGCCGGAATGATCATCCTCAAGATCGTGGGCACCAAAGGAAAGGAAGGAAGGAAAGGAGTGCAGTGATCACATCCACACATCTCCCATTAAAACTAGGGAGTGCTCGTTTTATGTTGGAAGTCTCGACTGAGCTTTAATTTTGTAAATATTTTAGCTACTTAGGCCTGTTTTTGTCGCGTTTACATCAATGTTGATGTAAAAAAAAGGACGTGCCACTAACTTCTAATATAACTGCTAAATAACCTGACGTCAGATTTGCGCAGTTAAATGTTTTGTTCCTGTAACCTGACGTCAGATTTGCGCAGTTAAACGTTTTGTCCCTGTTAGGGCCTAGCGACGGTTATTCCCGTCTGACCCTTTATCACCTTTCTGGACCTCGAGCACAACTCGACTACGTGATTTATGGATGATTTCGTAAGAGTAAGAACGGCTTACAATTCTGACAGTGGTCTCAGTTACGTAAGGTCCAAATAAGCATGACCTCACATTTGTAACGCCATCTCTAATAATGATGAAATGACGAAGTTTTCTTTTATATGGCATAAATGTGAACCGATCCGTAACTAAACTAAACTTAACCAAACTTACACACATGAAATTTGAAAACTAGTTGCTGAAAATTGTACCGAGATCAATGCTTTTAAAGACATCAAAACGTATTTTTTGTAAAGAAAAAAAAAGCATTAAAGGGGAGATCAATGGTATGGCCTCTGTGTGTGTGTGTGTGTGCGTGTGGTGTGTGTGTGTGTGTGTGTGTGTGTGTGTGTGTGTGTGTGTGTGTGTGTGTGTGTGTTCGTTCGTTCTTTGATTTAACGTCTTTTCACAATAAGTGATATTAGACGGGGGAGGGGGGAGACGGGGAAATAAAAAAAAAGAAGTAAATAATAATAAAAATGTGTGTGTGTGCGTGCGTGCGTGCGTGCGTGCATGTGTGTGTGTGCGTGCGTGCGTGCGTGTGTGTGCGTGTGTGTGTGTGTGTGTTATTGCCACTTAACGCCAACCGAAAATTGGCTCGTGCATTTTAAGTGTAGAATTATGATTCTCCTCAGGGCTGAACAGGTACATTATGTAATGCAAGATTCAATAAAAATGATAATGACCATTTGTCCAGTGCCTCATCTCACAGGAGCCCTGAGCACTTCACAAAAGCGTAAGTGATAGAGGTGGACGTACGTACAGCAAAAACATGCCGACCTTGTGAAAAATATATCCATTGAAACAACAAAACCTTTCTTTTCTTTTATCGTTGTTTAAAGCCCAGCCGACTGCACAGAGCCATATCAGGGCTATAACCGCTTCAAAACACACAAAACTTCAACAGGAAAAAAAAAAGAAAAGAAAAGAAAATTAAGTATACATATCAATGCATTCGCGCACATAATCTAAGGACATGCCCCCGGCGTAGGACCATTCCGTCCGATTTATCGCACAGGGAGATTTTAAAAAAAACACCTGAATACAAATATAAGCATACGTAAGGACACCAAAACATATATAAAAACAGGCATAAATTACCTAAAATTGCTTCCGCATATCTCACCTCCTTAGAGCCAAAAATGCACTTAATATGTGTACCCAATTATCAATCCGAAGAAAAAGTATGTAAGACTTTATCGAAAAAATACAGGTGAATGGACCATTAAGGCAGAAAATAAATAGAAATGACAGAAAGGAAGACAACAAGGCAGAAACAAAGAGAGTGACAGAAAAGAGGAAATTTCTAGCACAGAATTTCCAGAAAGTGGGGATACTATTTATACTGAAAGAGTTCCCGGCAACCCAACAGGGAACAACAAAACTTGTAAGCAGAATCTCGAGAATCTCTTTGAGTTTAAAATGCCAGGACATACTCTTCCTCAAGTTGGTTCAAGGCCTTTCTAACACATGCACCAAAAATCTATCTAAAAGAATATGTATACCTTATGGAACTTACCTTTCAAATGTGATTACTTCTCTTCTCGCCTCACTTAACTCCATGAATTTCTGGGTGCCGCACTGAATCACTGTTATCTTTCGGTGGTCTAAGGCATCTTGAACCAGAGAGAGAGAGAGAGAGAGAGAAGAGAGAGAAGAGAGAGAGAGAAAGAGAGAGAGAGAGAATGAATACAAATGTCAATTATTCAAACTGGAACAATGTACACAGAAAAACGAATATAATCATTTAACTAGATATATAAGTCTGTGATATAACAGTACCCAATATCTTCAGTGCTCCATGAACATACATGCTAAGGTGAAACAGAAAGCCTGGGTGTTGACATCAGTACATTAAATTTGAATTTACAGGATCATGGTAATAAGTCGTATCCATTTCAATCAGAGATTGCGTACTACAGGACAACAATGTGAGAAATGTAGTTCACCTTCTTTAGCCATACTGCATGAGCGACGCATGCATTCACTTTCCATTCTTGTGCCATATCTAAAATGTTTACAAGCAATATCAGACACAAAATCTGAATTTACTCAATGTACTCCTTACTAACCTGTTCATTTTAATATGGACATATGGTTCTTTGGTATAGGTTGTTTATCACAATTATACTTATGGTCCTGTCAGCACTGTTATTTACAATCAACGATTCTTTCTCTAAAATTTGTCCAAACCCAGAAATACACTGGACACCTTGACTGTCCCAAACACAATCAATCCAAATAAACACAAACATTCTCCGACACGTCTTCTCGCCTTCATGATTTAAACGAGAGAACATCTTCAATGCTCTTATGCGATATCCGTCTACTTTGCATTCTAGTCAATATTAGCCAATAGCTGATCCATTTTACAATATAAAAAAACAAAACATTTCATTCCAAACATACTCAGTTTTTCCATTTTAATGGCTTTGTCTAATGCTCAAATTTCAGCACCATATTGCAAATCTGGCTGAATCTTAGATTCAAACAATTTACGGAATATGCTGATTGACTGACAGTCTAATCTGTACAGGACATTAAGTACATGCCAAACTGCTCTCTTTGCTCTTTAGGCTAAATATTAAACATGTGACCTTGAAACTAAGTTTTGCTGAAAAAAAAAATGTGTACCAAGATATTTATAAGCATTGACCGCCACAACTTTTTCATTTCCATGATATCATTTTTCACTGTCAGTTAAATGGCCACTATTTCAAAAAACAACAATGCCAGTTTCCCCCACATTTACTTTTAACTCAGCATACAGGTTGTTCAATGAAATTTGTAAATCCACAACTATGATGGACTTCTAGAAGGATAGTATCATCAGCAAAGAGCAAAATAAACAATTCAATTGAATCAAATGGTCCTCCAGGTCACCCTTTTTCAATACTTTCTATAGCAAGTTCGTTTACGAATAATAAAACAATGCAGGGGGAAAAAAACACATCTCCTTGCTTAATCTCTCTAGTGCAGCAAACATAATCCGATGATTAAGCCCCTGATCTGATTCTAGCTTTGACATCATTGTATATACTTCTTACACACCGATATACTTACCTCTAATTCCGTGTTTAAATGAAACAGGCCACACGAGAGCTGCCCAGAGATAGAAACAAATGATTTTTTTTTCAAAATCCAACGCACGCAGCATACAACTTCTGATTAATTGAAATCTGTCTCTGGACACAGATGAATTGGACAAAGTGTACGCATTCTTATTTAGTTAACAAACCACATATACTCCAATGGAGAAAAGGTATTCCATTTACAAGTTCATGTAGGCAATCTGACATTTGACTCAGAGAACTTTCAACCCCCTCTTCAATCATTTCACAGTAATTTGTCTCGTCTCTCGTGTCATTTTCACTTGTACTTGAATCTGAATCATCTCCACTTCCATTTGTGCTGCTGTCATTTTCATTTCCATCTACCCAGTTTCATACATTTCTCCCCTCTGTCATATATATACCGCTTTCATCCTCATTATATCAGACAAATGCATGATATTAACATCGTTACATTAAACGGGAAAAACATCTTTAGCCAAGAGAGATAAGAACATATTTTTGTCAGAACGTACATCATTATCAGAAGCATCACCATCTTCATCACCATCACAGCCACTACCATCATTATCTTTAACCCCCCCCCCCCCCCCCCCAAAATCATCATACTGTCAAAAAGTAATAGAATTCTTCACATGATCTCTAACTTTATATAACATACCATGTTTGATCTAACTCTGTCTTATTCTGTCCATAAGTATCAAGATTATCAAAAGTCTTACAGGATCAGCTGACGGATTCAAAATACGGTTCACCACTCTGTTGACATTCTGCCCACGTGAGAATACTTTTGCATGCGATGATAGAGTAATTTCACCCTCGCTGTTAGGAACAGTCACACAGAAGTGCTACAGCTTTTCACACAAACTGTCTCTGTCGTGACATGGCCGGCCATGCGCCAGACCGTTAGGACAGTCCAGCAAGTTTGCCATTTCTGTTTAATCCACACTTCTTGCTATCAATAACCAGATGGTCGTATACCAATGGAACTTTTTATTCTGGCTCTTACCTTTCTTCGATAGTAGCAAAAGTTGTTTTCTTCTTTCTTTCACACGGAAAGAAAAGTCCTCGCCAATGAAAATCTTGTTATCTTTTAGTTTTTATTCAGCGCACAATTTTCTTTTTTTATTTTTATACAAAGCACACCGTGCAACTTTAGGGCAATTCAGCTTAGAAGTAAGTCTCTATGAATTTGGTCAAACTGGATATCATTCATTGGAAAACCCTTTAATTTTTCTGCGATCATATCGCAGACAGCATCCTCAGTCTTGCCAAGTTCCATTAGCTTCATGGGATATTCCATGAATTATGATACTATAACGTTTAGATCGTCCTTCCAAGTCGTCTACTTTCTTTTGAAGAGAATCTATCTTTGCGTTCAATCTTTCATTTTCACGTTTTAAAACCTCGCTGTATGTTCTGAAGCAATGTTCTAAGTCCAGTAACTCTTTCTTTACATGTGACAACTCACTCTGGAGACTGATGTCAGTCTCCTTCGTCGTCTCTACACCAGCACTAAACTGATCCAACAGTTGCTCAATTGAAAAATTAGTGATCATTGTACCCAGCCTTATCAGAACGTCCTTCAGAGTGGAATCCAATGCCTGCAGAAATGGAGATTAGGGAGTAGATCCGGGTCGGTCAAAGCACTCCCTATGCAAGTCACTTCTTGTGCTTGTAAGACGGGTCTGAGACGTGTTACATGTCTTAGGGCCAGGTCCTGGGTTTAATTCTGCATTTCCACAGCAGTGAATTAAATTTCGAAGACAGAGCACTGTCTAGTTTGCTACTTAATTTCAACATGGAAATTCTCAAGGTGAATTTTACTTCTGTCAGCATGAACATGAATGAAGTATACACGGACACAAATAGCCCACAGACTGACCTGATGGCCAGCTGGGAGGATGGCTTGATACTTCAGAAGGACGATCATCAAATATCTAGACAGAGGTCCACACATGTCCGGAACAAATCGCATAGAAAACCAAAACTTGTTAAACACGACTGCTCTGATCAGCTACATAGGATCGTACGTGTGTGTGGTGGTGGTGGTGGTCATTGGTTTAATATCTATTCACTTCAGTGATATTAGACCAAAAAATAAGAAGAAAAAGAAAAGAAGAAAAAAACAGAAAGAAAAGAGGAGGAAGGGAGGTGACAAGAGTGTAGGTGGAGAGAAAGGTAATCGGAGGAGGGGAGGGAAATCTCACAAATGATTTAAAATACCATAACCAACGATTTCAACACTAAACAAGCTAAATCTAACGATGAACATCAGTTAGAACAAACTTTCAAATATTTCGATATTGGACTTTTTGACAGGCTGACAAAAAAATTCTTAGAGTAATGACACCGATTCAAATATATCAGAAACAGTGTTCCTGCAAAGTAGAGGAATGTGTTGATTTATATGACAAAATCTTATTTTCTGTTCACAAAGACACTAAATATTCTGACTATATTTTTGTTTTAAATGCATCGAGTTTCCAACATAAGTGATTGTATGGTCCTTCTGACAGTAAACTGATGTATTCCGTTGATTACAAAATTCATGTTATCAGTCTGGCATTTTTGTCTGATTATCTTGGAACTGCTTCCAAATAATTAGAGACATTTATTAAGGTGTAATATTCATTCAAGGACAGAGGAAGTTAAAAACGATCTCATTCTGGTGTGCCCTTAGCCCCTCGTTTGGCAGCCCTGTGAACCATAATTATCATTATGATGAAACGAACTGTGAGATAGTATCCAACAGACGGTAACATCAGTGCCTCGTAAGGATAATATATGAAATAAGTGGAAAATTTCTATGATCATTTCAGATCTTGATTGTGATTTTGATAATTCAAGAACCTGAAGTACTGATTCTGATTCAACGTAAAAAAAATTGGAATGTTGTCTTAGAAAAACTGATTGAATAATTTAAGGCCATCAATACTGCAAAGAATTCAGCTGTAAATATTGATTTGTTGGGCCCTATATGGAAAAATTTCTTTATTTTTAGATGAGGTAGGCCTAAAACAAAAGCTGAACCTGGTTTTTTGTCAGTTAGTGATCCGTCAGTGTAAAGTTTTAAATGAGTGGGATAAAAATTTTCAATATGGTATTTAACTCAACTGGCTAATAAGTTTACATTATCTTCCTTTTTCAAATCAGAGTGATGTATGGGAGAAAATACTGGACGGATTTGCAGGGTGGCTGAAGACAGAGGGTGCGAGATGTATTTGCAGCGATAGGGGCTAAATTGCTATGACAACCAGCACATTGCCAAAGGGTCTTCTGGATGGAGCAGTCGACTGGGAGTGTACAGCAGACCTCCCAGAGTGGAGAAATTACCCAGATGTCATCAGCAAGACAGGCATGAGACCAGACATCGCTCTCCACTCTGACTCCTCGAAACAAATGATCTGATAGAACTCACTGTGCCATACGAAAGCAGAATGGAAGAAGCACATATCTACAAGACCGAAAAATACGCCGGTCTTGCCAGCACCCTGAAGAAAGCAGGTCTGCGGGTCAAAATCTTCGCCATAGAGGTCGGGGCAAGAGGGTTTGTGGGCACCTCCGCTTATGATCTCATGAAACAACTCGCCATTTCTGGGAAGAAGAGGACTAGAGCCCTTAAAGCGATGGCAGAGGCAGCAGAAAGGAGCTCAAGCTGGATCTGGGCAAGGAGGAACCAAAAATGAACTTCATAAGGATTAAATTCCCTACAGATGATGTGTGCCCCGTTAGCACATTGGTAAAACCGCGTACCGCAGTTCAGAATCGCCCAGGTTCGCTCCCCGGCGTGGGAAAAAAATATATATTATAGACAACAGCAGAAGGGCATCCAGGAGTCATGACCTGGATGTGGCCCGGCCCCCCGAGGGTGTAAGGAGTTCAGGGCCGAAACACTTGTCTAAAGGGGGTTACTTCTCTGAAGACCTTCTGTTGTCTAGCTCTCCCTAGAGTTTCTTTCTACCCGTGTGGAGGGCCATGGTCGCCAAGGCCATGCGGCAGGGCACATGATGACGTGATGTATGTCAAAGTGTGCTTTTATGATTTCCCAGCCGGATACTGGTGAGAACGGGGGTCCAACTGATATTGGATCCGCTTCTACATCAATTCCCGATCCATTCATGACGTCATGTGTCTATGTTGTGTGATACTGATTTGGCTCGTTTTAGCAAGTCAACGTCTGATCTTAAATTAATTTCAGGTTGAAATATTTTCAACAGTGGTGTTTCTTAACAAATATTTAGTTAGGTGATTTTCCTTTGTTCATCAAGAGGTAACATATTACACTCATTGTATGTGCAAACGCTGGAAGCATGCATTGGAAGACCAAGTGCAAGTTTTAAACCTTTACATTCTCTGCTTTGCAGTTTTTCTGTCATAAGCGTTTTGGTGCGTTGATGATTTCTTGGGCTTAGGTTAGTTTAGATCTAATGAGGGATTTACACAGATGCACAAGTACTGATGAATCTCGTCCCCATGGCTACTTGCAAACTACTTTCAAGAGAGTTAAGCTCTTTTCAGCTGTCGTGTTAAGTACTCAATGTGCTGATTCCAAAATATTTTTGCTGTAAGGAAAACTAAAAAAATCAGTGGACTGGTTGCACGTGAGTGAGTGTGTGTGTGTGTGTGTGTGTATGTGTGTGTGCGTGCACGCGTGCGTGTGCGTGGGCGCACGCACGTGCAAGAGAAAGAGAGAGACAGACAGAGACAGAGTTCATCGGATAAAGACTTAGACTGAAAATCTAAAAGGGTGTAGGGTAGGATGTAAATTCTTATATGCTGTACACATATTCATTCATTCAAAAATTGGTAAGAGTTTGTCCATAAGCATACGAGAATTCTTTATATTTGCCGACACATTTTCCACACACCACACACACACACACACACACACACACACACACACACACACACACACACACACACACACACACACACACACACACACACACACACACACACACAAACACACGAGCGCGCGCTTGTGCGCGCGGCCTCTAAATTACCTGTTCTTCAAAGGACGGGCTTTAAGTTCAAGGCTGGACCAGTTTTAACCAAAGGCGGAAAATCTACGCAATAATGTGTAAAAGGCCCAGTGGGTCATTACGCTCAATCCCTCGCCGTTTATCACGGGCAGAGATCATTCTCGCCGCACGCAAACCTGCCACTGATGCCCTCTCTCTCTCTCTCTCTCTCCTCTCTCTCTCTCTCTCTCTCTCTCTCTCTCTCTCTCCTCTCTCCCTCTCTCTCTCTCTCTCTCTTTTACCCCACAACTGAGTACATGGTTCCACCAAGACCGAAACCCTCGATCTGATTGATTGATTTGGTTAAGTTTTTACGTCGGCACGTAAGATAGGACAGTGAGAAGACCAGTTTTAATGTAGCGCACCCCAGGATTCGAACCCACAACCATTAGCATGTGGATCCGACGCTCAACCACTGAGCTACTGAGGTCTGCATTAAGCCCCTTTTTCTTTCTTATAACTCTTTGTTAAATATTAACACGTCTTTCCGCTCTTCAAAAGGGTGATTCAGTGAAGGGGCAATAACACACTCCGTTACATTCCCCACGACAGAAAAGAACAAAATAAACCCACTGAACAGGCATAATTATTATACAAATGTGAGATTTACTTATACCGACATAAATGATTACGTCCCTTGACTGATGTTAACGTGTTACGTTCCGCAAAAGGCATACTTGTGAGAAAGTTGCATTACACCCACCACATGAATAACTAAACCCCTTGAGGTTGAGACAGTCATGTTTATTCCCTCTGCATACATTTTTACATAGTTGTGGTCTAAAATGTTCGTCGATCTAAACTGAATTTAACAATCTTAATATGTAGACTAATTACGTCAGACAGCTGAGGAGTCTGCAGCATTACTGCACGACAAATGGACTGACTATATTTGTTCACGTAATAGCAACATAAAAAAAAATGCTTATAGGCTACACATATTGCTGAACAATTGCTAAATAACCATCTCCTCAGTGTATTTGAATTTTACTTGCTTTACTTGCTTTGTCTGACTCCTGAAACTAAACGTGTGACCCAAATTTCGCAAAAATCCGTTGACAAAAAACCCCGAAACGTTCCACGATTTTCATATTTTGTTCATCTCGAAGATGGAGGGGGTGGGGTGGTCAGTACAGATCATGATTCGATTGTAAAACTGAAGACTGAAAAATTCCAAACGTCAGGCTTATCGTTCTTCTATTTTGTTTTCTTACTTATCTATGTCTTCACTTAAAAGTTCGAGTTTTTTCTTTCTTTGTTTGTTTATTTATCTCTGGAAACTAAAATTTTTAGGGGGGGGGGGGGGAGGGGAGAGATGTTGATGGAAATAGAACGTGATAATGAATATGAGGGGAAAAATAATAGTAGAAAATTATTCCAACATGTTAAAATTCATTACCTAGATGGCAAAGAGTCGTAGTTTTTAATGTCTGATTATTAACCCTTTGACTCCCGCACCTTATCCACCAACTACAAAAAAAATTAACCCTTTGATTCCCTCACCCGATCTACCAGCTTCCTGATTCCCTCACCCTGTATCCTGCAGGAAGTTCGTGGATCGGGTGAGGGAATCAAAGGGTTAAATTTAGGAAGCTGGTGGATCGGGTGAGGGAATCAAAGGGTTAAGGTTCTGCTCTGCTAGCATGGTTGACAATGCAAGATGTTGGTGGACAGGGTGGAATCAAACGGAAAAGCCTCCCATAACAGTGACCTCAAGAGTTGTCAATCAAACGTTTGAGACTGAAGATCTTACAAAGTCGTCGGATTGTGACCCACAAATTTCGGGAAAGTTTTCCACAAACAGCAGAAAAATCGGCCATGGAGATGAGAGAGAGAGAGAGAGAGAGAGAGAGAGAGAGAGAGAGAGAGAGAGAGAGAGAGAGAGAGAAGACAGACGACAGACAAGAGACAGAGAGCAGAGAGACAGACAGACAGACAGACAGACAGACAGACAAGACACAGAAAACAGAGACAGAGACAAAGACAGACAGACAGACAGACATACAGAGAAAGAGACAGACAGATAGAGGGGGAGAGAGAGAGAGACAGAGACAGACAGACAGAGAGGCAGAGACAGAGAGTCACCGCATTAATCGGCATAGATCGATCGCCTGCCCCGCGGCTCTCCCCCAACTCCCCTTTGTAATTATTATATTATTAAAGAGAGAGATTACGGAACTTTGTGGGAATGAAAGAACGTGGATGATATGAAACACAGTATGGCAGTCAACTTGCTTACAAAGTTACCGGTAAGAAAATTTTACGGTTGAAATTCACCTTCTCTGCGATGATAACAATATTCAAGCAAACGATTCTATTCTTATCCGAACGATATGATGGATCCGTCGATCCGACGGATGAGCAAGCCTGGTACTCTCTTGTGCTCCCACAGGCCTCATCTGTATGGGAAGGGGTGGTTCCTAGAGCCTTGCGTATTGCTTCCACCGGCCCGTCTTCTGTTGCCTTGCACTGTTCTCAATGATACGCACTTATTCGAGGTAATGTCACTCCTTTGCTCTGGGCTGGACATAAACCCAGTAACAATCGATACCAAGCTCCTGAGGATATACTTTCCACCGAAAGCTTAAGAAACGAAACGCTAATCTGGGCTATTTCAGCGGAAATGAGCGAACAAGT
>JAPXFY010000026.1:42522131-42564631 GCA_030674185.1 Monoplex corrugatus | reverse complement strand
CATCATGTCTGCAGACTGCCAGTGCCTCTATCTCCTTCGTGTGTGTGTACACATGTGGGTTAAAGGTCTTGTCATTCGTGTAAGTGGCTGGCTTATGGAAACATGAAAACACCCAGCATGCAAGCAACGCCGAGTTTTAAAACAAAAAGTTATATATACATATACATATATGTACAGGGGGGTGCAAAAGTAGGTATACAGTTATGAAAAAAAAAAACACGTACGATACTCACTGCATTTATTATACAAACAAACGAATATTGCATATACATGTAATAACATGCACAGCCTTAATCCCTCAGATACTCAAACTGCTTGCCGTTGGTATTCACACCTCCTCTAATGGAGAGCTGAATTAAGCATTATGATAATGATGTGATACTTACTGTATACCTACTTTTGCCACCCCCCCCCCCCCCTCTTATAATATATAGAAAGCTAACAATTAGAACATCTCAATACATTCACCCATTCGATTGCCATCCAGGGTGGATCGGAGAACCGAATAAAGCATCGGTTTCTCACAATGCATAAAAATTATTGAAGGCTTCTTCAAAAAAAATTTTTCGCTAGTCCTCATATACTCTAAGAGTGGTAGGACTTTAAAACTAACTCAACTCAACTCAACTTAGAACATCTCGTCTCAACAGGAAAGCTGGAGGGAAAGAAAACACCAGGTAGACCCAGGGAGAGAATATAGGACGGATTTACAGGGTGGCTGAAGACAAGAGAGGGTGGAGATGTAGGCTACTTGCAGCGACAGGGATAGATTCGTGTGGAGGGCCATGATCCACAGACATCTTCGCCAACGCCATGAGGCAGGACACATGATGATAATACTACCGTTGGAAAATAAAATATTCTAATATTCTCTCTCTCTCTCTCTCTCTCTCTCTCTCTCTCTCTCTCTCTCTCTCTCTCTCTCTCTGTCACACACACACACACTCACACACACACACACACAGAGGGGGGAGGGAGGGAGGGTGAAAATATGTGCTCAGTTAGAAATGAATTTTGTTCCTTTATACGTGCAATTACATGCAATGACGTGAAATATAAACATACATGTTTTTCTTATTGATAAACAAATGTTTGGTTTCTTGAAAGATGTCTTTTATGCATCGCAGAGCTGAAAGAAAAGCAAAGAAATGGATGACAAAAGACTTTTAGGCTTGGTGGACGAACGTAAGAAGGTAAACGGAAAAGAAAAAGAATACAAAAAGATGGGTAAGGAAATCAGGAACAGGCGCAAAGAAGTTGAGGAAGCTTGGCCAGAAACAAAGACCATAAGAAATAGAAGACTGACATGGAATAGACCCTTACTATAATCATCATCAGGTGCCCTGCCGCACGGCGTTGGCCATCATGGACTTCCATCTGTCTCTATCTCTCGTTGCCCCTAGCATCTTCCCCACCCTCCTCGTCCCCAGCCACTCTGCAAGTCCGTCCAGCATTTTCTCCCTGGGTCTACCTGGTGCTCTCTTTCCCTCCAGCTTTCCCGTTGTGACCATTTGCTCCAAATCCCCTTTACTCATAAAATGGCCTATAAATGTTGCCTGTCTTTTCATAATCTTCCTTATGAGTGATCTACTTGTGTCTGCCTCCATCAAGATTGTCTTGTCTGTTTTCTTTGCTGTCCATGGAACTCTCAACATTCTTCTTAGAAACCACATCTCGGCTGCCTCAATCTTGTTCTGGCTTTGCTTGTTGACTGTCCACGCCTCACATCCGTTCTATACATTCAAGAACTCTCTTCCTGATGTTAACTGATAGGCATTTGTTGTAAGAATGCTTGTCTTCTTCTTGAATGCTGTTTTGGCTTGGCCGATTCTGCCGGCTATTTCTGATGTGCATCTGCCGTCTGATGAAATGACCCTAACTTTATGTACACAAATACTGAATAAATTGCTCACAGGAAAAAGACATGCACATCAACTGGTTGCTTAAAATCAAAAGATGGTACGATTGTTATGGAAAATATTAGACACATGAGGAGAGTACATGAAGACCTTTTTGACGATGACAGAAGGCAGGAACACAATATTAGAAAGAACTCCGAAGAACCACCAATCATGAAAGGTGAAGTAAGAGCAATGATAAAAATGATGAAACAGGGAAAAGCCTAAGGACCAGACAATATTACTATAGAAACAAATAAGGTTCTAGATGAATCTGGTATTGAAAAAGTAATTTATAACACTGCAAAATCCCTAAAGCTATGTTAAAGTCAAATTTTATTGCATTTCCAAAGAATCAACTTTATGAGTCATGTGGCAAAGATTCTACTAAGAATAATCAGGGTGAGGACAATGAACAGAATCGAAACAGAAATAGCAGATCGATTGAAGGGAAAGGAAAAGTTAATGCCATATATATACTAACACTTTCATAGAAAGATCACTTGAATTGAATAGGGATTTATCTTTATGTTTTGTTGGTTATACCGAGGCTTTTACTCGGGTAAGACACGAAGAATTCATCAATCAGCTCGAAAAGCTCAATATTCATGGAAAAATCTAAGATTAATAATGAATATGGATTCGGAACAAACAGCAGCAATGAATAATATAAGCCTTTTTCAAAATATCAAAACAGGGGTTAGACAGGGATTTGTTCTATCAGTAGATCTGTTTTTACTTTACAGTGAAACAGTTATGAGAAATCGAGAAGAATGCCCTGGGATAAATGATGCAGGAATAGAGATAAACAATCTTCGCTATGCAGATGACACCATTCTAATTGCAGAAAATTAAAGACTTCCAAGATCTTGTAAATGAAATGGAAATAGAAAGTAGAATTAAAGGCTAGAGCTAAACAGTGAGAAGACTGAAGTCATGGCAATCAATGCAAAACACTAAATCCCTTCATGCAAAATAACAGCAAATGGCACAACATTGAGACAAGTTAATGAACTTAAATATCTGGGAACAGTCATCAGGAAAAGAGTTCTTCATTGTTCCCTAGAACTGTTGTACAGATGCAAAGCCTGAACAATCAACGAGCAAAGTCAGAAGAAGAATGAGGCAACTGAAATGTGGTTTCGAAGGAGAATTCCATGGCCGACAAAGAAAATACGTGAGGCAGTCTTGAAAGAAGCAAACACACAAAAAAAAAAAAAAAAAAAAAAAAAAACACACTAATAAAGAGGATTAGGAAAAGACAAGCAACATTTGTAGGGCATTTTATGAGGCAAGAGAAATTTGAGCACCTAGTCACAACAGTAAAACCAGAGGGAAACAGAGCACCAGGTAGATCCCAGGAGAAAATATTAGACAGTTTTGAAGAGTGGGTGGGGACAGCAAGGATAGGAAATAAACTTTATGCGACAAAAGATGTTCATATGGAGGGCCACGATCGTCAATGTTGTGCAGCATAGCACATCAAGATGACGATGATGATGATGATAATAATGATGTTGATGATGAAATCTATTCTAAAAGACTGATTGAAATTTTTATCTGTCAATTGCAAGACAGCATGCAGACAATACAGTAGATGAAGTATACAATATGAGAAAAAATAAAAACGACCAGTGAAGAAGAAGGGGCATAAAAGAAAGAAAAACCGAAAAGGTTAGAAAGCTGCTCCATTATCTGCACGCAACTGAGGTCAAAAAAAAGAAACACAAAAAAAAAAACCCAAAAAAAAGTATGGTTCCAAGTATAATTCTTTAAACATTCTGTAGACAGAATATTTTCCTCGTTCAAGAGGTCGAGAGAGAGGTCGAGAGAAATCCAGAGAGAAAGGGGGGACAAGACAGAGAGAGGGGGGGGGGAGACAGAGAGAGAGAGAGAGAGACAGAGACACAGAGAGAGGGGGGGACAAGACAGAGAGAGGGGGGAGGAGACAGAGAGAGAGAGAGGGGGGGGACAGAGACACAGAGAGTGGGGGACAGACAGAGAGGGGGACAGAGAGAGAGAGAGAGAGAGAGAGAGAGAGAGAGAGAGAGAGAGAGAATTAAAGCAGAACTACAAACAGTGACTTTTTTTCCCTCCAAAATCATCGCATATCTAATTAGCACGACTTAAGACCTCTATCTTAAATAACTATTGCGATTGTACTACATGCTTTGACTTAATGATAGGAATAAACCACAATTCTTCATTGCTCATCAATAATCAGTAATTCAATTAATTTATTTTAGGTAACACAAAGTATCAATCACGATAAAAAAAAAAACTCTTTTGTTTTGATTTTTCTCCCACTTTAATTGTTACCAGCTAGTGATACGAGGTTGTCTGCCGTTATATATATCTAGTGCACCTGTCTCCTCTAGGGTTTATCGTAGAAATGCATAGTAATCTGTCCATGTCCAAAAGGTGATAGTAATATTGCACGGTAGTCAAGTGAGAGGGGGACAGAGACAGAATGTCTAGGATGAATCTGGCGAGAAGACTGTTCTAGACAGACTTCTAGTCGGTTGGTCGTGGGTTCGATCCGAGCAGACACCTCTGCCTGGTGGGTTAACTAGAAGGGCGGAGATCTGTCCTGTCTCCCATGCCAGCACATGTGAAGGCCCAGCTGCTAATGCCTAAACTCCCTTCATATGTATGCACATGCAGAATATAAGATATAAGTATGCACATCAAAGATCTAAATCATATCAGTGACTGTCTTATGGAAATATGTAAACACCTCCGAGCATGTACAAGCATTGTACGCCCACCAAAGATGCACACTTCGCAACAACTTTGTTGGAAATGGTCAGCTCGCCAAACAGTTCGAATTCTCCGCGCTTGACTGAAAAGTCTGATAATGATGACTGAAAAGTCTGATAATGAGGATTGCGCAATGATTCCAAATTTTGGAGAAGAGCGACTACATAGAAGAACACGTTATAGTAATAACGTATTTATAGCAACAAAATCAATGAGGTCAGCCTGTGCCGTCATATTTAGGCACATATAATCAGTGTCACGTTAACTCCCCGCCCCCCCCCCTCCCTCTCTCTGTCACACACACACACACACATTGTTTACTCTCTCCCCCCCCCCCCCCCCCCCCTCTCTCTCTCTCTCTCCTTCCATGGCTGCCTGAAGAAACTGCCAGTGCATGTGACTGTGTGTAATGGTGCTTTCCCGTTCGAGGCGACAAGTTAGAACAGTCTTCCCGCCAGATTCATCCTAGGCATTTTTCGTCGCCAGAGTCAAGCCGAATGAATAGCTTCTGTCAACACACAGGTTTGTTTGTCGTTTGTTTTTTTGTTTTTTGTTTTTTTTGTTTTGTTTTGTTTTCATGTACATTTTGTGTATTAGTAATAAATTACATTTTCAGAATTTGAATATGACAAATTAAGCAGAGGGGCAAGTAAATCCAGCTTGGTCTCGTTTACCTCGACATTATGGGAGTGTATGGAATGGCAGTCAGCAACGAAAAGAAAAGTCATCATCAACTGCATAAATAACAGTAGTGCAAGTTTCCATGCACGCCCAGAAACTTTGTGTCAACTCAGTAGACTTTGAGAAGGCTTTTTGCAACATACAAAGAGACAGTGTACGGTGTACACGCTGAGCGTACAGGATCCCACGGCAGATTGTCCTTCTCATCGAAAGCTTTTATGCCAACTTCACATGTACATTAGGAAACAGTGAACACAATTTTGAAGTCAAAACAGGAGCAAGACAAGGATGTGTAATGTCAGCACTGCTCTTCGACACTGCGACAGACTGAGTGGTGAAACGAATGTCTTATGATAACCATAAGGCATCAGATGAAATCTGTTGTCAATGCTGGAAGGTCTTGACTATGCAAATGACCTGGTATTGGTCTCCAACACTCATGAGTACATGCAGGAGAAAGCACCATGTCTAAACATTTTCGCATAAAGATCATCCAAAAGTAAACAGAGTTGATCACAGGGAACATCCTAAAACCCTCACCAATCCCAGTAGATGGAACAGACCCATCCAAAACCAAAACGTTGACAAGGTAAGCAGCACTGGCAGACACGACAGAAGAGCAAGAAGTGACATCAAGAGCCATCTCAGTAAAACAAGAAACATCTTCAGAAAGCGAAACAATGTGTGGTTCTCCACAGTACAGCAACAACACCAAGCTGAGACTGTGTTAGAGATTTGTCCTTTCCGTTCTTCTTTAGTGTTCAAAATGCTGGAGGATGACAGACAGCGACCATACCAAGCTGTCAACCTTCCAGCACATAAAGGACCTCTGAAGAATCATGCTCATCGTCAGGCCCAACATTATCTCCAACCAACAACTACTTGGCCAATGCAACTAAGAGAACACAGGCACTGTTATTATGGCTGGAAAAACCATGGACATGGATTGGGCACATCATTCGAAGACAATAGGATAACATCACCTGGAGCCTCTCATTAGACATCAGGAGGAAGACATAAGAGCATAAGAGAAGAAGACCGAAGAAGATTGGCAATTAACAACAGAAGCAAGCAAAAAGGTTCTGAAACACAGTACGGGTATTACTATACAGAGGGCTAGGGTGGCCCAGACCTGACAGAATTGAAGAACCTTCGTTGCTGTTATACATGCCAATAGCATAATAGATATTGAGTAAACACACAATAGATGTTACCCTCTAACAATGTAGAAGACATGAAAAAATTTTATAAACCCAACTATACATGCCCTGATGTTAGCCTGGTCACTTGGTGCAGTGGATTCAGTAAAGCTTGGCTGGGGTGGTGAGAGAAGAGTGGCAGAATGGTTCAGACATTCACCTGCCAATAACTAAACTCTGAGGTTCCAGGGTTTGCTCCCCGTAGAGGCCTCGACTTTTCGCATCAGTTTCACTGGAAAATCGAACTGAACGTCTAGTCCTTCGCAAGAGGACAAAAAACGAGTCGGACCTGTGTGCCTTCTGGCTGTGCACGCTAAAGATCCTACAGCAGCTGAAAATCGTGAAGAGCAGGGCATTGCCCGGCTGCTTTGGTAAAAAACATTGGAGTGATAGGTTGATTTCCCAGGTCCCACCCTTGAAGACCAATTAGTCTTCTTGCCTTTCTGAAGTCTTGGTAAAAAATATATTAAAAAAAAGGGGGGGGGATATGAAAATGAATTTGAATCGAGGGAATGGGGACGGGTGCCGCCCTCGTGGTGCTGGCCCCGGGAAAAATTGAGGGTTTCTGCCGCCTCACTCCTCCCACGACCCCAGGGTATGTAACTATCTAGGTAGGACCTCGGGACCTGGCCAGCTCAAGCTCATAGTTTATGTGCAGGCTTAAGGCTTGTGCCGTGATCATTCTGGGTCTTCTCCATTACATGGCATCTGTGACGTTAGCGCATATGGAATTCATTCCGAGCACGGAGACGTCATCTTGAGAAACTGAAACTGGGTTGATGAAGGGGGTTGGACTGCCTCAAATCTGCAAGAGACCTTATCTGGCATAAAGGGAGGAGTATCCTGTCATCGTATCTCCGCATCTTCACAGATCACTTTATTTTGGCCTCTGGGTGGAAAAAAATCCAGGTACTTCAACTGGCGAGGCGCTATTTCTGCTGTTACACCAAGAGCTGGCCAAGGTTACTTCGCACAACACGGCATATTTTGTACAGTGAAGTGTGGCAATACAAGCACTGCCACCATTTCGCAAGCCGCGCCCAAAGTGGATCAAAAACCGAGCGTGTGTGCGTGTGTGTGGATTCGAACGAACTGCTGTTGACCACTATAGCGAAGCCTTTGAACTTGTCCATCCGTGGTGGTGGGTGTTTAGGAGCCTGTATTGTGAACGCAACTGATCAAACCTTTCAGTGGGTCCAAACTGGTGAGTGTGCTTTATTTAGGCCAACCTTCTGTGCGAAACTACCTATTTTTAGATTTTTGTTTCGACTTGATTTCTTTTGCTGTTCCGCTCCCAAAATTGTATAGGCCCTACGCTAATACGGATGGCAAAATTACTGCGGTTTTTTTCCTTCTCCAAACTGTATAAGAAATCTTTTGTTGTTACGCTACCAAGGTTGCAGAGCTGAGATACCGAGACCATAACTTAAAAAAAAAAAATCAACTGCATGAGAGAGAGAGAGAGAAGTTACGCCAACGTCAATGCCGCGATTTTACACAGGCCTAGCCTACGTTATGTTCACTGCCGTGTGGAGGCCAAAGCAGGTCTCCACTCCTCGCACCCACCTCCCCCCACCCAACCGCCGCTCTATCCCTCCTCCACCCTTGTCCCAGTTCTACTTGCAGAAACGTGACAATTTCGTTCATTTCTAATGCGCTGATGCTTTAAGCATATATACTGTATTCACAAACATGGACACTTTTTCTGTCCACCAGGGCCATACAGGCATTTTGGTGTGTGTGTGTGTGTGTGTGTGTGTGTGTATCTTTCTTTGCTGTACAGAGGGAAGAAGGTTCTCCTGTGGGTTGTTTCAGTGTTGTTAGAAATGTTCAGTAAACAAGTATTTATAAAGTCTACAAAATACTAGAAATACTATGTATATCTATAGGCCTAATGCATACAACAAGCAAGGAAGGACTAACCATAATTTGAGATGGATCCAGTGGGACTTGATGCTGCTATGCTCAAGTATTGTGAAAGTGTCTGTATGTTTTTACCCTCTGTCTCATTCTTACCACCTTACAAACATAAGAATAAAATGTGTCTTCAAAACTACTGCGGATTCCATAATAAATGATTGAATGTGAAACAGTCGTACATGTTATTATCTGTGTGTGGTGTGTGTGTGTGTGTGTGTGTGTGTGTGTGTGTGTGTGTGTGAACGAAATTTCTTTGGTGGACAGGGAAAAGGGCTGTCCTGTGGGCTGTTTCAATATTGTTAGGAAATGTATCATAAACAAGTTAGCTTAGCTTAGCAATAGGGACATAACACATTAGCCGTTTGGCTATTTCAAGTCCCATTATTTTTATTTTTATTTTCCAACACATGTAGCCTAGGTTTGTCGCATGTCCAGTTTTTTTTGATGATTCATTCATCACATTCGTATTTAAGTTCAGTGTAATGTTTCCAATGGTCAAGCTGGTTTTTAAACAAGTTTGTGTTTTGTGCTCTTTTAATTTCGATTGGTAATTTATTCCATACATGTACAATTCTATTTGTAAAATAAAACTTTCTAATGTTAGTCTTGCAATATTCTATAAATATTTTATCAGTACTGTTTCTCTTTTGTCATAATTTGTCAGTTTAAAAAATTGTGTTCTATCTACGTCATCTATATTGTTAAAAATCTTGAAACTTTGGATCAGATCTCCCCTCATTCTTCTTGCTTTTAAACTGGGTAAATTGAGTAATTCTAATCTTTCTCTATATATAAATAATTTTGAAAACCATGAATTAATTTAGTAGCTCTTCTTTGTATCTTCTCTATCAATGCTGACTGTCTTTTAAGACATGGAAACCAAATAGTATTACCATACTCCAAATGAGGCCTCACTAAGCCTTTGTACAAATTTAAAAATGTCTCCCTGTTTGTGTATGAGAGTGTTCTTTTTATGATTCCGAACAACTCGTTTGATATATTAACAACATTTTGAATGTGATTATCAAATTTGAGACTTTTATCAAATATTACTCTTAAATCTTTTTCTTCTAAACATTCTATTATTTCATAGGTAATACCATCGTTTATCATTGAATATTTGTTACAAGGGTTACTTTTTCCAAATTACAAGACTTTACATTTTGAAGCATTAAAGAAAAGATTCCAAGTTTCTGACCAGTTGACCAATGTATCTAAATCCTTCTGACAACATACTATGATTAGGAGATGTATGTATATTTTAGTGTCATCTGCAAAGATCTTACAAAAACTGTTAATTTTCTGAGGTAAATTGTTAATGAAAATAGAAAAGAGAACAGGACCAAGTATACTCCCTTGAGGTATACCACTCAGAACATCTGTATATATTTGAGTAATCATTTCCAACTCTAACTAACTAATCCAAGCTAGTAACTTACCCGTAATTCCATAATACTGCAATTTGATAAGCAATCTTTCATGCGGAACAGACTCAAACGCTCTTCTAAAATCCAAGTAAATAATATCTATATTCTCTCTTTTATCCAATAGATTAGTAAAATAATTCATTACTTGTAATAACTGGGTGATGCACGATTTATGCTGTCAGAAACCATGCTGACATTCTGTGTAAAGTTTACTTAATGTCATGTGATCAACTATAACATCCCTTATTATAGATTCCAATACTTTGCATGGTACTGAAGTTCAGCTAACTGGTCTATAATTACCAGGATCACTTTTTGTACCCTTTTTGAACAAAGCTGTGACGTATGCATTCTTCCACTCTGTAGGCACTATTTCCCTTTCCAGTGATTTATGAAACAATACGCGAGTGGAACAGATAGTTCTTTACTCAATTCTTTTAAAATCCTTGGATAAATATTATCTGGTCCTTGAACCTTATTTACATTTAACTTCTTTAACTAAATCTCCCCTGTGCGATAAATCGGACGGAATGGTCCTAACGCTGGGGGCATGTCCTTAGATTATGTGCGCAAATGCATTGATATGTGTACTTAATTTTCTTTTCTTTTCTTTTTTCCTGTTGAAATTTTGTCTGTTTTGAAGCGGTTATAGCCCTGATATGGCTCTGCGCAGTCGGCTGGGCTTTGAACAACAATAAAAGAAAGAAAGAAACTTCTTTAACTTATTTTCAACTGCCTCAGGTGTAACTACCAAGTCTGTTATTGTTTTGCCATCTGACCAATTTGCTATATTTATAGATGGTAATTTTCTAAATTCTCATTTGTAAATACACTAGCAAAAGATTTATTAAGGTGTTTGCTTTATCAATGTCGGTTAATGCAGTGTCACCGTCCGCTTTTGTCAATGGGCTAATACCTACTTTTACTTTGCATTTTGATTGCACATATTTCCAAAATCTTTTAGGTTAAACTTATAGTCTTTTCTATGTTATTTTCATATTCTTTCTTTAAACATTTAATTTCTTTAGTACAACTGTTCCTTATTGCTAATATAACGAAGATAGTCTTTCCCCACGTTAGTTTCTAAAAACTTCTTAAAAAGATAATCTTCTTTTTTTATTGATCTCCAAACTTTTTTTGTTAATCCACAGTGGTTTAGTTTTTTACATTATCACTGGTTTTTATTTTTAGTATATTTTGTTTCATGGAAAGTAGGATTTTATTGTTTATTGTGTCCCAAGTCTTATCAACATCCATGGAATTTAAAACTGTCCAATCTTCCTGACTCAGTTCTTGTTTCATCTTTGCATAATTTCCTCTTTTGAAATCAAACATATAATTTGTGGTATTTTGAGTTTTTGGTGTTTGAACATACAGCTCGAAAATCAGTACCTCATTGTCACTTTTGCCTATGGGACAATAATGTTAATTTCATATAATCTTCATCATTTGATATCACTGAGTCAAGAATATTTGATTTTGTCCCTCCCTTCTTCTAGTTAGAAATTTTACCATTTGTATTAAATATGCATCATTCAAGCATTCAATGAATGTGTTATCCCAAACGCCTGTCCATGTTCCCTTCCAGTCGATGTTAGGAAAATTAAAATCTCCCATTATACAAACTTTATCAAATGTGGGTATGTATTTGTCGTATAAGATAATGGGAAAAAGCTAGAGGGCTTACTGTTATCGAGTGTTTGACTTTGGCTGTGATGTAGCAAGACCTCTGTGTGCTGTACAGCTCATAAACACCTGCCTTTCTGTAGCCGGCCCTCGCCCTTTGTCTCCATGATTTGCTGTAAGCCACCTGCCCCTGTTACACCCCCTCGCCCCTGTTCTTTTCTTCCCCTCCACTGTAGCACGTAGGCCTACTGCGCATAGTGCAAAGATACACCTCGTACCTGCTCCCAATCTCTCTTCTCCTCCGGCTCTGGAACTCTCTCTCCCAACAGAAAAACAACCATCCCCGTTCCAAGAACAGCCTCACATAATATTATTCAGGAGCTTTGTTCTGGAAGACACTACCGGAAAACAGACATACATTACTGTCGCAGTTTACAATATTTAGGAATAGGCAGGCCTGTATAACACACATCTTGGAGCTCTTCTATTACCTTACAATCAGACCAGTCACTGTTTTTGTAGTGAGTAAGCTTCTTATTGTAATAATTCAATACCTGCTTTATTAACCCTTTGACTCCCGCACCCTGTCCACCAGCATCCTGCACTGTCAGCCATGCTGGCAAAGCAAAAACTTACCTCTTTGACTTCCTCGCCCTACCCACCAGCCTCCTACCAGAAGCTGGTGGATAGGGTGAGGGAGTTAAAAGGTTAAGTTTTTGTAGTTGGTGGTTAGGGTGCAGGAATCCAAGGGTTAAACTGATATTTAATCTTTGCATTGTTGAAATATGTATGTTGATTCATGTAAAATATAATTTTATGTGTAGTGCAAATCCTTTTTGATGAGGGCTGTATGAAGATACATTGCTTACTTCATATCACAAGTAAAACTGGTTTTTGGTCTTGTTCTGTCTCAATGACTATAATTTTACCGATATACTTTTACTAAATGTGGAATATTTGCCCTTTTAATTAAAGAAACGTCACATGTTTGGACTGACAACAAACAAGTTTTCCTGTGCTAAAAATTTCTTCTTTGCTGTCACTCTCTTTGTTCCTGCTTTGCTTCTTCGCTTGTCACCATCTCCCTTTCATTTTCTGCCTTACTGGTCCATTTTGTATGTTCTATAAAGCCTTATATAGCCACTGTTAAGCAGGATTGGTAATTGGGTATGCATTAATCCCCCCCCCCCATCCCCCTCCAGGTACTTTGATTTGCAGAAACAATTTTTGGTAATTTAGGCATAAATTTTAGTGTATTTAGTTATGTTTGAATACACTTTGTGTTCTTTTTTTTTTTAAAACCCCCTTGGTAATTAATTGGGTGAAATTGTCAGCACTAGAGTTTATGGGTGTGAATGTATTGAATTTGTTGTGTACTTACTTTTCTCTTCCTTGTGTGTGTGGTGTGGGGGGGGGGGGGGATGTTGTTGGGTTTTTGTTGTTGTTGTTTTTTTTTTTAAGGGTCAACAAGGTGCTTGTATCTTTTGAAATGGTTAATGTCCTGATGATTGCTCTATGCAATCAGCTGGACTTTCAACATAAAGAATAAGAATACTCACTTCTTGACCTGCCATGCTAAGTCACCAGCAGTGTGTTAAACTACTATTCTTAGACTGGTTTTAGGCCCAATTATGGTGATTTTGACCTACCTTTTGACCTGTAGTGGTCACAAGAATTAGTAACTTGATAGCTTGGACATGTCAGTGTCTGAAAGGTTACACTTCAGGTTGAGCTCAAATTGTGTACCACAGTGGTTGGAAAATAATGATATCAGTCAGTCTTTTTCCAGCTGGTTCTTGTAACAGAGATGTGGGCTCAAGATCTGATATCTCAAGTTCAATCCCAGCAGGCAACAAGGCAGTAGTCAAGTGAGTGAATGTTTGGACATCCAGTTGGAAGGTCCAGGGTTCAATCCTGTCGGAATATCTCCACCTTTTCAAATCAACACATACATACCTGGCAGTTCTTAACTGCTATATGTTTTACACCATCAGCCCCCCCCCCCCCCCCAAAAAAATATAACTACAATTTCAAAAGTCATTTTCCCATAACAATAATTAAATGATTATGATGAAGCATTTTGCTTCAAACAGCTATAATTAAATGGCTATGATAAAACAATGCTTCAACTGTTTCTGTTTTTTTGAAAAAAAAAAAAAAAAAAAGGCCAGGCAGTTGGATAAGCAGCTCTTCAGAAGTAAACATTTGAAAATAGTAGCTATAAATTTTAGCCCTCCAACATCTATGTAAAAAGCAAAACTCAAAAAGGCTCGTCAAGGATCCTATAAGTCATGTTAAGTATGTGTCAGACTGCATAAGGAAACATGAAAACTCCTGCCATGCACAGCAACTGAAGATGCAGACTGTGCAGCAATGTAACGGAGTTTGATCAGCTTGTTTAACTCGTTCTCGGTGCTCCTCCTCAAGAAGTCCAGCGATCGCGCTAGATTTTTTCCCAGCCAGTACTAGCTACGGCAATTATAACATGTCAAAAATGCAACCGGTACAGACAACAACAAAAATCAGTAGGCTTGTTTTCAATTTTAATTGCTAATAGAAAGGGAGAAGGAGGGGAACAAACTGGTAGACTACCGGAAACTGGTTGAGTGATTCATGTCCTATGCGGAACATGGGACTAGGCCGGGAGAAAAAAGGTCAATGAAGCAACCGGTACAATGAATTTTTTTTTCGGTTTTGTGTAAGGACAGGTTAAATCACAGTCGGTATTCAGTGTTTTGAATTGGTAAAATACGGACTGTAGTCGGTTACCGCAGTTGCTGAAGTCTGATTATGTGAAATGAGCCTAAATGAGTCTGGAGAACTTAAAAATAATTATGATAATAATCATCATGGCATTGGCGATCATGGCCATCTATATAAATCTATCCCTTGTCATTGCAAGTACATCTCCCATCTCTCTGTCCTCAGTCACTCTGCAAGTCCGTCCAATATTTTCTCTCTGGGTCTGACTGGTGCTCTTTTTCTCTCTAGCTTTCCTGTTGTGACTAGGTGCTCTAATTTCTCTTGGCTCATAGAATGTCTTATAAATGTTGCTTGTCTTTTTCTAATCATCTTCATTAATGTTCTTTTTGTGCCTGCCTCCTTCAAGACTGTCTCATGTTTTCTTTGCTGTCCATGGAACTCTTAACATTCTTCTTAGAAACCACATTTCAGCTGCCCCAATCTTGTTTTCATTTTGCATGGCGACTGTCCATGCTTCACATTCATACAACAGAATCAGTTCTATATATAACGCTAAATAATTCTCTTACTGATGCCGTGTAATTGATGGGCATTTGTTGGGTAAGAATGCTTTTCATTTTTTTGAATGCTATTTTAGCTTGGCAGAGTCTGCTGGCTATTTCTGACGTAGGCCTACATCTGCTGTCTGATGAGATGGCCGTTCCCAGATATTTAAACTGATCAACCTGTCTCAGTGTGGTGCCATTTGCTCTTATTTTGCGCGAGGGGATTTCTTATAATAATACCTAAAAAGAAACAAAACAAAAACCAAACCAGCCCATTTGCTGCTCATTTTAATGCTGCGGTCATTCTGATGATGTTAACATGTTTTATAAATCCTGTCCCTCCTCCCCTTCCTCATAACCTCCCCCCTGTATGAAAACCCTCCATTACATAGAGTTTTTCAAAGATGATTCAAGGAATATGCCAGATTACAGATGGCAGGTTGGGTGAAGCGCATGTGAAATTGACTGAGTGAAATGAATTCTTGAAACTTGGAAATCTAAACTCTGGGCAATCAAGGAATTTACACCTATTTACAGGTGGATCTTTATCAAGGTATAGCTGGTTCCCACTCAAGATAAAAGGGTTCTCAACATTATCAGTATGAGTGCCTATGTTATCAAAGTGTTAACAAAGCTGCAGATAGTGAAGCAAAATGAATGTCACTTTTAACACTAATACAATAGAAATACTGTGATAGGATCATGAGAATGGCTTGACCTTGTGGGGTGTGTGTGTGTGTGTGTGTGTGTGTTGTGTGTGTGTGTGTGTGTGTGTGTGTGTGTGTGTGTGTGTTTCACTGTAGTGTTGTTTACAAGAGATAAAAAAAACAAAAAACAAAACAGAATGATTATAAAATCAATCAGTATGAAATTTAAAGAATTAAACCATTACAAGTAATAATAAAGCAAATCAAACTAAGCAAATAAAAAAGTAAACATAGGTTCACTTATTTTTGTTATTGAACCAGAAACTGTCTAAACAGTACTATGTTTTCACAGAACTCCCTCAGACGTAAGTGACACTTGACAGTTTCAGCCACCATCATCCATCCCGAATCAGTCCGATTCATTACTAGTGTCACTTTGAGTGAACCTTGGACACTTCCGGTTTCATCATTAATTTTGTCCAATGTCATGATCCTTTTTATTTTTAAACTGTAACCAAGTGGGTTTTTTAATGATAACAAAAGGATGGGTATGATTGTGTGTGCAACTTTAGTGGTTTCAACTGAATAAATTTAAATTTATTTCAACAATAAGCAGATTCACATCTATCAATATATAGATCTGTATCTATATATCTGTGTGTGTGTGGTGTGTGTGTGTGTGTGTGTGTGTGTGTGTGTGTGTGTGTGTGTGTGTGTGTGTGTGTGTGTGTGTTCCCAGAATCTGGCACACTTTTTTATATATATTGCAATGAAGATAAGGACAATGAGAATGATAATCATGATACTATGGGGTTTCATCTAGCACTGTGACTACATGAATTTATTCAAACCTTACTATCATAACATATTTTGGCATCAACCAGGCCCAAGAGATACAAATAGCTGCGGTGTTGGTCAGACAATTTGACCATCACCTCAGTAATGCATGGATCTTTGAAGTGAATGAGACTCGACTGTGGTCCTAGTCTTCCCAATGAGCCCATAGCTTGCTCAGCTCTGGGCAGGAGCCGATTGGAGCTGAAAAATTCCACAATGATTTTTTAAAGGACAGATGGGGATTCAAATCCAGAACTTTTCAGTCAGTAGTCCGTTGTGCAAACCAGTACACCACAGTGAATGATGAACATATTTTATACCTGTAGACACTTATTACGAGCCAGTCATGATTATGTAAGATGGATGATCACTTTCCAAGTTCTAAACATTTGATTTGGGTGACTCGAGTCTTATTCTGTGACCCTACGTTGACCATAGGTGTAACACACGCCTTTGTTGCTAAGGTCAAATACAGTGCTTGACTGATTTCATCAAAGGTAACTCAGTCACTAATGCCTGGGACATTCTTTTCTGCTGTGAAGATGGAATTAAAATTGCAGTTAGGGGCAGGGTACTTAATTCAAGGGGGGAATTAGGGTTGCAGTTAGGGGCAGGGTCCTTAGTCCTAACACTAAATCCTAAGCTAACCCTTCCTTGACTTCATTCAGTTTTTGAAGCTAAAGAGGCCTGCTTATTGATTTACACCTTTAAACTGTTTTCCTATCTCATCATAAGCTTTACTAATAAAAAGTCATCATGTGTCGCTGATTCTCCAATTCCATCATACAGCACTGTTTCACTGCCATTGAACCATTTATAGCAAAGAACTTGGGAGAAAGCTGGACAGCTCAAGGTCTTTGGAGGAGAAGCCCTGCTCAAGCAACTATTTATTTGAGACTTACATTATAGTCTAAGGGGGTCAGGCTGCATTCGGGTCATGAATCCTGGACTGATGTCACTCCTGGTTGATGTCATTCGAATTCTGTTCTTTTGAAATGTACACACCATCAGCTATCATCCACCAATTGCTAATCTTCAAATTCCTCCATGCTGATCTGACATTGGGACTGTCAGGTCCAGGTGATGATTTGGCTCTGATTTTCTTAATTAAGCATGTTATTTCATGGCTTGTTATGAAACATTTTCCTGGAATTGTAGGCCACACTAGACCCTTGATTTCAAGTGGTGCTCATACAGATGGTTGGAATATGTTTACTTGAGATGCTCTTTCAGAACTTCCTTTGTCTGGTGCAAGTGTCTTGAATTTTGGCTGCTTCAATGTAGTTTCCTGACAAACTTGAAAAGGTCTCTGAAGTAGCTGTCCTGGGTCTTTTTCTTTGTGCTCTTCACTTTCTTACTGATATTACTTTGCTGAAAGCACCATGTTTCATTGTCAGGCCTTTCCATGGTTTCCCTAACCCTTACTTCTTATATTAAGAAGCAGGCTTTGTTCCTTTTGGTTCCATTTTCCCATTGGAATGTTCTCTTTTTGACATCTGGATTCCTAAGGAGGTGTTTTCAAGTTTGGCTTAGGCATCCCAACATGGTGCATATACAGTAACTCAGAATGTGGCTAGTTTGTGTTCTATGAATTGTATGATGCTATTTCTTACCAGCATATTTGGTTCATGGACTACTTCTTCATTCAGCCTCTCCTATACGTCTTTTGCGTTTGCGGGCAACAAGCTGAGTTTCTAGCGCTTTGCATCAGGAGCCTGTGCAATAACAAATTCAATGTCTGAATCATCAGTGTGGATGTCCTTGGCACTGACCTTGGTTTTCCAACATTTCATCTGCTGGCACTACCATTCATTCATCAGCCTTCCGAGTGCAAGTTTTCATCTAGCGAATTTTCATGCTGCATTTATTAAGAATCTATTTCCAGCTGGTAGACACACGGGAATTCCATTTGTTCTGTGTTCATAATCTGTTTTGGATTTTTAATCATGATCAGGTTGGCACCAATGGATTCATCATTCTCTCCCTCATACAGAAAATATCAGCACATCTTTCATTCATGAAACAACTGGAGACAGTAAATTGGTGAAAGCCAAGGTGGGAAGCTAGCCCACAGAGCCCGGAAATCTAATCTTTCCTAGTTTCATCTGGTCTTTCCCAGATATCTTCCGGACTGCCCTTTGAACTCAGTGCTCTAGCAATGTGTCAGTAGCAAAACCTTTAGGGAGAGCTGAACAGCAGAAGGTCTACAGAGGAGAAGCCCTGCTCAAGCAAGTGTTCAGCCCTAACTCCTTACTCTCTAAGGGGGCCAGGCCCTATCCAGGTCATGAATCCTGGTTGCCATTTTGCCATTTTTTATCCCTTTAGTTAGCAGCAATAGCGCAGTGCTGAATGGTTGGAACTGGTGAATTGGTAGCTTATGTGTTGACAGCATATAAAACAAAAACCTCATAATACTATTGTGAAAGCAATTTGGTCTCCATTACGAGAACTCAGCAGACTAAAGATTATTAAGGAATGCATCAGCAGGACATATACAGTGGTGAAATCGAGGTTATATCAGTGCTAATATTGTAATAACCATCTGAAAACATACACACTATATTAGTATATAATACCTCACTGACCGTTGAGGAAAAAGGCACACATGCGTGACATGGACAAGAAAATTAAGTAGACTATCGATGCATTTGTATTAAATGGTATTCTAAGGATATGTCTCGGCCACTGATTATTCCATCCAAATTATCACCTTGGGAATTGAAAACGAAAAATGAATACGAATGTAAACACAACTAGGCCTAAGGACACTAAAACTAGTAAAAGTAAAACATAAAAACGTGCATAAATTACCTCAAATTGTTTCTGCACATTGTCTTTCCTTACAAACAAAAATGCAGTTAAAGCATCAACATGTACCCAATTTGCACTACAAAGTACGTAACTTGTAGAACGCATGATGCCGGCCTACCGGTGAACTGACCATCATCAGCTAGACAAAATATTATGTAATGAGATGACAGAAACTAAGAAAACAGGGAAGAAACAAATGAGAATGACAGAAATGAGAAAATTTTTAGCTCAGATTTTCAGAAGGTGGGGGATACTGTGTTACAGGTCTGTTTATGTGTGACTGACACCTGACCGCCCCCCTACCCCCTGGCTCACTCATGAGATTGCCTGTGCAAAACGTGCCTGCCGCAGAGCAGAGCGCCGCTGGCGCAAATCCAAACACTGTACACAGGCAACTTTTCCAAGCCTCTAAAACAAAAGTATCCACCCTCATTGCATCTGCAAAAACAAGCTATTTCCAAACCAAAATCCTGAATGCCTCTTCTTCAAAAGAACTCTTTACAACCATGAATCATCTCCTTGGCACACGAAAAGATTTACCTCTCCCAACAAAACATACAAATGAAGAACTCCCATCTGTATTCTCCAAGTATTTCACCACCAAAATACAAACTCTTCGTCAGTTCGTGACAGGCTTGACAGGACACCCTGTCAACCATGCCCACCTGACCCTTCCTTCTCTGGCACACCTCTTACTACTTTTACCCCAGTCTCACAAGAAGAAATTTTCAACACAATCAGATCCATGTCGTTCAAAACCTGCGAACTGGATCCTCTTCCAGGTTCTCTCTACTCCGACTGTCTCCCTACTCTCCTCCCATTCATCACTGACATCAACACTTCTTTTCAAACTGGAACTGTCCCAGATTCTTTCAAGTCTGCTATTGTTCACCCTCTCCTCAAGAAACACAATTTAGATCCAAATGAACTGAAAAATTACCAGCCTATCTCTAATCTCTCTTTCTTGTCAAAACTCTTTGAAAAAGTCGTCCTCAACCAGCTGAACTCTCACCTGTCTGCCAACAATCTCCTCAATCCTTTCCAGTCAGCCTACCGCCAGTGCCATAGCATTGAACTTGCCCTACTACACATTCTCAACAATCTCCTCCTTGCAACTGATACTGGCAAAGTCTCTCTCCTCACACTCCTTGATCTGTCTGCAGCCTTTGATACCATTGACCATGGTATTCTCCTTTCTAGACTTCATCATACTTTTGGCATCTCTGACATTGCTCTCTCCTGATTCATTTCATATCTATCAAACAGAAAACAAACTGTTCTCATCAATGGCACTTACTCTCAACCTGCATACCTGACCTGTGGTGTTCCACAAGGATCTGTCCTTGGCCCTGTTCTTTTCACTCTTTATACTTCCCCCCTGTCCACCGTCATCAACTCCCACTCTATAAAACACCACTTCTATGCTGATGACACCCAACTTCAAGACAGTGACTCACCTGATAATATACAGCGCCTGTTGACTCGCACCACTGAGTGTTACTCGGACATTAAGAACTGGATGACATTCAACAAACTTCAGCTTATTGACGACAAGACAGAAGCTATCCTCATTGGCACCCGTCAGAAACTTTCTCAGCTGCCTCCTCTTTCTCTCCCATTATGTAACACATCAGTCCCAATTTCTGATTCAGCTAAAAACCTTGGTGTCTGCATTGACTCTACCCTCTCCATGAACAACTTTGTTTCTCAAACTGCCAGATCTTGCTGCTATCATCTCCATCGTATAAGCCTGATCAGGAAGTATCTCTCTGTCGAAACAACTGCAAAACTCGTTCTCTCCTTCATAATGTCTCGCATTGACTATTGCAATTCACTCCTGTCTGGTCTTCCTGCCTCCACCATTCACATCCTACAGCGCATTCAAAACAATGCTGTACGCCTTGTACTCAAAAAGAAAAAAGCTGACCACATATCTCCTCTCCTGGCACAACTTCACTGGCTCCCTGTATCAAAGCGCATACAGTACAAACTAGACACCATGTGCTACAAAAGCCTCAATAACGCAGTCCCCGATTACCTGTCAAGCCTACTTGAGATCTATCTTCCCTCACGTACCCTCCGCTCTGCCTCCGATCCTCTGACTTTTCGCTTTCCACGCACTAAGCTCAATACCTTATGGTCCACGAGCCTTCTCTGTTTCTGGTCCACTCTCCTGCAACAAACTTCCTCTCTCAGTCCGTCAGCAACCTACTTTTGTCTCCTTAAGTCCGCTCTCAAAACTCACCTTTTCTCCTCTGCATAAAATCCTAACCTCTGCAGCCTGTCTCCTCTCGGAGGGGAATCACATTGTTATAATATATAATTGTATATGATATGCTCTCTATAATTTTCCATTGCTTTTATTCTTGCTTTTATTACTTTTATTCTTTCTCCCCATTTATAGCCATGCGCGTGTGTGTGTGTGTGTGTGTGTGTGTGTGTGTGTGTGTGTGCATGCGTGCGTGCGTGCGTGTGTGCGTGCGTGCGTGCGTACGTGCGTGCGTGCGTGCGTGTGTGTCTGTTTCAGCGCTTAGATTTGATTTTATCAAGATTTTGTGCTATATAAATATTGTAATTATTATTATAATTATTATTAATTATTACTGACAGAAATAGAATGAAAGTAGACTGTAATAACTAAATAAGTGTATGTGTGTAGGTGCGTGTTCTATGTGTTTTCCCCAATCACACACAACCTTCCATTCACTGATTCAGTCACTTCAACAACCTCTGCAAACAAAATAGTATATTTAAATATTTTATAATCAGTCAGAATCCCTCAGTTCATCCCCAAACATATAATAATAGAGACAAATATACAACGTTCAGTCAGTTATAGAAACGTTGTATCGTACTAACCAACACACACTTTCACATTTACACTAAATTACAGGAACGTAGTATTGTAACAACCAGCGCACACTTTCACAGTTACAGGAACGTAGTATTGTAACAACCAGCGCACACTTTCACAGTTACAGGAACGTAGTATCGTACTAACCAGCGCACACTTTCACAGTTACAGGAACGTAGTATTGTAACAACCAGCGCACACTTTCACAGTTACAGGAACGTAGTATCGTACTAACCAGCGCACACTTTCACAGTTACAGGAACGTAGTATTGTAACAACCAGCGCACACTTTCACAGTTACAGAAACGTAGTATTGTAACAACCAACGCACACTTTCACAGTTACAGAAACGTAGTATTGTAACAACCAGCGCACACTTTCACAGTTACAGAAACTTGGCACTGCAACAACCAGCGTACACCTTCACAGTCATAGAATGGTCCGCCGCACCATCACACGACCACCGGTGCCGTTGCACAGATCTCGTCTCTTCCCCGCAGAGTGCCTGGTGTCCTCTCGTCCTTGTCCTCGTCTGATACCGCTTTCTTTTTTTTCTTTTTTCTTCTTCCCCCCCCCCCCCCCCCCCCACAAAAAAATTCTTGTCCTGTTGCCTTAGTTAGTAGGCCCTACCCAATCAATAGTTCCTTACATAGTTTCACATAACTCCGTCATTGTATCATGTATGTAACATGTAAAGCAAATTTTTTTTCGTCATGATGTATGACGTTCAGGAGAATGCACGTCATCAATGACGTGCCAGCAAAAGAACACTTGATCATTCCACAAAAGCAAAATGAGCCGAAACGCTTTACACAGCAGTAAGAAAAAATATAAAAACAATAGTGTGAAAATAATAAGAGCACATCCGTCACATACTGCTTATTCTGAAAGAACTCCCAGTGTCCCAGGTGAGATCATCTCAGAGATGTGTGTGCCATTCAGATCTGCTAATGATCATTCAACTCATCACTCATGCCGTCATGACTCATGGCCTTGCTATCATTTATCATTATGACGATGTCAGTTAACTTTTGTTTGGGTAAAAGTGCATTTTAGGTGCGTAAATTATTGGACCCACCATCAGTATGATTGAAGCATAGGGATGGCAGCTGACAGGCCAGTTTTAATGTTGTTAGCCGGGATTGAACTCAAGACATCAGCTGTCAAATCCATGATATTATTTACTTAATGGCCCACTGGTATCTAGAAAGAGAGCAGTGTCAGTGAGTGTGTGCATGTGAAACCAGATGCGGCTGTTAACAATAACAGAATCTATGCTTGGCATCCTTTGCCTGCGGTACTTTACATGGGCCATTTTTCTGTAAATAATATCATGGATTTGACAGCTGATGTCTTGAGTTCAATCCCAGCTAACAACATTAAAACTGGCCTGTCAGCTGCCATCCCTATGCTTCAATCATACTGATGGTGGGTCCAATAATTTACGCACCTAAAATGCACTTTTACCAACTTTTGTAGATCTACGCCTTTTTAAAGGTGTATTGATTCCACTAGACTAGAGTAGCTCTATTTTGATCATTTAGATCCACCCACCTTCAGTGCATGAACAGTCGGTGAAACAGTGTTTTCTTTTGTGCTGAGATGTCTGTCCGTACTTCGTAATTCATTACACTTGGCTACAAGTACAACAGCTCAATTAAACGAGCCTCGTCCTCGATTTACTTACGCAAGGGAAAGAACTCGCAAATCTTAAAAACCTTTGCAGTTGTGTATGTGTGCGTAACAGCTTTGAATAAGGCATGGGAGTATGACAACACTCGCATTGCTTTGTGGATGATACCCATCATAGAAGTCTTCGACCTTTGTTTTAAAAAATCGAGTGTTCATACCACAATTAGATAAGCATCCATTATATCCTTTGATCAAAACTAATTATTCAGTCTTTTTCTTTTTTACCGATCACCCATGTCAGCATCAGTGTCTAAACCCCATTTCTGTGTATATTCATACGTTTGTGTGTGTACACACAGAGAAGATCAAATATGCATATTAGATATACTGTAAGTCATATCAGCATGTGGTGGCTTACGGAAACGTGAATGCACATCCGCTGATGGTGAAGTATGCGGACTGTGCAGCAGTAAACCGTCTGCAACAACGCAACCAAGAAAATTCGAACACTGAAAAAAGAAATGAAAGAAATATACACAAAACAAAGGAAACATAAGAAAAAGCTATCGTCCCGAGACACAAATAGGAAGAAACTGTCGAAGTCAGCACATAAGTGAAATATTATTCACCATGCGACGATCTGTAACGTTTCTCATCTTTGCTTTGATCTATCAGTACAGTAAGACTATATAATTATGTCAAGGCTCTCAGAGTTTCAAAATTTGCGTTAAGTACTATAAATTCATGATTTGTCTGTGGTCAATCACATTGTAATATATAATTGTATATAATATGCTCTCTATAATTTTCCATTGCTTTTATTCTTTCTCCCCATTTTAGCCGTGTGCGTGTGTGCGTGTGTGTGTGTGTGTGTGTGTGTGTGCGTGCGTGCGTGCGTGTTATCTGTTTTAGCGCTTAGATTTGATTTTATCAAGATTTTGCGCTATACAAATAAAATATTGTATTGTATTGTATTGTAGTTCTCAGTGTTTCAAATCTGTGTTAGGTACTATAAAATCGTGTCTGTGGCCAGTCATAGTTCTCAGAGTTCCAAATCTGTGTTAAGTACTATAAATTCATGATTTGTCTGTGGCCAATCATAGTTCTCAGAGTTTCAAATCTGTGTTAAGTACTATAAAATCATGTCTGTGGCCAATCATAGTTCTCAGAGTTTCAAATCTGTGTTAAGTACTATAAAATCATGTCTGTGGCCAATCATAGCTCTCAGAGTTTCAAATCTGTGTTAAGTAGGGCCTACTATAAAATTATGTCTGTGGCCAAGATTACTGTACAGCTAGACCTGGAAACTCCTTATTTAATCACCCCAACGGACCTAGAGAGAAACTGTTTCTTTCTAAGGCTTTGACTTAAGCTACACCACAGACAGACCTGTCTCTTAGTGTGGGTCTATGGCCGCACCAGGCACAGAGCAGAAGTTACAAGTTACCGTCATAAAGCTTATGCAAAGTCATTCGTCATGAAATCGTTGTTATCCCTCGAGTGACACTTCATGTCTCGCGGACAGAACAGCGATGGTTGATACGAACTGCAGACATGTGCCAGGACCGTGGACACCAAAACAGGCTAGCCCTGATATGGCTCTACGCAGTCGGCTGGGCTTTAAACAACAATAACAATAACCCAGACAGGTAGACATTGAAATCCGCATTATTGTCCCCTGTGTCACCTCCTCGGAAGTAGGCCTACAACATGACACAGCTCGCCAGGCTGTCGCGCGGCCTTGATAGAAGATCATTACCCACAGGAGGCATAGACATTATGTGTACACCGACAGGTCATCCACCTATGCTATGACCAGCGGGGAGGCTGGCATCCTCATCAACTTCCTAGGGGCGCGAAACACACCTGCCAGTGTTTGTACAGGCAGACACTGGCTATCATTTTTCCTCACAGATACACTGTTTGTTCTCCGTGCCCTAGAGAATAACATCACCCACCTGTACAAAGGCTTTCCACAATGCCGGAAGAACCAAAATAGTGGATTCCCACCCACTGTCAAGGTACCAGAGATACCTGGAAAGGACAGGGCAGATGAGCTGGCGAAAAGAGGAGCACAGGAAGGCCAACCAAATCTGCTTCAGCTGCAGCGAAAACAGGAGTGTCACCGCGGATCACATCTTGATTCACAGACACAGAAAAACGACTAGACTACCATCTTTTGTCCAGAGAGCAGCAAGTGGTCCTGATGAGGCTCCACAACTGCCAAAACTAGCTAAACACCGCACACATGAACCACAGGGTCAAACTGACGCTTTCACCAACTTACGTCTGTGACCAGCTTTGAAGATTACCCAACACTGAACACATCAGTATCACGATTACGATGATATCGCCTATATTAAGTCATCATCATCATGTGGCCTGCAGCATGGCGTTGGCGATGATCGCCATCCATATGAATCTGTCCCTTGCCGCTGTAAGTACATCTTCCACCCTGTCTGTCCTCAGCCACGCTGCAAGTCCGTCCAGTATTTTTCCCTGGGTCTACCTTGTGTTCTCTTTCCCTCCAGCTTTCCTGTTGTGACCAGGTGCTGTAATTCCCTTTTCCTCATAAAATGGCCTATAGATGTTGCTTGTCTTTTCCTAATCTCCTTTATCGATGATCTTCTTGTGTGTACTTCCATCAAGATTGTCTCGTTTGTTTTCTTTGCTGTCCATGGAACTCTCAACATTTTTTTTAGAAACCACATTTCGGCTGCCTCAATCTTGTTCTGGCTTTGCGTGTTGACTGTCCACGCCTCACAACCATATAGCAGTATCGGTCTATACAACATCCAAAAACTCTCTTCCTGATGTTAACTGATAGGCATTTGTTGTTGAGAACGCTGTTATCTTCTTGAATGCTGTTTTGGCCAGGCCGATTATGCTGGCTATTTCTGATGTGCATCTGCCATTTTGTGAGATGACCGTTCCCAGATATTTAAATGTATCAACCTGTCTCAAAGTTCTGTATAAAGTGAAGCGACGAAAGACGTGGCCCACAACAACGGTGAAAAAAAAACTGCCCACACTTCATCACCAGGTGTGGCTTGACCGAGTGAACAGCAAACGAAAGAAGATGTGAACTGTTCGTCTGTCTGACCGTAAATAATTATGCACTTCATGTTATTTAGGTCAGTCTTTCTCGCTGTCTTTCTGTTAGTTCGTCTTGTTTTTTGACCCACCCGAGGGACGACCTCACGACCCCCAGAGCTCTGACCAACTGGATTCACCTTGCCAATCAGAGATTCCCCCACCCCCACCCCCACCCTCAAAGAAAAGAAAAAAGAAACTTTTAGTCCACAGAGTTTTGCCTAACCTTAAGGAGTTAGTGCCGTATTACCGCCAGTAGGTTTGGGTGGAGCGCATATGAAGTTGTCCGAGCGTGATGAATCCCTGTTGAACAAATTCAGACAATTGTCTAGCTATCCATCCGATTCTTCTCCGTCGATCTAAACAAAACTCTCTCTCAGTCTCTCTGTCTCTGTCTGTCTGTCTCTCTCTCTGTCTCTCTCTCTGTCTCTCTCTCTCTCTCTCTCTCTCTCTCTCTGTTCTCTCTCTCTTTCTCTATCTGTGTGTGTGTGTGTCTCTCTCTCTCCCTGTGTCTCCCTCCCTCTCTCTGTCCCTCTCTGTGTGTCTGTCTATCTCTCTGTCTCTCTCTGTATCTCTCTCTCTGTTCCTCTCTCTGTCTCTCTCTGTTCCTCTCTCTGTCTCTCTCTCTGTCTGTCTCTCTTTCTCTCTCTCTCTCTCTCTCTCTCTCTCTCTCTCTCTCTCTCTCTCTGTCTCTGTCTCTCTGTGTGCTATTTTAAAGATATGGTGTCCTTTAAGCTTACTAGCCCTTACAAAACACATGCACTGATGGAGGAGATCACACTCCCAAAACAGAGAATTGCCTCAGAACATAAATCATTGGAACAGATCTACATTACAGTTGATGTGAACTTAGCCTACATTTTATTTGCTTTCAAGAAAATATTTAAATATCTAACGCTACCGCCACCCCATCACAAAAAACTGATTTTAGTGTTGTTTGATATCTATGCCCTATGATTATTTGCCCGTGTTTCTTCCTATCATTATCTGCCTTGCTGGTCCATTCATCTGTATTTGTTCGATAAAGTCTTTGTGCTTTTTCTTCGGATTGATAATTGGGTAGGCCTACGTGCATTTTTGGCTCTAGGGAGGTGAGATATGCGAAAGCAATTTTAGGTAATTTATGCCCGTTTTATATGTGTTGGTATCCTTAAGTATGCTTAAATATGTATTCATGTACGTTTTTTTTTTAGATCCCTTGTGCGATAAATTGAACGGAATGGTCAACGCCAGGGGCATGTCCTTACATTAGGTGTGCGAATGCATTGCTATGTGTAGGCCTACTTAATTTTCTTTTCCTTTTTTTTTTTCCTTTTTTTTTTTCCTTCTGAAGTTTTGTATGTTTTAAGCGGTTACAGCCCTGATATGGCCTCTCTCTCTCTCTCTCTCTCTCTCTCTCTCTCTCTCTCTCTCTCTCTCTCTCTCTCTCTCTCTCTCTCTCTCTCTCTCTCTCTCTCTCTCTCTCTCTCTCTCTCTCTTCTCTCTCTCTGTCATAAAAAGAAAGAAAAGAAAAGAAGAAAGAAATTACTTCGGTTTTTCTCCGCTTTCTGTAGTGTTCTTTGTGATCACACACAGTACTTGTGTAGACTGTAGTGGAGGGAAAGTAGCTCGTCAGTTCTGCCAGCGAAAAAGAAAGAAAAGGTCTAACCGCCATAACTATCCTCGAAAGGCTTCCTAGCCTGTTCTGCTTCCTCTCTCTCCCCAAGTCCCACACCCTCAACTTCTCAGCCTAGCATTTTTTTTTTTTTTACTTGACCTCGATCAGACCCTATACGATCCCTCCCCCCCACCCCCCCTCCCCCCCCCCATTTGACGGTTGATTCGGTCTCACAAATTACACACCCCAGTCCACACACCTATAGGCCTACCCTGTTCAGTTGGTGTTACGTGTTGCATTCGTACATGGTGAAATGAATATTCAGCAACCAGACAGGCGTGTGAACGAGACAGGGAGTAGTAGATGCAGATCAGAGTTTAGAATTAGATTTGTGTGTGTGTGTGTGTGTGTGTGTGTGTGTGTGTGTGTGTGTGTGTGTGTGTGTGTGTGTGTGTCTGTGTGTGTGTGTGCCTGTGTGTGTCTGTCTGTGTCTCTTTCTATGTGTGTGTCTCTGTGTGTGTGTGTGTCTCTGTGTGTGTGTGTGTGTGTGTGTTTGTGTGTGTGTGTGTGTGTGTGTGTGTGTGTGTGTGTGTGTGTGTGTGTGTGTGTTCAAGAGGGATTCATCACATCCGAACAGCTCATGATTGATTTGGTATGCCAAAAAGCTGCCAGAGATAATCTAGCAGACTCTTTTAGCCCTCAGAAATCCTGAATCATGCTGGCAAGGTCTTGAAACTTGCAGAGTGAAGCGGTAGGGACCTTTGAAACACTAAACTGACACCATCAGAATGATTGTAATGATTGTAATATTAATTGAAATGGACAGCGAACAGGCCAGTTTTTAATGATGCAGGATGCGATTAAACTCGAAACATCATATCTTGAATCCATGATTCTATCCACACAAAAATATTGGATGAATGAAAAAAAAAAACTTATTAAATGTGGCCTAAAGGACGACCCCCCCCCCCACCCCCACCCCCCTGCGATATCAGCATGATGCTTCAAACATCGGAAGAAACTGGCCATTTGTAAGCATGCTCAGTACATGTAGTAAGTGCATTTTTGGCTCTAGGGAAATGAGTTATATATATGCGGAAGCATTTCAGGTAATTTAGGTCAGTTTTTTTTTTTATTTCATATCTGTTTTTGTGTCCTTAGTTATGTTTAAATTTGTATTTAGGTAATTTTTCTTTAATACCCTGTGTGATAAATTGGACGGACTGGTCAACGCCAAGGGTATCTCCTTAGATTATGTACGCGAACGTATTGATATGTGTACTTAAGTTTCTTTCCCTGTTTTTTTGTTTGTTTGTTTGTTTTTCTTGTTGAAGTATTGTGTATGTTTTGAACCGGTTATAGCCGTGACGTGGCTCTATGCAGTCGGCTGGGCTTTAAACAAAGATAACAGTAATAAGCTGCTGGGCATTTTCACTGATACTTGTAGGATCTTTAACGTGCATAATTTTTTGCGTGCGAAAAACGACATTCTAACGGGGTTTAGGCACTAACTGGCTGCACACATGTTGATGTCGGAGATAGGGAAAAATCTTCTCTTTACCCACCAGGCGGGTGGTACGTGGGCAGAATTGAACATAGACCTTCTGATCGAAAGTCCCACGTCTTAACCACCTGACTATCATGCCCGTCGATTTAATGGTTAAATGGAAAAAAAAATCTCTGGTGATGATATTCAAAGTCCTTACACGTTGATTTCGTGTGTTTTAGGTCAGACCATCATTATTATGGCATGTTTTGTGTTCATTTGATACTTATCGTTGTGAGCTCAAGGGAGCATGAACATTACATTAGAACGTGCGTGTTATTTCTTCTGCTTGTAGAGTATGAGTCTAACAGGGCAACTTGTATTTGTAACGCCTAGGTCCTAAAGAGTATTTAAGCCTAATAGGTCAAATTGTAATTGTAATGCCTAAGTCCGAAAGAGTATTTAAGCATAACAGGGCAACTTGTACTTGTAACGCCTAAGTCTGAAAGAGTATTTAAGCCTAACATGTTTAACAGGGCAACTTGTATTTGTAACGCCTAAGTCCGAAAGAGTATAAGCCTAACATGTTTAATAGGGCAACTTGTATTTGTAACGCCTAAGTCCGAAAGAGTATAAGCCTAACATGTTTAACAGGGCAACTTGTATTTGTAACCCTAAGTCCGAAAGAGTATAAGCCTAACATGTTTAACAGGGCAACTTGTATTTGTAACGCCTAAGTCTGAAATAAGAGTATTAATAAGCCATACTAACATGTTGCAACTTGTATTTGTAACGCCTAGTCTGAAAGAGTATTAAGCTTAACAGGCAACTTGTATTTGTAACGCCTGAGTCCGAAAGAGTATTAAGCTTAACAGGGCAACTTGTATTTTGTAACGCCTAAGGTCCGAAAGAGTATTTAACCTAACACAGTAACAGGGCAACTTGTATTTGTAACGCCTAGGTCCGAAAGAATATACACCTAACAGGGCAACTTGTATTTGTAACGCCTAGGTCTGAAGAATATAAAGCTAACAGGGCAACTTGTATTTGTAACGCCTAGGTCCGATAGAGTATAAGCTTAACAGGGCAACTTGTATTTGTAACGCCTAAGCCCGAAAGAATATACGCCTAACAGGGCAACTTGTATTTGTAACGCCTAGGCCCGATAGAGTATAAGCCTAACAGGGCAACTTGTATTTATAACGCCTAAGCCCGAAAGAATATACGCCTAACAGGGCAACTTGTATTTGTAACGCCTAAGCCGAAAGAATACACCACGGCAATTGTATTGTAAACTAGGTCCGATAGAGTTAAGCTAAGGGCAACTTGTATTTGTAACGCCTAGGTCCGATAGAGTATAAGCTTAACAGGGCAACTTGTATTTGTAACGCCTAAGCCCGAAAAAAAACATAAATACAACGCTGTCGTGTTTGGCTAGAATTCGATAACAAGACTGTCACTATGGAAATAGTGGCATTCTGGGAATAAATGGAGCAACACTCTGGAACTGTTGTATGACTGCTGCTTAGCGTGAATGAGTTTAGGGGCGCTCAGTGGAGTCAGATCAATATAGAATAAAGCCAGGACAAGCACAGAACACTACAAACGCTAAAGAAGCAATGCAAATAAAGTAGCATCTCGATCACCCTACGTAAGGCCCTTCAGCGGCGGCGACGACGATAAAAGATTTCTGTTAAAAAGTAAATAAAATCAGTCTCCTTTAAAAGCACAGAGCAGTGAACGCTTCACGTTCTTTTTTCTATCACTGACACTCGCCTACACCAGATACACTGACACACTGACACGCACGCACGCATGTACAAATGTATAAATAAGCATATACACTCAACCTCTAGCTCGCGCGCGCGCGCGCGCACACACACACACACATACATACACACACACATACATACACACACACACACATACATACATACATACACACACACACACCACCTCTCTCTCTCTCCACACACACACACACATACACACACACACACACTCTCTCTCTCACACACACACACGCACACACACACACACGCACGCACGCACGCACACACACACACGCACACACACACACACACACACACACACACACACACACACCACGCTGCAGTTGAAAAAAAAAACCCCGAAAGGTCTTGGAGAGCAGATTTGAGGGAAATGATTGATGATGCATGATATCATATTTCATCGTGTGAATTATATAGATAGGGCTTCAGGGCAGATTTGAAGAAAATTATTCAAACGGCATGATGTCACGTTTTATAGTATGAATTATATGTGACTGAAGGAAAATAAGAAGAAACTATTAGATTTAAAAAAAAAAAATTGATTAGCCATCATTACAGTATGTCCCCCTCATCTCTACATGCACATACTCATATGAACAGATTACGGTGAAATGAGCGAGGATCCATTAGCTCGGCAACAGCTTCATGAAGCATCCCTCCTGGATTTAAGTCTTTTAGTAGGAGGAATAGGATTGAAGAGCGAGGGGATTACAGCTCTTTCCTCTGACGTCCTCGACGTTCCTCTCGATCGATCAGGAGACAAAAACCAGTGATTCTACGAATAGGCTACAGCTCGCCCCCTATTAAAGGCTAATGTATGTAAAGCCAGAATATGATAATCTGATGGGAGGCACCAGTGTAGTGGGCAAGGTAGATGACGCGCTCACTTCTCAGCGGCAGATGAGAATCAATACTGTCTGTAGTCTCGACGGGCAAAGTTGATAGGAACCGAGGCTGCTGGTCAGCACATAAGGACGAGATGGTTAATGCTCGTGTGAGGGACAAAATGGTTAATGCTCGTGTAATGATTTTCACCTCTCCCTCCCCCTGTCGTCTCTCTGTAGTATTGTAATAATTTGCTCTCTCTCTCTCTCTCTCTTTAATTTGTCTCTCTCACTTTCTTTCTTTCTCTCTCTCTCTTTCTCTCTGTCTCTCTCTCTCTGTCTGTCTGTCTGTTCTGTCTCTCTCTCTCTTTTCTCTCTCTCTCTCTGTCTGTCTCTTCTCTCTCTCTCTTTCTCACACACACACACTTACATACATACCACACACACACACACACACACACACACACACACACACACACACACACACACACACACACACACACACACACAACACATCCTGGTTTGTGTATGGGTCGGTGGCCTTCACAATAAACCATGTATCAGTGTCTGTTCTCTCTGTCTCTCTCTCTCTCTCCTCTCTCTCTCTCTCTCTCTCTGTGTCTCTTCTCTCTCTCTCTCTCTCTCTCTCTCCTCTCTCTCTCTCTCTCCGCTCTCTCTCTCTCTCGCTCTCTCTCTCTCTCACATATCCTGGTTTGTGTATGGGTCAATGGCCTTCGCAATAAACCATGTGTCATTGTCTCTTCTCTTTCTCTCTCTCTCTCTCTCTCTCTCTCTCTCTCTCTCTCTGTCTGTCTGTCTCCCCCCCCCCTCTCTCTCTCGCTCTCTCTCTCTCTCACATACGTCCTGGTTTGTGTATGGGTCGATGGCCTTCGCAATAAGCCATGTGTCAGTGTCTCTTCTCTCTCTCTCTCTCTCTCTCTCTCTCTCTCTCTCTCTCTCTCTCTCTCTCTCTCTGTCTGTCTGTCTCCCCCCTCTCTCTCTCTCTCTCTCCGCTCTCTCTCTCACACACACACATCCTGGTTTGTGTATGGGTCGGTGGCCTTCACAATAAACCATGTGTCAGTACTTTTTCTCTCTCTTCTCTCTCTCTCTCCTCTCTCTCTCTCTCTCTCTCTCTCTCTCTCTCTCCCTCCCTCTCCCTCCAGTGTGATAAAGTCCAATGGTTCCAACACATTTAACACTGCAAGATTGGTTGTAGAGTTTGTATAAAAATCATCAGAAAATCTGAACCCCTCCACGTTCCTTCCCCATTATGGGTATTGGGTATAGTGCGGCCTAAGTCCGATGTACAGTAAACACTGATCTCCCTTTCTCCCTCACCCCTCTTTCTTTCTCTTATAATTATTTGCTTTTTTTTGTCTCTTATGCTTTCTTCGAATATGCTTGGACTTACTGTTAGACAGAGCCAGTGGGACCTGTAGCCATTATCTTGAGTTATAAAATGTTCTGAAGTTTGATATCTCTCTCTCTCTCTCTCTCTCTCTCTCTCTCTCTCTCTCTCTCTCTCTCTCTCTCTCTCTGTCTCACACACACTCACACACACAGACACTCACACACACCCATCACACACACACACACACACACACTCACTCACACACACACACTCTCTCTCACACATATACTCCTGTATCTCTCTCTCTCTCTCTCACACACACACACACACACACACGCATACACACTCACGACACACACACACACTTTCACGCACACACACACTTTCACGCACACACACACACACACACAGGGGGGGGGGGGGGGCAAAGAGAGAGGAAGAGAAAGAAGGACAGAGAGACAGAGAGAGGGCAGGGCAACAGGAGAAGGATTGAAAGGGATATTTATCAAGATGTGAGAAGAGTAGTTTTCAGAGAAGATCTGAACGATGACAGAGAATCAGAACTACGAAGAGAGAGACAGACAGACAGACAGACAGACAAAGGTGGGGGGGGGGGGGGAGGTTGTTCCATACAGACAGGGTCTTGAAGGAGAATGAACGTTGGCCAGCTAAGCGGGCTTCGTACGAAAGCAAGGACTGCGGAGTAGATGATTATCATGTGACGAGGAGCGCAGCTGTCGAGATGGAGTGTATAGGTGGAGAAGATCATAAAGATAAGAAAGATGTAGACCATTTGGGATTTAAAGCGAAGCATAGTGAGTTTATAGTTGATTCATTTTCCCATTGGGAGCCAGTGAAGAGAAAGAAGCAAAGGAGTGTGACGGTGAGTGGAATTAGAAGGGAGTGGCATGAGTGGATTTAGAGCGTCTGAAGATTAGTCGAGCAGCATTGTTTTTGTACTTTCTGACGCTGATGGAGAAGGTCCTGTGGAAGGCCAGCGAGGAGAGAATTACAGTGATCTAGTCCCGAGAGAACAAAAGCAGGAACGAGTTTTGGCGGCATCATCAGAGAGAGATGGTGAGGAACAGAATCAGTGCAACGAAGCTCCAAGTACAAGCATGATAAACAGAGGAAAGAACGTGTTGGGAAAAAAAAAAGTTTCTCATCAGATGTAACGGCTAACATATTATTACACACACTCACGAAGGCCTGAGTGAGGTAGTTTTCTCGTTGGATAGAAAGCTGGGACAGAGTCAGCTGACAAAGTCTTTAAATTAAGACGAAGTGAAAATCGTTTCAGTTACCAGTCGCCGTGGTGTAGTGTAGTGGTTAGCATAACGGACTACCGACCGGGGGTTGGAATCCCCATCAGCCCCTTCAAAAATATATCATTGTGGGATTTTTTTGGCTCTAACCAGCTCCTGCCCAGAGTTGGGCGTGCTATGGGCTCATTGGGAAAACTGGAACCAAACAGACGAGTCTCATCCACTTCACGGATGCGTCATTGAAGGTGTTGCTTAAACTTCTGACCAGCACTGCAGGTGTCTGTATCTCTTGGGCCTAGTTGACGCCAGGAAAGTACATGTATATGCTGACAGTCAGCGTAGAGTACAGCCCTGTCACGCTGTCTCAATCCTTGATGGAACTCCATAGCATCATGATTATCACCCCATCGACATCATCGTCATCGCATCGTAGAAAACTGTTCCAGCTTCTGTGGACCATTAACCTTTTGACTCCTGCATCCTATCCACCAACTGCAAAAACTTAACTCTTTGGCTTCCTCACCTAACCATAGAGTAAGATAGTCGAAGGGTTAAGTTTTTGATTTGCTAGCATGGTTGACAATGGACGATGCTGGTGGACAGGGTGCGGGAGCCAAAAGGTTAAGTTGGCGTAGAAAATGGGACGAAAAAAAAAAGGGGGAGCATAGAGGTAACCTCCCTGACTGCAATGATCCTAAAAATAAATAAATAAATAAAAAAAAATTTTAAAGAAAGAGAGAAAATCGTGTCAGTTTTATCATTGTTCGGCTAAAATTTATTGTTTGTCATCCATACTTTAATATTTGATAAACGTAACTGTGTGTAACGAATTAGAAAGAAGCTGAGAAATTATGACCAGCCATGTAGAGTTGACTGTCATCCGAAAAAGGCCACGATGGGCAACAGTGTATTATCAGACTGCTACATTTATATTGCATTAATGTGTGGACCCGGTAATAGCCACCCCCCTCCCCTTAAAAAAACAACAACTGTGTAATGAGCATGTTTTTAACATGGAGTGTTTGTGCCATACAAATAGAATTACTGTTATTATCAGACAGATAGCGTATGAAAAGAGCCAGAGCAGTAACGTTGTCAGATAGCGTGTGACGACAGACAGAGGCAGTAACGTTGTCAGATAGCGTATGACAAGAGCCAGAGGCAGTAACGTTGTCAGATAGCGTATGACAGAGAGCCAGAGGCAATAACGTTGTCAGATAGCGTATGACACAGAGCCAGAGGCAGTAACGTTGTCAGATAGCGTATGACACAGAGCCAGAGGCAAGTAACGTTGTCAGATAGGTATGACAAGAGCCAGAGGCATAACGTTGTCAGATAGCGTATGACACAGAGCCAGAGGCAGTAACGTTGTCAGATAGCGCATGACACAGAGCCAGAGGCAGTAACGTTGTCAGATAGCGTATGACAAAGAGCCAGAGGCAGTAACGTTGTCAGATAGCGTATGACAAAGAGCCAGAGGTAATAACGTTGTCAGATAGCGTATGACAAGAGCCAGAGGCAAGTAACGTTGTCAGATAGCGTGTGACAGAGAGCCAGAGGCAGTAACGTTGTCAGATAGCGTATGACAAAGAGAGCCAGAGGCAGTAACGTTGTCAGATAGCGTATGACAGAGAGCCAGAGGCAAGTAACGTTGTCAGATAGCGTATGACAGAGAGCCAGAGGCAAGTAACGTTGTCAGATAGCGTATGACAAAGAGAGCCAGAGGCAGTAACGTTGTCAGATAGCGTATGACAAAGAGAGCCAGAGGCAGTAACGTTGTCAGATAGCGTATGACAAAGAGAGCCAGAGGCAGTAACGTTGTCAGATAGCGTATGACAAAGAGAGCCAGAGGCAGTAACGTTGTCAGATAGCGTATGACAAAGAGAGCCAGAGGCAGTAACGTTGTCAGATAGCGTATGACAAAGAGAGCCAGAGGCAAGTAACGTTGTCAGATAGCGTATGACAAAGAGCCAGAGGCAAGTAACGTTGTCAGATAGCGTATGACACAGAGCCAGAGGCAGTAACGTTGTCAGATAGCGTATGACAAAGAGAGCCAGAGGCAGTAACGTTGTCAGATAGCGTATGACACAGAGCCAGAGGCAGTAACGTTGTCAGATAGCGTATGACAGAGAGCCAGAGGCAGTAACGTTGTCAGATAGCGTATGACACAGAGCCAGAGGCAGTAACGTTGTCAGATAGCGTATGACACAGAGCCAGAGGCAAGTAACGTTGTCAGATAGCGTATGACAAAGAGAGCCAGAGGCAGTAACGTTGTCAGATAGCGTATGACACAGAGCCAGAGGCAGTAACGTTGTCAGATAGCGTATGACACAGAGCCAGAGGCAAGTAACGTTGTCAGATAGCGTATGACAAAGAGAGCCAGAGGCAGTAACGTTGTCAGATAGCGTATGACACAGAGCCAGAGGCAGTAACGTTGTCAGATAGCGTATGACAAAGAGAGCCAGAGGCAGTAACGTTGTCAGATAGCGTATGACAAAGAGAGCCAGAGGCAGTAACGTTGTCAGATAGCGTATGACAAAGAGAGCCAGAGGCAGTAACGTTGTCAGATAGCGTATGACACAGAGCCAGAGGCAGTAACGTTGTCAGATAGCGTATGACAAAGAGAGCCAGAGGCAGTAACGTTGTCAGATAGCGTATGACAAAGAGAGCCAGAGGCAGTAACGTTGTCAGATAGCGTATGACAGAGAGCCAGAGGCAGTAACGTTGTCAGATAGCGTATGACACAGAGCCAGAGGCAGTAACGTTGTCAGATAGCGTATGACAAAGAGAGCCAGAGGCAGTAACGTTGTCAGATAGCGTATGACAAAGAGCCAGAGGCAGTAACGTTGTCAGATAGCGTATGACAAAGAGCCAGAGGCAATAACGTTGTCAGATAGCGTATGACACAGAGCCAGAGGTAATAACGTTGTCAGATAGCGTATGACACAGAGCCAGAGGTAATAACGTTGTCAGATAGCGTGTGACAAAGAGAGCCAGAGGCAGTAACGTTGTCAGATAGCGTATGACAAAGAGAGTCAGAAACAGTAACGTTCTGAACTTTGTCTCCTGCAGAGTGCTTGAGTAGGCATGGGAGGATTTGATGGAAAATGCCACGGATTGATTGAACAACATGTAAAGGGGGAACTTATAGCCAGGGAATCGTCTGCTAAAGGTGGGTGGCTGGAAGCGAAAGGTTTAGATCTACTGATTACGACAGAGCCTAGGTATATGGTCAGAGAAGCACGGCAGGTTTGTAAAAAAATTTTTTTTTTTTAGGGGGGTGGGAGATGGATGTAGGGTAGGTGATGAAGACTCGGTGGTAGTGACTTGGATAGTGAAAGAAAAGTTCTGATCTTTTGGTAGAATGGGGGTGGGGTTGGGGAAGAGGATTTGGGAAAATTCTGAAGAGAAATCAGTTTTCTTTATTTTGATATGATTTCAACATAAAAGAGGTATGTTTAGCTGGATCTTTTACTAGATCTGAATGTTCTGAACTTGTGAAATATCAACTAATGAAAAAGTAACCAGAAAAGAAAAACACGAAAAAAAAAAAAAAAAGAAGAAAAAAAAAAGAATCAGAACGCGTATTTAATACATGGGAGAGAGGATTTGGGAAAATTCTAAAGAGAAATAAGTTTTCTTTAATTTGATATGATTTCAAAAGAGATATGTTTAGCTGGATCTTTTACTAGATCTGAATGTTCTGAACTTGTGAAATATTGACTAATGAAAAAGTAACCAGGAAAAAAAAAAAAATTAGAACGCGTATTTTATACAAGCAGACAAGACAGGCACAAATTTTCGGTCAGCTGGCCTTTGTCAAGCTTAATCGTAAGATCACAAACGAATCAACACCAAATACAAAACAATTAGAAGAAAAAGACTTAAACTTGCCTGCTGCTTCGTCTATTGGTTTTAGTCTTTTTCGCCTAATTTTTATATTTGGTGTTTTATTCGTTTGTGATCTTCCGTTTACGGTTGACAAAGGCCAGTTGGGCGGAAATTAGTGCCTGTCTTGTCTGGTTGTATCAAATATTCGTTCTGATTCTGTTTTCGTGTTTTTCTTGGTTCCTGTTTACTTGAATGCGGGCAGTTGCACTTGTTTTGTATGTATACATATTCAGGTTTTTTTTAGGGATGGGAGATACATGCACTTTACGCCGGGCAGATGGGGAGGAATCGGAGGTAGTCACTGGAATAGTGGAGAAAGGTTCTGATCTTTGGTAGAATGGGAGTGGGGGTGGGGGAAAGGATTTGGGAAAAGTTTTAAAGAGAAATCAGTTTTCTTTAATTTGATATGATTTCACCATAGAAGAGATATGCTTAGTTGGATCTTTTACTAGATCTGAACGTTCTGAACTTGTGAAATACTGACTAATGAAAAGTGGTGATAAATTTTAATCTGTGACCTTTGGTGTGAAATATTGATTGATGAAAAACTGGTGATAGATTTTAATCTGTGACCTTTGGTGTGAAATATTGACTGATGAAAAACTGGTGATAGATTTTAATCTTGTGACCTTCGATGTGAAATATTGACTGATGAAAAAGTGGTGATAGATCTTAATCTGTGACCTTTGGGTGTGAAATATTGACTGATGAAAAAGTGGTGATAGATTTTAATCTGTGACCTTCGGGTGTAAAATATTGACTGATGAAAAAGTGGTGATAGATTTTAATCTGTGACCATCGGGTGTGAAATATTGACTGATGAAAAAGTGGTGATAGATTTTAATCTGTGACCTTCGATGTGAAATATTGACTGATGAAAAAGTGGTGATAGATTTTAATCTGTGACCTTCGGTTGTAAAATATTGACTGATGAAAAAGTGGTGATAGATGTTAATCTGTGACCTTCGATGTGAAATATTGACGGATGAAAAAGTGGGGTGATAGATTTTAATCTGTGACCTTCGGTGTGAAATACTGACTGATGAAAAAGTGGTGATAGATCTTAATATGTGACCTTCGATGTGAAATATTGACTGATGAAAAAGTGGTGATAGATCTTATTAATCTGTGACCTTCGGTGTGAAATATTGACTGATGAAAAAGTGGTGGTAGATTTTAATCTGTGACCTTCGGTGTGAAATATTGACTGATGAAAAAGTGGTGATAGATTTTAATCTGTGACCTTGGATGTGAAATATTGACTGATGAAAAAGTGGTAATAGATTTTAATCTGTGACCTTCGGTGTGAAATATTGACTGATGAAAAAGTGGTGTTATATTTTAATCTGTGACCTTCGGTGTGAAATATTGACTGATGAAAAAGTGGTGATAGATCTTAATATGTGACCTTTGGTGTGAAATATTGGCTGATGAAAAAGTGGTGTTATATTTTAATCTGTGACCTTCGGTGTGAAATATTGACAGATGAAAAAGTGGTGTTATATTTTAATCTGTGACCTTCGGTGTGAAATATTGACTGATGAAAAAGTGGTGATAGATTTTAATCTGTGACCTTCGGTGTGAAATATTGACTGATGAAAAAGTTGTGATAGATTGTAATCTGTGACCTTTGGGTGTGAAATATTGACTGATGAAAAAGCGGTGATAGATTTTAATCTGTGACCTTCGGGTGTGAAATATTGACTGATGAAAAAGTGGTGATAGATTTTAATCTGTGACCTTCGGGTGTGAAATATTGACTGATGAAAAAGTGGTGATATATTTTAATCTGTATCTGTGACCTTCGGTGTGAAATATTGACTGATGAAAAGTGGTGATAGATTTTAATCTGTGACCTTCGGTGTGAAATATTGACTGATGAAAAAGTGGTGATAGATTTTAAACTGTGACCTTGGATGTGAAATATTGACTGATGAAAAAGTGGTGTTATATTTTAATCTGTGACCTTCGGTGTGAAAATATTGACGGATGAAAAAGTGGTGATAGATTTTAATCTGTGACCTGTGGTAGTGGCATGGTGATAGCTTTGATCATACCGGCAAGTAGGGCTGTAAACGACTTGAATATTGTAAGCAATTAATAGGAGCGAGAAAGGTGCGTGAACATGCCTACGTTCCCTGTACACTCTCTCTCACACACACAAGAGAAGGAACTACTGACAGAAAGTAAATGTTTATAGAGGATAGGCCTAGTGGTTGCTCGGCCAGAACCGGGCACCAGGATAGGGGTAGGTACAAACACGTTATAAGAGATGTCTATTTATAACATCTTTGGGGGGTAGCACACATCTTAGATGTCTGTGGGGGGTAGGCGTGACAGCGGCACCTGGAGGGGTGGGTGGGCGTCTTTTCACCGAGATTTCTCGATCATCCGGACGAGTATTTTACTGTTAGTGTAGTCTTCCACATCAGATGAGCTTATGTACTAGTTAATAAGATATGGTATGGTTGTTTATTAAAAGGGGATTTGGAGTAAAATCTCCTGTTTGTGCACGTGCGTGCACTCATGCAGCACCCACACACACACCCCACCCACCCCCACCCCCACACATACATACACACCCACACACACACACTCATACGGCACACACCCACACATACCCACTCATACAGCGCACACAGCGCACACACACACTCACACACACACACACACACACACACACACACACACACACACACACACACACACACACACGTACACACACACACACACACACACCACGAGAGAGAGAGAGAGAGAGAAAGAGAGACAGACAGACAGACAGACAGACAGAGAGCATATGATTTTAGTTTTATCAGGCACTCGCCCTGAGAAGGATAACTTACTATACATACATAGATTGTGATCAGTGTGTGTATGAAATAGCAAGTCAAATTTATCATTACACACACACACACACACACACACACACACACACACACACACACACACAACACAACACAACACAACACAACACAACACAACACAACACACACAACAACACAACACAACACAACACAACACAACACAACACAACACAACACAACACAACACAACACAACACATGCACGCACGCACACACACACTGGCGCACGCATGCACATACTCACACACTACAAGCTGAAGATGGAGCTCTGCTTTGCTGTACATATTCATTTGACACATATTCATAATGAAGTGACACGTTGTAACCTGATAGTAATGATAATGATAATAAATGATGGTGCTTCTGCTGATGATCGTAATTGATAACAATGATGATGATGATGATAGTAATGCCGGGTAATAATAATAGTAATAATGACAGCGATATGTAAAATGATACTATTGCTACTACTACCGCCACCAGAAACAAGCCCTCACAAATCACACACACGCGCGCGCGCGCGCGCGCGCGCGCGCGCACGCACATGTACATACACATACACTTGTCTTTTTCGCGCGTATAATAAGCTCTTGATATATCTCTTTGACTCCTGCATCTTAAGATCCCGCATTGTCAGCCATGCTAGCAAAGCAAAAACCTAACCCTTTGACTCCTACAGGAAGCTGGTGGATAGGGTGAGGGAGTCAAAGGGTTCATGCAGGGAGCTGGTGAATAGGGTACGGGAGTCAAAGGATTAATAGATTTTTTTTGTAGTTAGAAACATTTCCACC
>JAPXFY010000026.1:42407131-42517131 GCA_030674185.1 Monoplex corrugatus | reverse complement strand
CTACACACCATCATCATCATCGTGATGTGTCCTGCCGCATGGCGTTGGCGATCATGGCCCTCCATATGCATCTATCCCTTGTTGCCACAAGCACATCTTCCACCCTCTCTGTCCTCAGCCACCCTGCAAGTCTGTCCAATATTTTCTCCCTGAGTCTTCAGGGTGTTCTCTTTCCCTCCAGCTTTCCTGTTGTGACCAGGTGCTGTAATTCCCCTTTCCTCATAAAATGGCCTATAAATGTTGCTTGTCTTTTCCTAATCTTCTTTATGAATGATATTCTTATGTCTGCCTCCATCAAGACTTGTCTCGTTTGTTTTCTTTACTGTCCATGGAACTCTCAACATTCTTCAGACCTAGATTTTTTCCAACGTAATCAAAGAGTTCAGAGACCATGGTCTGGAGACCTCCACAAAGATGGTCAAACAGCAACCCTCAAGAACTACCAGCATCTGAAACCTTAGTGTGAAATTACTGAAGGTATGGAGCCTGGAAATACAGAAGAGATCAAAACCAAGCCAACTTGAGAGGAAAATATGAAAGGCCACAGAATCTGAGACTATTTTCTGGTGATAAATCGTGAGGATAAGGATCTTGATGGTGATACTGTGGGGTTTTATTTCTTATCTGAGTATTCTGAGTCTATGACATGACTGTACACCATACTTCCTATCATAAGTTAACCCTTTGACTCCCGCACCCTATCTACCAACTACAAAAACTTAACCCTTTGATTCCCTCACCCTATCCACCAGCTTTCTGCAGGAAGCTGGTGGATAGGGTGAGGGATTCAAAGGGTTAAGTTTTTGCTTTGCTAACATGGTTGGCAATGCAGGATGCTGTTGACCGGAGTGCGGGAGTGAAAGGGTTAACCTGGCATCAACCTGACTTTTGAGATGCATCCTTGAACTAAACAGATTACATTCAGCTGTGTGGTTCCAGTCTTCTTCTCTAAACCCACCATAATATTGAGCTTTGGGTAAAAACTGGACAAATCCAAAAAATTCCGGCAAGGATATTTTTGGACTCATGCAAACATATGAGCTTAATAAAGACTCCAGTTGGTTATCCAAACTTCTATATCATGGAGATTAACCGTTTGATTCCCATGCCCAATCCACCAAAATGCAAAAGCGTAACCCTTTGACTCCCTCACCTTATCCATCAGCTTCCTGCAAGAAGCTGGTGGACAGGTTGAGGGGATCAAAGGGTTAATATGGACGACACCTAGGTTACTTTCAGCATCCCCAAAGCCAGTGTTGCACAGGCCTTAGACCTGTTGTTGTGAACAAAGTATTCATTATCTATTTCAATGAAGACAGAACACAAAGTGTAAGGAAACAAGTAACTACCACACAGCACATAGGGTAGGTGGTAATTACAGAGACCTGAGTCTATAACACAGCAGTTGATAATATCTAAAGCTTGAATTACCTGCTGGATAATGACAGTCATTAAATGACAAGAAGTAGCCATGCAAGATTGGTACTCTGCAATGGTGCTATACTCATTAGTAGTAGTAATGTACAATCAGTGCTCAGAGTTTAGAGTTTAAGGTTTGTGTTTTATCTCTGTGATATGGAAGTTTGTACAACCAAATGTAAGTCTTCAGCTCATATACCTCCCTTAGTCCAAAAATATCATTGTGGGATTTTGTGGGTCTGACTAGTTTTTACCCAAAAGCTGAGCATTGGATGGGTTCAGAAGAGTTTGGGGTTTGTTCAAGAGGGATTCATCACAATCCTATATGTGACCTGTTTTCACGAAATGAGTCCTAACTCGCAGGTAGCGAAAAGCTTAGAGGCCCGGAAAAGGTGTGATGGGTCGATTTTGTCAATTTTTACTTTTCGTCAAAAATGGAATGTTTAATCTTTAAATTACATGTACATGCACTCAGCACTTTATAATTCAATCGGAAAATGTATTTAAAATGCATTTTAATCAGATAACGGCATGCTTTTTGTGTCAGAAAAAGGGATATATAAACTTAAATAACAAGACAATTACAGTAGATTTTCACACCAATTTTGTGTGCTATTGTGGCATGATGTGTTTTACTATGGTACAAAATTTGGTAAAGATTGGTGAAGTAGAAATACCTGTTCCTAAGGTAAAACTTCACTGAAGTGGTGAAAATCTTAAAAGTTGATTTTTTTCAAAATGGCTGTTTGCTATGTTACACACTTCAAACACCCATAACTTCTTTATTTTTAGGAGTAGAATAATAAATTTCATATGAAAAGAAAGTTAATAATCTGGACATGTTGAAAATCATATCCTCCTGAAATCTGTTATTTTCACCTTTGGACTCATTTTGTTAAAACGGGTCACATATGTGCTCAACCCAGATCTGCCAGCAGTTATTTGGCAGACTCACTAAACCTGTGCAAAACCCTATGCCAACTGGCAAGGTCTTGAAATGGGGATGGGGGGGGGGGGGATATGACATTGCTAGAATAATGGAAACATTACAATGAGCAGTAAACAGGCCAGTTTTTAATTTTGAGGGCTGGGATTGAACTTGAGATTTCAGTTCTTGAGTCCATGCCTTTATAAACAACAACAACAACAACAACAAACAAAAAAATGAAAAGAAAAAAAACAAAAAACCACAGACAGCAAGCGTAATCATTGTGGCCCATCTCAAGGTTGAGCCTACAACCCTGTAGTGTGAACATTACACTATAGCACCAGAGCTAATCACCTCTCACCTCACCTCTCTGCCTCGCCAGGATTGGCCGTAGGAGCCACACTCAACGTCTCAAGTCTTCTCCAGGTCACACAACTGAGACATCTGTGGGTGAACTCCTGGTTCCCCAGACCGCAGACCTTAGTGATGTTGTTGAAATAAGGAGGTGTGCGGTCCCTCCCTTTCTTCTCTTCACCTCGGCTTTCCCCTGCAGGACTTTTGATATCAAATCTGTTTTGGTGTTTGTGATCACATAGTCTACATATTTCAGCTGAAAGTTGAAAGCTGAGCTAATGGGCCATCTAAAAACTGTGGCCCACTGGAGGGTTGAACATATAACCCATGTGTAATGAGAATGGTGGTCCAACAACTGAGCTAATGAGCATAAAAATAAAATTTTAAAAAATCAGAGGGATTTCTCACACTCAATTTGTTGTTGCTGCTGCTGGGTAAAATGCAACAAACATGCCTTGACCAGGACTGTTTGTATTATACAGTGGAGTGATAATGATAATGATATTGATGATGATAATAATAATGATAATGATAATAATAATAACAACAACAACAACAGTAATAATAATAATGATATTATTATCATTATTATTATTATTATTTATTCCATGTGTACTTCACCTGAATTTGCCTCCCCATTGGGTTGCTGGGGGCTCTTTCAGTATAAATAGTATCCCCACCTTCTGGAAATTCTGTGCTAGAAATTTCCTCTTTTCTGTCACTCTCTTTGTTTCTGCCTTGTTGCTTTCCTTGCTGTCATTTCTACTTATTTTCTGCCTTAATGGTCCATTCACCTGTATTTTTTCAACAAAGTTTTACATGCTTTTTCTTCGGATTGATAATTGGGTACACGTATTAAGTGCATTTTTGGCTCTAAGGAGGTGAGATATGCGGAAGCAATTTTAGGTAAATTATGCCTGTTTTTATACATGTTTTGGTGTCCTTATGTATGCTTATATTTGTATTCAGGTGTGTTTTTTAAATCTCCCCTGTGCGATAAATGGGACTGAATGGTCCTACGCCGGGGGCATGTCCTTAGATCATGTGCGCGAATGCATTGATATGTGTACTTAATTAACCCTGATATGGCTCTGCGCAGTAGGCTGGGCTTTAAACAACAATAAAAGAAAAAACAAAAACAAATAAAAGAACCTGAATTTGCCAGCAATCATTTGACAAACTCCTTGATCTTGTAAAAAAAAAGTGAAAAAAAACACCCACAAAAAAACAAAACAAAAACTGTACACTGGGAAGGTCTACAGGACATATAACACCACCAGAATGATTGCAACATTAATGTGGGCAGTGACCAAGCCGCCTATTATATTGTAAGGAGGGATTGAACTGGAGACACAAGGACATTGACACGGATTACAGGGTTTTTGACATACATAGTTGGCATGCTGCACATGTACACAAACAAAGGGAGCTAAGGCACTAAAAGTGTGCACACGTGTATGTTGAGCTGGGAAATAAGAACTTAAAGAAACATTGCCACATTTTACTCCCCGGACAAGAAATACCAGACAGAATTAAACCCAGACCTTTTAGTAGGAAGTCCAGCGCCTTACCCACATGATAATCATGCGCATTAATCCTTTGACTCCCGCACCCTGGCCACCAGCATTCTGCATTGCCAACCATGCTAGCAAAGCAGAAACATAACCCTTTGATTCTCTCACCTTATCCACCTGCTTCCCCAGGAAGCTGGTGAACAGGGAGAGGAAGTCAAAGGGTTAAGTTTTTATAATTGGTTGATAGGTTGCAGGAGTCAGAGGATTAAATGTGGGTTAAAAGGTCTGTTCTTTTTCCTGTAATACATGGATGTAGTACTTAGCAAATTGTGTTTGGATAGTAAAAATGTTTTGATTCACTAGTGCTTTACCCTCCTGAGGATAGTATCCCACTTACTGGAAATTCTGTGTACTAGAAATTTCTTCTTTTCTGTAACTGTCTTTGTTTCTACTTGCTTTGTTTGTTTCTGTCATCTCTTCCTATCTTATTTTCTGCCTTGGCTGGTCCATTCAGCTTTATATTTTCCCTGAAAACCTTACATAGTGTCTGTCTGTAGGATTGATAATAGGGTACAGATCATCATCATCTCCATCTGTCTCTATCTCTTGTTGCCCCAAGCATCTCCTCCACCCTCCTCATCTTCAGCCACTCCTCAAGTCCGTCTAGCATTTTCTACCTGGGTCTACCTGGTGCTGTCTTTCCCTCCAGCTTTCCCATTGTGACCAGGTGCTCCAAATCCCCCTTCCTCATAAAATGGCCTATAAATGTTGCCTGTCTTTTCCTAATCTTCCTTATGAGTGATCTACTTGTGTCTGCCTCCATTAAGACTGTCTCATTTGTTTTCTTTGCTGTCCATGGAACTCTCAACATTCTTCGTAGAATCCACATCTCGGCTGCCTCAATCTTGCTCTGGCTTTGCTTGCTGACTATCCATGCAGATGATATCTGTACCCTTATCTGTACCCTTTTCAGCAAGCAAAGGGTATAGATATCATCTGCACTTTTAGCTCATAGAAAGTGTGGCTGTGGAATGCTTAGTGGCATGGGTTAGGTTGGCCTGTGATAGGTTTTTGTTTACTTAGTTATTGTTATAGACATTTGTATTCAGTCTTTTTTTTTGTCTTTTTTTTTTTTATCCTGCTGGTGATAAATTTGGTTGAATCACCAATGCCAGGGGCATATCCTTGGATTACTTGCATGAATGCAGTGATATATATGTGTGTACTTAATTTTCTTTTCTTTGCCAGGATCAGTGCTGCGTTTAGATGTGCAGTTTTATTTGAGATATGGCTCTGAACAGTTGGCTGGGCTTTAAACGCTAATGGTGATAATGATAATACTAGTCACAAGTGGTTAACCTTTTGTTTTCATTCTGTGTAATTATTCTATTCCAACCCACCAGCTCCTGCTAAGCAAGTTTAACTCTTTCACTTCCTCACCCTCTCCACTAGCGTCTTGGGGAAAGTTGGTGGATAAAGTGAGGGGGGTGAAAGGGTTATATTTTTGTAACTGGTAGATAGGGTTAACCCTTTCACTCCCACACCCAATCCACAACTGTAAAAACTTAACCCTTTCACACCCTCACCCTATCCACCAGCTTCCTGCAGGAAGCTGGTGGATAGGGTGAGGGAGTGAAAGGGTTAAGAGTTTTGGTTGGCTGTCATGGTTGACAATGCGGGATGATGAGCGGATAGGGGTGAGGGAGTCAAAGGGTTAAGTTTTTGGTTTGGCTGTCGTGGTTGACAATGTGGGATGATGGCGGACAAGGTGAGGGAGTCAAAGGGTTAAAGAGTGAAAGGATTTAGATTAATCGTAAAATTCATGTATGTCATTTTTTTTTTTCTTCTTTTTTCTTTTCCTCAGACCGTGGTCAGGAGCCAGATGGAGACATTGGTTGCTGTGGCATCATCCTGATGGTTCTGTCCTACGTCTTGGTGGTGCTCTTCTTCCCCTTTTCTCTCTGCATCTGTATCAAGGTCAGTGTCAAAATCAGGTCTAAAGTCAGTTATTAGATATTGCTTTGGGAATACAGATTGATTCCCAGCTGTGGCCACAGGTTGGTTTTTAAAACCATTGATTCCCCACACTCTGTCCACCAGCATTCTGCATCATCAAGCGTGTTAGCAAAGCAAAAATTTAACCCATTCCGAGTCCTTCATCCTGTCCACCAGCTCTCTGCAGGAAGCTGGTTGATAAGGTGAAAGACTAGGACTCAAAGGCTAAAAGTTTTTGCAGTTGGTGGATAGCATGCAGGAGTCAAAAGGTTAATCTCTCTTTTTTGAAAAGGGAGATTATTTCATATCAACCAGAGAAAGGTGTGTTTGTGTATGTGTGTCTGTCTGTCTGTCTGTCTGTGACAGATATGTGTGAACAGGACTTTCTCAGCTCTTTACAGATAGATCTTAATCAGATTTTGGTCAAAGGTGTGGACAGTAATGTAGTCAACATGTGTACATACCTGCCAGTGCTTAAACCACCTTCATGTTAAACCACCCTCTATATGCAGACTATCAAATATGTATGTTAAAGATCCTGTAAGTTATGTCATAGGCTGGCTTATCGATCCATGGAAACACCCAGTGTGCACGCATACTGAAGATGCAGTCTGTATAACAACAACATAGTGAAACATGGTCAGCTTGCCTAACAGCTGCAGTTCCCCTTGCTTTTATAAAGAGTCTGATTATGTGTGATGGGCAGTGAGCCCACGTGAGTCTGGAGAAGAGCACTGTGCAAAATGAATTTATGATAAAACGGGGCCAGTTACTGTGGTATGTGCATGATGTAGAGCATATGGAATATTAGCACTATACAAAACTGATTAATAGTGATATAGGGGGGATGGTAGACCTCTTTCAGTGTAAACATGTGATGGGGTAGAAGAGTTGGTTAAGGTTGTAAGGGGATAGGGTGAGGGACTCAAAGGATTAAGGTTTTGTAGTTGATGGATAGGATGTGGGAGTCAAAGAGTTAATCTCTCTGTTTTGAAAAGGGAGATTATTTCATATCAACCAAAGAAAGATGTGTTTGTGTATGTGTGTCCATCTGTCTGTGACAGAAATGTTTCAGCATGACTTTCTCAGCTCTTTACTTGTGGATCTATACCAGATTTTGGTCAAAGGTGTGGACAGTAATGGAGACCACATGTGTGCATACCTGCCAGTGCTTAAACCCTCTCCGTATGTATATGTATGCAGAATACCAGATATGCATGTTAAAGATGCTGTAAGTTATGTCATAGGCTGGCTCATGGATCCGTGGAAACACCCAGTGTGCACGCATACTGAAGATGCAGTCTCTGTGTAACAACATAGTGGAACATGGTCAGCTTGCCTGACAGCTGGAATTGTCCGTGTTTTTTTAAAGAATCTGATCACCGTAAAGTTTGGGTTATAAGCCACGACTTTTTTCCCTGCGGCTTAAAAAACGATGCAGCTTATTTGTGGATTTTCCCCGATCCCAGGAGCGTTACGTTCTTGTATATTTTTAGTATCACTTTAACTCACCAAAATCGTGTTTACCGTTCATGAATTTTTTGGCGAGCTCCACGTTAAAGAGTTAACTGTTCATGTGTTTAAATCAAATCTGCAAACATTGAAGCATATGGATCTGTATTCAGATCTACTCTGCTCAAGCGTACACCCTCATCATGCCGAAAATGCGACATAATGCCTACGAAGCAGCCTTCAAGTTGAAGGCAATCGACCTGGCCATTGAAAAAGTGCGGCTAATAAACCAGTGCAGCTTATGTGTGGATATAGTTTAGATTTTTCTATAATTTAGTGGGTGCGCCTTATATACCGGTGCACCCATTAGCCCGAACTTTACGGTATGTGTGATGGGCAGTGAGCCCGAGGGAGTTTGGAGAATAGCGCAATGCAAAGTAGATTTATGGTAAAACAGGGCTAGTTACTGTGGTATTTGCATGATATAGAGAATATGGAGTGTTAGTGCTATACAGAACTGATTTATGGTGACATAGGGTCATCCCCATGCCGGGGATGCTGGAGGAAATTTTGTGCCAGAAATTTCCTCTTTTCTGGTGCACTCCTTATTTCTGCCTTTCCTTCCTGTCATTTTTTTTTCTATCATTTTCTGCTTATACCTGAATGTGTGCTGTAAAGTTTTACACACTTTCTATGAGGATTGATAATTTGCTACATATATTAACTGCATTTTTGGTTCAAAAGAAGTGTTATGTGCAGAAGCAATTTTAGGTAATATAGGCCAGTGTGTCAGTGTCTTTATTTATGTTTATATTTATATTCAGATTTGGTTGTTTTTTTTACTCACCCCCAAGAGATGGGTTGGATGGAATGGTCAGCATCAGGAACATAGATTATGTGCACGAATTATATGTGTACTTAATTTTCTTTTCGTTTTTTTTTTTTTTATCAGGGTCATTAAGATGTTGTTTTAGTGTCCTTAGTTATGTTTACATTTGTGTTCAGGTATGTTTTCTAAACCCCTGTGTGATAAATTGGACAGAGTGGTCAACGCCAGGAGCATCTCCTTGGATTATGTGCGTGAATGCATTGATATGTGTACTTAATTTTCATTTTCCATTATTTCCCTGTTGAAGTATTGCGTACGTTTTGAAATGGTTATAGCCCTGATATGGCTCTACACAGTTGGCTAGGCTTTAACCCTTTCCCATTTGCAGATTCTGCTCAGAAACTCTTCCTAGTATTCGGAGATTTCCGAAAGCGTGTGAATGAAAAGGTCAGACGCTGACCGATATCTTGTAAATGAGGCGATGTGTGGTACCAAACTCAGTATCATTCTTTCATTGGTTAATCCTGACTTTCATGGGAAACTTCATTCATAAGGTGTGTGTAACCCCTAGTGCTTAGAACGTGATAGAAATTCCCCACCAGGCCTAAGTGACAGGCTGCGGGCTGCGGCGGGTGTAAATAAAAAGCGGGGTTTCCCGGTCGGCGGGCTGCAGCAGGATAAAATGGGAAAGGGTTAAACAAAAACTAACAGTAACAGTAACAGAGATGTTGTTTGCATTTTGTGATGGTTATAGCCTTGATATGGCTCTGCACTGTCAGCTGAGCTTTAACCCTTTGACTCCCACACCCTGTCGACCAACTGGAAAAAACTTAACCCTTTGACTCCCTCACTCTATCCGCCAGCTTCCTGCAGGAAGCTGGTAGACAGGGTGAATGAGTCAATGGGTTAAATTCTTGCTTTGCTAGCATGGTTGACAATGCATAGTACTGGTGGACAGCATGCAGGAGTCAAAGGGTTAAACAACAACAGTAACAATAGGAATAACAACAACAATGCATGATGATGATGATGATAATGAGTCAATTATTGCAGTTTGTGCATAATGTAGAATGTTGCACGATGTAGAGGGATTATTGTGATTCAGTTTTTGGAATGGTCTTTGTCCACAGATTGTTCAAGAATATGAGAGAGCAGTCATTTATCGTCTTGGTCGTCTGGTGTCGGGTGGTGCTAAAGGACCAGGTTGGTAATTGTGGTGTGCGTGCGTGCGTGCATGCGTGCGTGCGTGTGTGTGCGTGTGTGTGTGTGTGTGTGTGTGTTGTGTATGTGTGTGTGTGTGTGTGTGTGTGTGTGTGTGTGTGTGTGTGTGAGAGAGAGTGTGTGTGTGTTGTGTATGTGTGTGTGTGTGTGTGTGTGTGTGTGTGTGTGTGTGTGTGTGTGTGTGTGTGTGTGTGTGTGTGTGTGTGTGTGTGTGTGTGTGTGTGTGAAGAACAGAACAGAATTCAGATAATATTTATGTGTTTTTGAGAGTGAGAGAGAGAGCTTTTATGCATGGGTTAGAGAGGGTTGTGTGTGTGTGTGTGCGTACGTATGTGTGTGTGTTTGTGTGTGTGTGTGTGTGTATGTGTGCTTGTGTGTTTGTGTGTGTGTGTGTGTGTGTGTGTGTGTGTGTGTGTGTGTGTGTGTGTGTGTGTGTGTGTGTGAGTGAGAGCATATATATGCATGTGAAAGAGAGGATTTATGTGTGTTATGTATGTTTGTGTGTGTGTGTGTGTGTGTGTGTGTGTGTGTGTGTGTGAGAGAGAGAGAGAGAGAGAGAGAGAGAATGCATGGTTTGGAGAAGATATGTGGATGATAGAGAAAAATCGATACTTGAAAATGATTTATTACTCAGACAGAGGAAGACTTGAAAATGATTTATTACTCAGACAGAGGAAGACTTGAAAATGATTTATTACTCAGACAGAGGAAGAGAGAACACAAGTGTTATATCCATATATATTTTTCAAATGAATGTGAATAGAGTTTTACCAAATTTTAGGCCATGAGCCTTACTCGTGTGTCTTTCTGTATGCTTTGTTTGTTTTGTTTTGTTTTGTTTTGGTGTTTTTTGTTTTGTTTTGTTTTTGTTCTTGCATATCCTTTTATACAAATGGGCCTGACCTTCTGTTGCATGGCCATATCACAACCTCGATTATTTTTGTGTAATATATCATATTTCATATATGTTCTTTACTGGAGTTTATTGAAGAATACGTGGGAGGTGATATTTCACTCTCTACTCATGAGACATTCTTTTTTTTTTCTGCCCCATTTTTGGTGCCATTCCTGTGTTACTACCCCCACTACACCACACCACTCAGTTTGGCTCTCCAACACAAATCCTAACCCACTGAAATAGGTCATGAAGAGCATTTATAGGCCATTTTATGAGGAAGGGGGATTTGGAGCACCTGGTCACAACGGGAAAGCTGGAGGGAAAGAGAGCACCGGGTAGGCCCAGGGAGAAAATGCTGGGCGGACTTGCAGAGTGGCTGGGGACGAGGAGGGTGGGGGAGATGCTAGGGGCAACGAGAGATAGAGACAGATGGAAGTCCATGATCGCCAACGCCATGCGGCAGGGCACCTGATGATGATGATGATCATGAAGAGCCACAGAATCTGATACAGTTTTTTTTTTCTCACAATTCTGTGCTGATGTCAGAAGGGATCACCATAATGATGCTATGGAGTTTCATTTTAGACTGACACTGTGTGAGAGGGCTGTCGTTACCACAGGCCAGAAAGATAAGGATACCTATTCTGTTGTTCTAGAAATTTCAGCAACACCCTCAATAATGCATCCATAATGGGGATTAGACTTGACTGTGTTGTCCCAGTCTTCCCATGCACTTGTAGCACTATGCTCTTGACTCTGGCAATCCTTCGGAAGGGGACGAAAAACAGGTCAGACCTGTGTGCCTTCTGGCTGCGCATGCTTAAGATCCCACGGCAGTTGAAAATCGTGAAGAGCAGGGCATTGCCTGGCTGCCTTTGTATAAAACATTGGAGAGATGGGTTGATTTCCTATGTCCCACCCCTTGAAGACAATTAGCCTTTTTGCCTTTTTGAAGTCTTGGTTAAAAAAAAAGAAGTGAATATGAATTTGAAGCGAGGGAGAGAGGATGGGCACCGCCTTCATGGTGCTGGCCCCGGGAAAAGTTAAGGTCTCTGCCACCTCACTCCCCTACAACCCCAGGATTATGGAACTATCTAGGTAGGACTTCAGGACCTGGCCAGCTCGTGGGTTTATGTACAGGCTTAAGGCTTGTGCCGTGATCATTCTGGATCTTCTCCATCACATGGCACCTGTGATGTGAGTGCATATGGAATTCATTCCGAGCGCGGATACATCATCTTGAGAAACTGAAACTTAAACTGAAACAGGGTAGCAGCCAGTCAGGGTAGACAAGTCCCACAAGAATTGGGGAGGGGAGAGGAAGGGAGACTGATGAGGGTTCCTGGGTTCCTTTTTCTTGCTCATGAATGACAAAATGCTGCAAACCAAAAAGTGTAATGAAAAGATTGAAATGGCGGTAAGGCATGGCTGATTTGAGTATCATACCACATTCTCAGATGCTATTCATTTTGTTACTGTGCTTGAAGGAATTTTTGTTTGCAGTTTATTCTGTCTTCATCTTTTAATCAGGACTTTAAAAGATTTTTTTTTCTCCATGACAGGAATGTTCTTCATCCTGCCTTGCATGGACTCTTACACCAAGGTGGATCTGAGAACAGTGTCGTTTGACGTTCCTCCTCAGGAGGTGAGTTTGTTCATTACCGAATTTCATAATTTGTAAACATTTCATCTTGCCACAATGAAACCAACATTTAATGATAGTGAATTGTTCTTGTTTAGGATAATTTTTCAAACTCATTTGGACTCACTGCTCTGGTCACTGGTGTTCAGTTTGGCCAGAACCGACATATGTGACCCGTTCTGACAAAAGGTACAATAAGTCGGGCGAGGCCTTTTGCTGCTGTGGGCTGAAAACTCTGAACAGGGACACATTTGTCAATTTTGAGTTTTCTGCATTTTCATGCCCTATAACCACTTTTACTCCATGTCCTAACGCAATAAAGTCAAATTCAATCGATAAGTATAATTTTTTTTGTGGTTTAATGTGTGGTAAGTGCTACTATCTCCTTTCAAAATATTCACAAGTTCTGTAACATTTTGGTTATTAAAGTATGCTTTTCTTAAACTAATTTTTCTTTTTGTTGTTTTGGATGGATGGACAATTAAGTAAACAAGGGAAGTATGGAATTTCAGCTGATTTGGTTGATATTTAATGCTTGTTGCTAAGGAGTTTCTGACCATACCCTTTCAGTTCAGACCTATTCACTTCAACACTGTTTTTGTCAAAATGGCTGACTTGACCCCTGTCATCTTTGAAAGCCCATAACTTTTTTTGTTTTTGTAGCCTGAAAGTCAACTTTAGTACCATTTGAAAGCTGACATTCTAATCTTTATAGTGATACCAAAACCTAAAAATGCCTAAACTGAGACTTATTGTGCCTTTTGTGAGAATGGGTCACATACATAAGTAGAACATTTCTATGTAATTCTGATCTTTGCACTCGTAACCCTTTAATACCCTCACTCCGTTCACCAGCTTCTTGCATTATTAACCCTACCAGACCGAGTTCCCGCTATTGCGGGAATGACGAAAATGACTATATACCGAGTTCCCGCTATAGCGGGAATAGCACACTCACACGATCGTCACTTTATCAAGAGCTAAAAATAGCCACCGAACCGTTGCTAAGCGTCGTGTGAGCGTGTGTTCAGCCTATTGCAACTGTCTGCCTTTGTGTTGATGGTATTTTGAGGTGATTTGGGTGCAAAATTGACCATGAAGCGAGCTAGTGATGAACCAAGCACTTCAACAGGTAAACGGGCGAGGCCAACTCGCTTCACAGTTCAACAAGTGGTGGACATTTTGCAGATTGGAGAATTTGATCAGGAATATATTTCCGATTCAAGTGACGATGATTACGTTGATGAAGCATTGAGTGAAAGTGATGATTCTGACAATGAAAGAAGTAGGTCGAGACAGAGTGTTGGAAGAAGGGGGCGTGCCCGTACCCCCCAACCAAGTGATAGGGGAGATGCTTGTGTGATTGAGGGTTGGACTGGCGTTAGATGAAAGGTAGGCCTATTTTCTACAATCTCTCCACGTTTCATATAATTCTAACCATTGGTGTGCATGATATGAACAGTTTTCTATCGTATATACATTTTTTTCAAAATTTTGCTCAGGAGGCCAGGCAGGGGGCACAATTACGCTCAGGGGCTAAGGTCTGGTAGGGTTAACCAAAGCAAAACCTAACCCTTTTACTCCCTCGCCTTACTCACTAGCTTCCTGTGAATAAGTGAAAGGGTCAAGTTTTTGCAGCTGCTCGATTTGATAGGTGATGGAGTGAAAAAGTTAAACTGAAACTTATGTGAGAATCTTCAGGCTTTAACCCGTTCAGTGCTTCTGACTGAATATTCGGTAGAAAGAAATGTATGCCTTCAGTGCCACCGACCGAATATTCGGTCGGCGACTTTTCCTATTTTTAGCCAGAAAACCCCAACGCTTTCAGTGATGTATGAGATATCAACGGAAACTTTAGGATTCCCTCTACACATCGATGCTAATTATGTATGTGTGACGTTTTACGGTCTTTTCTGCCCATGCGGTTGAAAATGTGACCCCCTACAGCTGATTACTATTCAGCGAGTGTAAACAATGGCGGACGGACTCGCTTCGACACCGAGCGTCGATCGGACCCGAAAAACAACTTCTGCAGCAAAAGAAGTTGCAGAAATCGTTACTTGTGGAGCTGATTCTGATTTGCAGTCTGTCGATAAGAGTGAAAATGACGGTAATTTAGCGCATGCGGGCGATATTTCTGTGTTGATGTCCGAAGTCAGACTTGACCCAGATACGAGTCGAAGTGGACATTACTAGCACTGGCGATCGTAAAAACGAAAGTACTGCTGCTCCTGGTATGTTGTAAAGTATACTGAACAAGAAAATTTATAGTGTTGTGGGGTTTTCTGGGCTGGATGAAGAGATATGATTTTTTTTTATTTTAAGTCGAGACGTTTAAAACTCCGTGGCGCAGACGATTCACCTTTTTATTTACATTTTGGCAGTGAAGGGGTTAAACAAACACTGAAAGCTTACAGTAACATCCAGTTAGAGAATAACGTTTGACGTAGCTGCTTTTTCTGCATTAAGATCGTCTGGTTCTGGTGACATAGCTGTGGATCCTAAAATTGATGTCTGAATACAGTATCTGCCCCAACATAAAAAACTGGTTTGTTTACTGCCCATCTTAACCCTTTGACTCCCACACACTGTCTACCAACTGCAAAAATTTAACCCTTTGATTCCTTCACCCTGCAGGAAGCTGGTGAATAGGGTAAGGGAATCAAAGTTAAGTTTTTGCTTTGCTAGCATGGTTAGCAATGCCAGATGCTGGTGGACAGGATGCAAGAGTCAAAGGGTTAATGCTCTGATCATTCTAGTGGTGTCAACTTAGACTTTCATAGGTTCACCCCCATCCATCTCCCAACTGCTTCCACTGGAAGATCCTTCCAGTGCATACATAGCATTTTGCAGGCTCAAGGAGCCCGTCAGATTATCATTGGTAGATTTGAGTAGAGTGTTTATGGAATTGCCCAAAACATGATGAATCCATTGAAAGACTTCTCCTACATGTATTAGGGTCGAAATAATCTGAACAGTGGTGAACATTTACTTGTTCAGAGTTCAAATGCTTTTACAGAGTTAAGACATTGTTTGTTATTTTATATTTCTGAATGGAGGATTAGTATCAGCTGAAAGGAGTTTGGATGGGGGTGGGGGAGGTGTGTGTGTTTATGTGTGTGTGTGTGTGTGTGTGTGTTTATGTGTGTGTGTGTGTGTGTGTGTGTGTGTGTGTGTGTGTGTGTGTGTGTGTACAAATTTCTTTTCCAGCACAAAATTTTCCTTTGTGTTACTTTTGACAAGCAAGACTTACATGCAGCTTAAATTGTACACTTCTCCAGGATCAAGGACAGATCCTAATAAATTTTCAATCATGTTTTTTTTCTTTCAGACTTGTATATATATTTCAAATGACATTGAAGTATGGCTTTATGAAACAGTTTTACAGCTTTTTTTTTTTTTTTTTAACTTTTGGCATCTTTCACACCTTATGACTTGATGAGAGATTGTTAGTGCAGGTATAAAATGTTTGTCATGGTGTTATTTGTTTGTTTATTATTTTCGACTTTGTGTTTATTTGTTGATTAGTTGTTGTTTTTTTAAAGACATTGTCGTTTACTATTATTTTTGTAGTAACATGGTCTGAAGAATACATTTAATTTGATGTATATGTTAATGTTGTATAGATCTCGTCTTGTCTTGCAGGTTTTCATTAACCCTTTGACTCCCCCATCCTTTCCACCACTGCAAAAAGTTAACCCTTGGACTCCCTCACCCTATCCACCAGTTTCCTGCAGGAAGCTGGTGGATAGGGTGAGGGAGTCAAAGGATAAAGTTTTTGCTTGTTAGCATGGTTGGCAATGCAGGATGGTGGTGGACAGGGTGCGGGAGTCAAAAGGTTAGTATGCAATGATCAAAACACATTATGATTTCACCAGTTGTTATTGATCTGCTGATTCCTTTCTTTTTGTGTTCTAGGTGCTGACACGTGACTCCGTGACCGTAGCTGTTGATGCTGTTGTGTATTTCCGCGTCAATGATGCCGTCTCCTCAATCAACAACGTGGAGAATTCTGCTCGCTCCACCCAGCTACTGGCCGCCACCACTCTCCGTAATGTTCTGGGCACCAAGAACCTGTCTGAGATCCTGTCTGACCGTGAGGCCATCAGCCATTTCATGCAGGTGGGGCATAAAGTAATGACATAGTTGCCTGAAGATTTTCGTCAGGTGTAGAATAAGAGTTGTTGCAAGATAGTGCCTTTTGTGGTAAGATAATCAGTTGATTCATTGAGCCTTGGATGACATAGAGTTCTTACCTGGTGGTCTGACTGTGTGATTTCAAGCATGGATTGTGAAACTTGGTATATATGGCCTCTAATCTTCCCAGTTGTAACAGGTACCTATCCTGATCAGACTTAGGGAACATAAAGCACTGGTAGAAATCTGAGAGGAATGGTACCCACTCTCTAAATGCTTACCTGAGATTAGTAAGGTCTCTCTCATCTCACACGACTTAGGGCTTTTTAGACAAACTGAATTACAGAGATGGTGGTTTGATTCAATGTAACCAAATAAAGGACATACTTTAAATAAAGGTTGTTGTGTACTGGTAAGGATTGTGCATATTGGTAGAGATCTTCTTACTTTCAAGTCATTTGTGCTAGGGCATTGCACACTCCACTCCTTTTAAGTAGGACTTTCCTATATTGGACAGGGTCAGGTTCTTAACGTAGCTGGCAGGACCACAGGCTGCTGGCAGAGATTTTTCTAGTTTCAAACAAAGTTCAGATCTACACAATCATAAGGACACTGAACTGATAGTTTAGTCCTTTTCTCACACTGGACGAAGCAGCAGAGAAGCTTCATCACTTTTTCTCCTGATTTTTGTATTTGGTGTTTGTGATGTTATGCTTGACAAAGGCCAGTTGGCCGAACATTTTTGCCTGTCTTGTCTTGTTGTATTAAATATGTGTTTGTATTCTTTTTTCATCTTTTTTCTGGTTACTGAAGTGATAGGTTTGGATTCAGGCATACCTGGGTATCTCCCATCTGGTCGATAAAAGATGGGAGATTTTTCTGATCGCCCAGGCCAATGTATGTGCAGACCTGCTAGTGTCTGACCCCCTTTGTGGGTATATATATGTACACACAGTGTCTAATATGCATGTCACAGATTGTGCAAGTCATGTCATGTCTGAGTCTGGTGGTTTATGGAAGCATGAAAACACTCAGTATACGCACCCACTGAAGACAGAGTATGCAGATTGTGCAACAACATTTCACCTGCACAGTGTGGACAAAATAAGATGCATGCACGCATCTGGTAAAAAAAAAAAAGGAACGGAACACTTAAAATAAAAGCAAAACAAAACAAAACAAAGCAAAAAGAAAACAAAACAAACAAACAAAAATCTGCATTGTCTGATTACATTTTGATAGCCCATTAGCTCATTTGATTAGGGCACCATACTGATAAAACTTGGGTTTTGGGTTCAACTCTCAGGTGATTGATGATTTACAGGTTTTTGTTAATTCAAATCAGTTCTTTTTTTTTTTTAAAGGATCATCACACTCAGGGAGGTTTTCTTTGTGCTGACCTTTTTTGTTTGTTTTTTTTTGTCCCATTTTCTGTGCCACGTTAATAATGGCCTTAGAAGCTGGCACATCTTTTTTTTTTTACAATGTAATGATGATGATGTTGATGAGGATTGAGATCCATGACAGGGCTTACCCTATGCTTACTATCAAAGTATATCCTGGCACCAACCAGGTCCAGAGATACAGATACCTGTGGTGTTGGTCAAAAGATTTGAGCAACACCCTCAATGACACATCTGTGAATTGGATGAGACTTGACTGTATGGTCCCAGTCTTCCCAGTGAGCCCATAGCATGCCCAACTCTGGTTGGAGCCGGTTAGAGCTGAAAAATCCCACAGTGATATATTTTTGAAGGGACTGATGAGGAATCGAACCCACAACCTTCCAGGCGGTAGTCCGTTGCGTTAACCACTACACCATGGCATCTGATAAATTCAGTTCAATTTATTGACCATACATATTTCAGATTAGCTGACGTTGTACTAAAGTGGAGTGTGTTTTATTTTTTTCATAGTGGGCTGACTGGCTGTTTGGACAGCGTTGTTGAGCCAATATCTCATGTCTCATGTTCAGTCCTACTGCACTACGTAACAGTTGACTTGTTCACTGACCGTCTTAACACTCCAGTCATGCTTTCCAGTTGTGTCAATGTTTCACATGTCTCCATCCCCCTCTCTGTTTCCAAACCTTTCCAGCACATAGGAGTTTTAGCAGGATCAAAGAGTTTGTTGGGTAGTCGCTGGCAGATCTTGGATGGAGCGCGTATGGAATTGTCAGAGTGCAGTGAATCCTTCGTGAACAAACTCCAAAACAGTATGGTTAGAAAGCACAGTCTTGTCCCCCATTGCCATCAAATTTTCTTTGGTCAAGTACTGACTAGGTTTATTTGTCAGTTGATTCAGTGTAATTCGATACTGGTTAGCGATTGATTGATACGAATTGGCTTAGTGGTATACACTTAGTGGTACAGGCATGGAAAGCACATACATTTTGTGTGCTGCGGTAATGTGGTGATGTGTATGTTGTGTCATGTTGTGTGTGTTTGTGTGAGTGTTTGTGTGTGTGTGTGTGTGTTTGTGTGTGTGTGTGTGTGTGTGTGTGTGATGTGTGTGTGTGTGTGTGTGAGTGTGAAAAGAGAGAGAGAGACAGACAGACAGACAGACAGACAGACAGACAGCGACAGAGTCAGAGAGACATGTTAATTAGTAGTAGTCTTATGTTTGTATTCAAGAAGTTGATTTTAAGATTTAGTTGAATAGCTTGATGTTAAATTTTCTGAGTCTTTTGTCATGTCCAATGCAACCACAACATTGCATATTTGATTTATTGGAGGCTGCAGGGAAAGACAACTCACTAGAAACTAAGATTCCACTTTAGACAGAGCAAATCTCAGATTTTTTTTCTGGATTCCAGTTTTTCTTGTGATATTGTAGAAATGCAGCTTTGATTTTAAAGAGAAGAACACTAAATGCAAAAGGTGATGTGTAACATACGTTTTAAAGCTGTTTTTGTTTCAAACATCTCTACCTTTACTTTAAAAGTAGATTACAAATAAACAAACATGAAAAGAACATTAATGATGCCAGAGAAATTTGAGCACCTAGTCACAACAGGAAAGCTGGAGGATAAAGAGCACCAGGTATTCCCAGAGAGAATATACAGGACGAACTTGCAGAGTGGGTGAAGACAGAGAGGGTGGGAGATGTACTTAGAGCAATGAAAGATAGATTTGTTTGAAGGGCCATGATAACCAGCATCATGTGGCAGGGCACATGATGATGATGATGATGATGATGATGATGATGATGACATTGTACCATCTTTTACCTTGTCTTTAAAAGTAGAGTACAAGTAAAGATGATGAATATTGTAAAAAAAAATGTATTGTTATTTTCTTTCAGACTTCTCTGGATGATGCCACTGACCCATGGGGTATCAAGGTGGAGCGTGTGGAAGTGTGAGTTTCTCTTTGTTTCTGTTCATTCACTTACAGTTTAACTTTTCCCGCCATGGTCGCAATCAAGCGACTTCCCGTACGACCCCCATGGTCACATTTGTGCGACTCGGAGGGGTCATGCTAAACAGCAACTTTTCACGTGGGTACAAAGCTTCTTTCAGCTCTACTGGTGAATGCAGGGGACTGTGCTATTTTTAAATTTTACCCAGCGACCTAGTTTTTCAGCAGTAAGGCCGAAGTGTGGCTTTGTTAACTGTCCGAATTTATGTCACGTTTTCTCCGAAGTGCTTTCTCCAAAATGGCTGCAAATCGACATCGGCAGTTTACAGCACACGAAGTGATGCACCTGCTTTTTCCTGGGAGTGGTATCCTATGGAAGATCTATTTGATCAAGACTGGCTTCCTGTGTTTACCAGAAGGGGGGGGGGGGGGGGGAGTACTTGTTGACACAATTAACTTTTCTCCTGTTCAATATTTACAGCTTTTTTATAATAAACCTTAAGAAAACAAATTGTTTGTTTTTCTTTGTCAATCAAGCACATAAACATAAGCAGGCATTCATATATAAATACAATATCTGCCCTTTACACAACAAAAGAAAAGTAAGTGAAAATCTGTAATAGTCTTTGAGATATAAGCTTTCAAAAATGCATACTGAGCTGCAAAATTGGCTGCCCAAAATATACTTGGCACTGACGAGTGTCGTTTCTGGGGAAACTTGGTGGTGAAAGAGTTAATGGACTTGATAGCCAAGTGGTTAGGACATCAGGTTCCCCATAGGTGCGTAAATGGTGGCGATTTGTATATTGTAGATGATCATCAGGCATTGTGTGGGGTTCGTTATCTCCCCATCTTGCCATTCATTTTGTAAACAAGATAACTGATGACTGGGTCTAATTCAGTCATGCAGCGCATGGGCAGCCCATCTTTGCTTGGTGAAATGACTACCATGTGGTGTCAGGAGCTTGGAGATTGTTGTTGGGAGAGTGGTGAGGCATTGATGCTCTGGGTCCCATCCAGCTTATGATATGATTGCCGTGAGAGTGGTGAGGCATTGATGCTCTGGGTCCCATCCAGCTTATGATATGATTGCCGCGAGAGTGGTGAGGCACTGATGCTCTGGGTCCCATCCAGCTTGTGATATGATTGTCATGAGACTGGTGAGGCATTGATGCTCTGGGTCCCATCCAGCTTATGATATGATTGCTGCGAGAGTGGTGAGGCACTGATGCTCTGGGTCCCCTCCAACTTATGATATGATTGCCGCAAGAGTGGTGAGGCATTGATGCTCTGGGTCCCATCCAGCACCCATGGGTGTTTCTTTTTATGGTAACTTGTTAACATGCCCAAACTTGCTTGTGCCTGAACCTCCATTGTGTATGCACTCAGAACATCAGATATATACTATATTTTGACATGGTGTTAGCCCTGATATGGCTCTAGTAGTCAGCTGGGCTAAAAGCAATATGAACTTGAAATGTACTGTAAAGATTCTGGAAGTCATGCCTGTGTTCGGTGACTTAGGAAAACACTAAAACGTCCAGTATCCACACACACCAAAGACAGAGTGTGCATACTGTGCAGGAACATAATGCCTGCACAGTGTTGGTAATGCCTGCACAGTGTTGGCCACACTGTGTGCAAACATGCATCCGCAAAAGCGTTGCTCAGGGAAAAAAGATTTTAACAGTATGTGTACAGTCGGTGGTGCCAAATTAACAAAAGAGAAAATTCAAGGCATGAAGATTCAAACATATTCCATACATTGATGTCTAACACTTGAAGAGTGTGCCTTGTAGACATAAGACTAACTGACAACAATAAATGAACGGGTAGGGGAGTTGTTGAGAATCAGATTTCATTGTTGATATTGGACAATATGTATGCTAAACCAGGATGTGACATTTCCCCATCGATTGACTTTCTGTGAAAGGGTGGTGACTGAGATGTGATTTTATTGTTTATTGTTTGCAGAAATAAAGACTTTATCATGGATATAGTCTGATCATCAAGAAAGATTAGAAAAAACAATTGTGACCACTTTGTATTTTTATATAAATTTGTTGACGTTTATTTATTTATTTATTTATTTTGTTTATTTATTTATTCGAGGTTTTGTGTATGTGTGTATGTTTTTTTATTAAGGAAGATGTATTCCTGCTGAGCCATAATACATCAGTGGTGGTGCTTTAAAGTCTTAGGGGATCCATAAAAGCGAAAGAGAGAGAGAGAGAGAAAGAAAGAAAGAAAGAGAGAGAGAGAGAGAGAATGGGTATTCATTGTTATGTAATTGTTGATTATGATTAGTATTTTTTAACATGAGACTGTATATAAAGGATAGGAAGTTGCAAAGTGTGTATAAAGGATAGGAAGTTGCAAAGTGATTAATTAATAGAACTGAAGGTTGATTCATATTTATTTAGTACGAAATTGAGACTACCTTGGTATAGAGAAACATGCAGGAGGTTGTGTAATGTTTCTGCTTGACATTCAGTGCGCTCTGTAGAAATGTTTAAGAAATTTATTCATCCGTTTTTTGTTTGTTTGTTTTTTGTTGTTTTTTTGTTTGTTTGTTCATTTGTTTGTTTATTCATTCATTCATTTATTTATTTATTTATTTATTTATTTATTCATTTATTCATTCATTATTTTTAGTTGTTAATCAACTCCAATGCTGTGTTGCAGTAAGGATGTGAGACTTCCTCAGCAGTTACAGAGGGCCATGGCTGCTGAAGCTGAAGCTTCTCGAGAGGCTCGTGCCAAGGTATGTTTACAGAGACTGGTATATAGAAGCTGGCTCCAACATAGCTGTGAAAGTTTGGGATATCTGGAATAGTTCAGGACCCTCTCTATAGTTGTGAAAATTTGGGATATCTGGAATAGTTCTTGACCTCTATAGTTGTGAAAGTTTGGGATATCTGTGTGAGTAGATGTCGCGCCAGCAGGCAGCAAAAGTGTGTGTGGTGTTTTACAGTGATTTTATCGTGGTTCTATTTGATTTTATGCATTGAATTTTGTATCAGTTTGTTGCTTTTAAATCCCGACACACGGTGATGTAAATATTTTTTTAAAATTTTGAATATTTTACCAGATAATCTGATTTCAAAGTTTTTACACCTCTTTTCATCATTTTAATTCAGCCGCTCAAGTCGGACATTTTATCTGTGAACTGTGTTTACATTTTAGCCTACTGTGTTCGCCCAACGCTACAGCTTTCCCAAACCTTTGTGTTCTCTGCAAGTATCTTGCTCTCCTGACTGGCTCGCAATTATGGACCCTTCTTTTATAAAACAAATTGGACTGACACTTTTTAAACACAGCAAGTGCTACCTCGGTGGAGGCGTCTACCAGCGCATACGAACACTGGGGCTGTGTCCTAAGCCCCGCACTGCGCGATCCTGTCGTGGTGGACGTCTCCACCGACTTTGGCACAATCTGCCTCCTGCTGTGCCAGTCCGACACCACTCTTCTGCTTCTTCGTCTCCTCCACTGCCCCTGCACTCGACCTTGCTGCTGCAAACTTCGTCTCCTCCTCTGCCGTCTTCGCCTTCGTCTTCTGTCCCGCCGGTGCCGCCTTCACCTTCTGTCCCGCCGGTGCCGCTTTCGTCATCTGTCCCGCCGGCGCTGCCCTCGTCTTCTGTCCCGCTGGTGCTGCCTTTGTCTTCTGTCCCGCTGGTGCCCCCTTCGTCTTCTGTCCCGTCGTTGCTGCCTTCGTCTTCTGCCCCGCTGGTGTCTCCTTCGTCTTCTGTCCCGTCGGTGCTGCCTTCGTCTCCACCTCGGCCGCCGCATTGTGATAAACTGAAAATATGCCTTTTTAACGCTCAGTCAACATGCACTGATGGCAAAGCTGATGTCATTGCTGACTTTATCGCAGATGAACATGTTGACATTGCTTTTATCACCGAAACATGGCTTAACCCCCTTGGTCATGAACCTATACATGTGAATCTCACTCCGAGTGGTTACAGGCTTGCTTCTTTCCATCGCTCATCCCGAGGTGGTGGTATCGCCATCCTCTACAACGACTCACTCCATTCCCGCCTGTCTTTCTCGCAGTCTCTGCCTTTCTCCCATCCTTCTTTCGAGCACGTTGAAGTATCCTTCCAATCCACCCCTCACCCCATCACCTTCTCCTGTGTCTATCGACCTCCACCTAGCTCTGCCAACAAGCTCACCACATCCATGTTTCTCTCTGACTTTGATCAACTTCTTGATTACTACTGTCTCTTACCTGGAAATCTCATCATTCTAGGTGACATCAATGTCCACTATGACAACACTCACCGTTATGACACAAGACATATCATCAACTCTCTGTCCAATCACAATATGACTCAACACATTTCTGAACCAACCCATCAAAAAGGTCACATTCTTGACTGGATCATTTCTCGTGATCACCACAATTCCGCTACTGACAACTGCTTAGTTCTTTCTACCCATCTAACTTCAGCCCTTCCATCTGACCACTCTGCAATTCTCTGTTCTCTCGACATTTCTCCTCCTTCCCGTACCATGCGCACAGTGACTCGACGCAATCTCAAATCTATCGACCTCTCCACATTTTCATCTGATGCCTCCCGTCTCCTTTCTGAAAAGTCACATAACCTTGCCGATGAATTCTATACTACTCTCCACCATCTTCTGGACACTCATGCTCCAGCCACAACCCGTCCTTTACCTGACCGCCCCCCTACCCCCTGGCTCACTCATGAGATCGCCTGTGCAAAACGTGCCCGCCGCAGAGCAGAGCGCCGCTGGCGCAAATCCAAACTCACTGTACACAGGCAACTTTTCCAAGCCTCTAAAACAAAAGTATCCACCCTCATTGCATCAGCAAAAACAAGCTATTTCCAAACCAAAATCCTGAATGCCTCTTCTTCAAAAGAACTCTTTACAACCATGAATCATCTCCTTGGCACACGAAAAGATTTACCTCTCCCAACAAAACATACAAATGAAGAACTCCCATCTGTATTCTCCAACTATTTCACCACCAAAATACAAACTCTTCGTGACAGGCTTGACAGGACACCCTGTCAACCATGCCCACCTGACCCTTCCTTCTCTGGCACACCTCTTACTACTTTTAACCCAGTCTCACAAGAAGAAATTCTCAACACAATCAGATCCATGTCGTTCAAAACCTGCGAACTGGATCCTCTTCCAGGTTCTCTCTACGCCGACTGTCTCCCTACTCTCCTCCCATTCATCACTGACATCATCAACACTTCTCTTCAAACTGGAACTGTCCCTGATTCTTTCAAGTCTGCTATTGTTCACCCTCTCCTCAAGAAACACAATTTAGATCCAAATGAACTGAAAAATTACCGGCCTATCTCTAATCTCTCTTTCTTGTCAAAACTCCTTGAAAAAGTCGTCCTCAACCAACTGAACTCTCACCTGTCTGCCAACAATCTCCTCAATCCTTTCCAGTCAGCCTACCGCCAGTGCCATAGCACTGAAACTGCCCTACTACACATTCTCAACAATCTCCTCCTTGCAACTGATACTGGCAAAGTCTCTCTCCTCACACTCCTTGATCTGTCTGCAGCCTTTGATACCATTGATCATGGTATTCTCCTTTCTAGACTTCATCATACTTTTGGCATCTCTGACATTGCTCTGTCTTGGTTCACTTCATACCTATCCAACAGAAAACAAACCGTTCTCATCAATGGCACTTACTCTCAACCTGCATACCTGACCTGTGGTGTTCCACAAGGATCTGTCCTTGGCCCTGTTCTTTTCACTCTTTACACCTCCCCCCTGTCCACCATCATCAACTCCCATTCTATAAAACACCACTTCTATGCTGATGACACCCAACTTCAAGACAGTGACTCACCTGATAATATACAGCGCCTGTTGACTCGCACCACTGAGTGTTACTCGGACATTAAGAACTGGATGACACACAATAGACTTCAGCTTAATGACGACAAAACAGAAGCTATCCTCATTGGCACCCGTCAGAAACTTTCTCAGCTGCCTCCTCTTTCTCTCCCATTATGTAACACATCAGTCCCAATTTCTGATTCAGCTAAAAACCTTGGTGTCTGCATTGACTCTACCCTCTCCATGAACAACTTTGTTTCTCAAACTGCCAGATCCTGCTACTATCATCTCCATCGTATAAGGCTGATCAGGAAGTATCTCTCTGTCGAAACAACTGCAAAACTCGTTCTCTCCTTCATAATGTCTCGCATTGACTATTGCAATTCACTCCTGTCTGGTCTTCCTGCCTCCACCATTCACATCCTACAGCGCATTCAAAACAATGCTGTACGCCTTGTACTCAAAAAGAAAAAAGCTGACCACATATCTCCTCTCCTGGCACAACTTCACTGGCTCCCTGTATCAAAGCGCATACAGTACAAACTAGACACCATGTGCTACAAAAGCCTCAATAACGCAGCCCCCGATTACCTGTCAAGCCTACTTGAGATCTATCTTCCCTCACGTACCCTCCGCTCTGCCTCCGATCCTCTGACTTTTCGCTTTCCATGCACTAAGCTCAATACCTATGGTCCACGAGCCTTCTCTGTTTCTGGTCCACTCTCCTGGAACAAACTTCCTCTCTCAGTCCGTCAGCAACCTACTTTTGTCTCCTTCAAGTCCGCTCTCAAAACTCACCTTTTCTCCTCCGCATAAAATCCTAACCTCACTCAACCCCCCCCCCCCCCCCCCTCTCTGCAGCCTGTCTCCGCTCGGAGGGAATCACATGGTTATAATATATAATTGTATATGCTATGCTCTCTATAATTTTCCATTGGTTTTATTCTTGCTTTTATTGCTTTTATTCTTTCTCCCCATTTATAGCCATGCGTGTGTGTGTGTGTGTGTGTGTGTGTGTGTGTGTGTGTGTGTGTGTGTGTGTGTGTGTGTGTGTGTGCGTGCGTGTGTGTGCGTGCGTGCGTGCGTGCGTGCTTGCGTGTGTGTCTGCTTCAGCGCTTAGATTTGATTTTATCAAGATTTTGCGCTATATAAATATTGTAATTAATTAATTAATTAAATATCTGGAATAGTTCAGGACCTTCTCTGTAGTTGTGAAAAATTGGGATATTGGGAATAGTTCAGGAACTTCTCTATAGTTGTGAAAATTTGGGATATTGGGAATAGTTTAGGAACTTCTCTATAGTTGTGAAAATTTGGGATATCTGGAATAGTTCAGGACCTTCTCTATAGTCGTGAAAAATTGGGATATTGGGAATAGTTCAGGACCTTCTGTATAGTTGTGAAAATTTGGGATATCTGGAATAGTTCAGGACCTTCTCTATAGTTGTGAAAATTTGGGATATCTGGAATAGTTCAGGATCCTCTCTGTAGTTGTGAAAATTTGGGATATCTGGAATAGTTCAGGATCTTCTCTGTAGCTATGAAAATTTGGGATATCTGGAATAGTCCAGGACCTTCTCGATAGTTGTGAAAATTTGGGATATCTTGAATAGTTCAGGACCTTCTCTACAAATGGAACATTGTCACCAGCATACTTGAGAAAACTGAATGCTGTCATTTTTATTGCAATTACATATTGCCAGCAGCAAATAAAATCTTACTGTTTATGAAAAAAAACATGGAGAAAATGTCTCAACCAATAACTGTAAATAGTCTAAACATGAAAGAAGAATATGAACATGTATTTAATTTAATACAACAAAACAAGACAAGCGCAAATTTTCGGCCAACTGGCCTTTGTCAAGCGTAAGATTACAAACAAACAAACACTAGGTACAAAAAATTTTGAGAAAAACACGGAAACGTCCCTGCTGCTGTCTTCAATGGTTTCTTTTCTCTCATTGAAGACAGCAGCAGGGAAGTTTCAGTCTTTTTCTCAAAATTTTTTGTATCTAGTGTTTGTTTGTTTGTAATCTTACGCTTGACAAAGGCCAGTTGGCCGAAAATTTGCGCCTGTCTTGTTTTGTTGTATTAAATGCGCGTTCATATTCTTCTTTCGTGTTTTTTCTGGTTCCTGTTTGCTTGAACGCGAGCAGTCACACTTGTTTTGGATTTTGTAAATAGTCTACTCTGAAAGGTAGTGTTGTGTGTTGTGTAAAGTGTTAGTTACATTATGTAGCCTACCTAATTTTTACTGTTGCTTAAAGCCCTGCAGATGTTGTGTATGTTGGCATTTATGTTGGATCAAGTTATGTCACACTTTGATGGAAGGAGATGGATCAAATGTCTGAGTTATTCATTTGTTAACTCTTCAACTACCTGCGCCCTATCCACCAGCATTCTGCATTGCCAACCATGCTTGTAAAGCAAAAACATCACCCTTTGATTCCCTCACCCTATCCACTGGCTTCCTGCTGTAAGCCAGTGGATAGGGTGAGGGAGTCAAAGGGTTATGTTTTTGCTCGTATCCCTGGTGGAAGCCAGTGAATAGGGTAAGGGAGTCAAAGAGTTATATTTTTGCAATAGGTGGATAGGGCAAAGGAGTCAAAGGGTTAAATCTTAAAGGCTCTCACATATACTGATTTCTGCCCAAAACACAGGTGATTGCCGCAGAGGGAGAACAGAAGGCCTCCCGTGCTCTGAAGGAAGCTGCCGAAATCATCTCAGAGTCACCTGCGGCCCTGCAGCTGCGCTACCTGCAAACCCTCAACTCCATCTCCGCCGAGAAGAACTCCACCATCATCTTCCCCCTGCCTCTGGACATGATGAAAGGCTTCATGAAGTAGATGAAACTCGTCTCTGAATCTGGAGCTTGCTGGTTATGACGCAAGGAGATACACTTGTGGCATGCTTTGTTGCTGGCAGAACTGGGTGTTGTCTTTTTCTGTTCTGACAAGTTTTTCCTCTGATGATGATAAAGCCTTGACTAATGTTGTTTTCACATGATACGAAATATGTTTTCTGTAAAGTTTTGTTGTTCTTTCGTCCTTTTTCCCTTCCTCTTTCAGTTCTTTCTGTTTGCAGGAAGTGTTTTGATGTGGGTGAGTTCAGTGGTGTTTGTTGTGACATGTTGGATTCTCTATGTAGGCCCACGCAAATTTTTGAAAGTTCAGTTTTCAGTGGGATTCTCTTTGTGTATATATTATTGTTACTTTTTTCTTTTTTTGTTTTGTTTTTGTTTTTTGTTCTTGCAAAGATCACCAGTAAAGATTACTTTCATGCCAGTGCTAGAGTGCTAATCTGAAGATCAAAGGGCATGAGTTCATCTGTACTGCGTAATAACTACGCATTATGATCTTTTGCTCATCATGTATATGATATATATATCCAGGCATTTATTCATGGCCGCTTATTGTCATACTGTTTTTGTAACATTTTACATGTTGATACATGTTTTTAACATTTGTGACAGTCTGATAACAAGTTTTTCAGAAGCAGGGTCAAACAGCTAAAATTTAAAAAAATGATTTATATTTTTTTAATGTTGGTATATTTTTTTAACAAATGCCAATGTGGACTGATGCCATCTGGCACATTCTGATCACATGTCCTTGGGAAACAAAGTCAAATGGTAAGAATTCAAAATTTGTAGCAAGTGTTTTCAGACTACAAATCTAGGGTCCGATACCTCTACTCAATAAGCATTCATTTTTCAGTAGACACATGTACAATCAATACACAGTCAGTTGTCATTTTGTCCTGAGATTGAAATCATGAATTAATGAATAAGTGACTCGTTTATAAAATGTATGAGTATTTTCATATATGCAAAAAAAAGTCTTGTGTTCAGAGCACTACATAATTATATCATTGACACAGATCAAACAAAAGTAGTCATGATTACACATGGCTTCAGCTTTCGGCCATCCTTTGCTCTACCGTTTCCCAATTTGAGATCCAAAATAATTACACTGATTCTAGTTACATTTGCATGTTTTATCTTCAAATATGAATTAACATTGTGTGTGTGTGTGTGTGTGTGTGTGTGCGTGTGCGTGTGCGTGTGTGTGTGTGTGTGCGTGCGTGCGTGCGTGTGTGTGTGTGTGCGTGTGTGTGTGTGTGTGCTGTTTTGATTTACTCATTAGCATCCTATGATTATAAAAACTGACAGAAGACCAGTTTGTGCACGATCAAGATCTCAGCATGATCTTGTCAACATAAGGGAACAGATGCTCAAACCTTAATCTCTACATTTTTATTTGCAGAGATGTTTCTTTCTTATAAGGAATCAGCAAATAGCAGATGCTCAAAGCTAAATCTCTGCATTTTATTTATGCAGAGAATTCTTTCATAGAAGTCCGTAAGGAGCAAAGGAAGTATGGGCAGCAAATGCCACCTGATATTTGTTTCTCACCTGTTTTAAGCCACCATCTTAAAGAAAACTGTGTTGTTCAGTGATTGAATTTTTATCTGTATATATATATTACTCATATTGTAGCGAGTATTTTGCAGGTTCTTGTGCACTGTGTTGTTATGAAGCTCTATACTTTTTTAAATATTTATTTGGCAAGAAACAGAATATTGTTTGACTGTGATTGCCTCTTAACAGTTTATGACTGTCTTTACAATACACTGTTACAACTGTATACCCTGCACTCAGCCTTTGCGTAGGGCCTATAAGCAAATTTATTAAATTGTCCACCAATACTAGATTGTAAATACTTGTTTAATCAAACCAGTCTCTCCTCCCCTCCCCACCCTTTTGTTCATAGCGTAAATTGTAAGGGAGGGAACTAACCTTTATATGTTTTGCTTCCATTTTAGTATAATGTTTGGCGGTATTGTCCAAGATTTTCCCCACCACTTTTGTGCATAACAGTGACCAAACATTGAACAATTTTTTTTTTTTTTTTTTTTTTTTAATAGAAACAGGTTTATTTGAAGCCATTTTCATTATGTTGTCTATATCAGCTAAATCCTGAGGAAGCCATTTTCACTGTATAAATAAGCAAATCCTGTGGAAGTTTGTTCAAGGAGTAAATCCCCTAGGGGATGAAAGAGTCTATAAAGTTCTTTGATTATAACTGACAACTAAAATGTAATATTGAGCTTGGCCTCTGTTTCCAGGACAGGGGGTTATTTACACAACAATTTTCAATGAGAATAAATCCTGAAACATAGCAGAGCTTCAAATGAAAACATCATGTTGAAAACTCACCCATTAACTGCAAAAATATTCACCACATACTCATGTTTGCACGCTTTTGTGGTACTACTGTTGTGTATCTAACCCTATATTTCTATTTATCAAGTTTATATGGCCACTTTTTTTTTTCTTTTTGAACTTTTCCATATTAAGTTAACCCTTTGACTCCCACACCCTATCCACCAGCTGCAAAAACTTAACTCTTTGACTCCCTGACCCTATCCACTAGCTTCCTGCAGGAAGCTGGTGGATAGAGTAATGGAGTCGAAGGGTTTAAGTTTTTGCTTTGCTAGCATGGTTGACAATGCAGGATGCTGGTGGACATGGTGCGGGAGTCAAAGGGTTAACAACCACCACTGAAAAGTAACAATTTTGCAGTCTTAATGCTTCACATTCCATCAGTATTAATGTTCAGTGGAAGTTGTAACTCAGGGTTTATTTTGGTAATTGAAGGTTTGGAAATTCTCAGGAGTTGTTCTGAAGTCTGTGAGAAGGTAAGGAAAGTGGTGCGAGTCTTTGAGTTTCAAGTTGATTGGTCACCATTCTGATTTTGATGGTAGAGGAAACTGAAATTCTTGCTCTGGTTTTCAAGAGGGGGAACCAAAATCAAAGGAAAAATCAATTCTCACATCCCACCCCTTAAAAAAAAATCTTGAGGCAACAGACAAAGTCACTCCTTACTAGTTTGCTGTTGAAGGGAGGCGATGAATCGCTTGACCACAGTGCAGAAAGTTCACCATAAATCTTTCAAAATGCTCTGTTCATGGTTGCTAAAGAAAAACAGGCTGGGTAAATAACAACTTGAGAACTGGCTATGTTATGAACGCCTGGACAGTTTGTGAGCTTTGGAGTAAAGTGATTTTGAAGTTGAACCCTGAAATGTGTAATCAAGTCAGCATGCCCTGAAACGTGTATGCAAGTGACCATGCATATAAGTCAGAAGCAAAGTTCAGCTATGTCTAGTCTTTACTGTTTGTGTTCTTCATGTGAACTTTATTGTGTGTGTCATGTCATGTCATGTCATGTCATGTCGATCACAGTTTCTTCAAGCTCAGTTTGTGAAGATTTTTAAATATTTAATTGAATATTCTTTATACTGAACACTGGCCAAAACTTTTTGAAAGATATCTTCTGAACAACAACCACAAAAATTTAACAGCATCATGTCTAGCGTTATGATTTTTAAAGATGTCACCTTAAGTGCCCAGAAGGAAAACTAAACATAAGAATTGCTCAGTTCTTTTTTGTAATTTGTTTGTACAAAGCCTTTTCTTGGTTCAGTGTCATTTTTTGGTGGCCATTAAATGTATGTGATATAAGTGGTGACTTTGCCTTTTAGTGAGTGAGTGTGTGTGAGTGTGTGTGTGTGTGTGTGTGTGTGTGTGAGTGGGAGAGAGAGAGAGAGTGTGTGTGTGTGTGTGTGGGAGAGAGAGTGTGAGTGAGTGGTGAGTGGTGTGTGTGTGTGGTGGTGTGTGTGTGGTGTGTGTGTGTGTGTGTGTGTATGTCTGTGCGTGCTTGCGCGTGTGTGTACGCATGTTATGAACATTTTGAAGAATTTCTTCTGCATAAACAACAAATCTAGTGGACTCGGTTGCCTGAGAGAGTGGCAGACCATGTAAGAGAATTATGTCTCCCCTTCCAATATTGTAATCAAACACAAGGGATGGAGTGAGGAAGGGAAAGATCGTGTAAAACTCACATCAAATGTCATTTCAAATAATGGTTACAAATGCATGTTCAATGATTAGAGTACACCGTGCACTCCCCCCACATGAACATGCGCTAAAATAACAAAGAAATGTAACAGAAGATTCCACTTGACTAAGTTCCCAAGTGAAACAGTCAATGTGGTGAAGTGATTAGCGCAACGGACTACTCACTTGGAGGTCCCATTTGTCAAAAAGAAAATTTTTAATTTTTGCGTGATTTTTCACACTAGACTGGTTTCTTCCCAGTGTTAAGCATGCTACATGCTCAATGGGAAGACTGAAACTACACAGTTAACCCTCTGACTCCTGCACCCTGTCCACCAGCATTCTGTACTGTCAACCAACCTAGCAAAGCAAAAACTTAACCCTTTGACTCCCTCATCCTATCCACCAGCTTCCTGTTATTTTGCATGAGGGGATTTCATGTTTTTTACTGATCACCATGACTTCAGTCTTCTTGCTGTTTAGTTCCAAGCCCTTCCCTTTGCTTTCTGTACTGTCAACCAACCTAGCAAAGCAAAAACTTAACCCTTTGACTCCCTCATCCTATCCACCAGCTTGCTGTTATTTTGCATGAGAGGATTTCATGTTTTTTACTGATCGAGTGCGGGAGCCAAAGGGTTAAGTCTCATCCACTTTACGGATGCATCATTGCAGGTGTTGCTGCAATTTTTTCACCGACACTGCAGGTGTCTGTATATCTGTCCTGGTTGATGCCAGGATATGCTATGAAAGAAAGCACGAGTACAACCCACTCAAGCAGTGTCAATCCGAAATAAAACTCTACAAAATCATAACAATTGTCCCCATTCTTATCACCACAGCTCTGTGAAAATTTGTCCTAATTATCTTTTGACTTTCATAACCTGCTTTTGCAGAGACCTCATTTTCATGCACTCTTAACCCTTCGACCCTTGAAGAATTGATCAACCAACTAGAAAGACTCAAAATTGATGGAAAAGATGTACGAATAATCAGAAATATGTATTGGGAACAAACAGCTGCGATGAGAACAGAAGACGATAAAAGCTCTTTCTAAAATATCAAAAGAGGAGTCAGACAAGGTTGCGTTTTGTCACCAAATCTGTTTTCACTTTACAGTGAAAACATCATGAGAAACCTAAAAGAAGACCCCGGATTAAAGGCTGAAGGAAAAATGATAACCAACATTCGATATGCAGATGACACTGTGCTAATTGCAGAAAATGAAAGGGACCTACAAAACCTTGAGTATATACTAGAAATAGAAAGCAAAGGGAAGGGCTTGGAACTAAACAGCAAGAAGACTGAAGTCATGGTGATCAGTAAAAAACATGAAATCCCCTCATGCAAAATAACAGCAAACGGCACAACCTTGAGACAGGTTGATAAGTTTAAATACCTGGGAACGATCATTTCACCAGAAGGCAAATGCACATCAGAAACAGCCAGCAGAATCGGTCAAGCCAAAACAGCATTCAAGAAGATGAAAAGCATTCTTACCAACAAATGCCTATCAATTAACATCAGGAAGAGAGTTCTTGAATGTTATATAGAACCGATAATGTTATACGGTTGTGAGGCGTGGACAGGTAGACCCAGGGAGAAGATATTGGACGGACTTGCAGAGTGGCTGAGGACAGAGGGTGGAAGAGGTGCTTGAGGCAACAAGGGATAGAAACAGATGGAAGGCCATGACCATCAACGCCATGTGGCAAGGCACTTGATGATGATGATGAACCCTTCGACTCCCGCACCCTATCCACCAACTGCAAAAACTTAACAGTTTGACTCCCCCACCCTATCCATCAGCTTCCTATCCTGTCCACCAGCTTTCTGCAGGAAGCCAGTGGACAGGGTGAGGGATTCAAGTCAAAGGGTTAAGTTTTGCTTTGCTAGCATGGTTGAAAATGCAGGATGCTGATGGACAGGGTGTGGGAGTCAAAAGGCTTAAATAAGTAAATGGCATTATGCTTGTTAGCATGACTATTTGTTTCAAAACTGTGAACAAAAATGAATAAGGCCTACTAGCAAGGTGTTTTACATCTGATAGTGCAAAATACAAAAGGGCTTGGCTAAATAGGTAGTTGTTACTGTCATCAGATAGAAGTACTGAAGAGTCTGATGCTCATCTCCTATTTCATGGCACTGTCTGAATTATATGTCCTGGTGAGTGTGTGTACACGCTATGAGAATCACACTATGCAGTACTCATTGTAATACACTGAATCATTCAAGTAAAAAAAAAAATTTTTTTTTTAAAAACGCATAAATTATACACATGTAAGTCACATGATCCACGATGATTCAACATTTATTCTCACTTTCGTTAAAGCACTCATGATAATAATGCTGCCCCCCCAACCATCATAATAATAATAATAGTGTCTGAGAATGCTCGCTGCACTTTAAAAATGAAACAGAAAATCCTGGGGGAGGGGAAGAACTGCCATATCAATACAGATATGCCAACAAAACACACACACACACACACACCAAAACCTCAACGCAACACATAATGCATCACAAGTAACAGACCACAGTACGACATTAAAAGCTGGAGGCGGCTATCTGAATTAAAAAAAAATCACCTGATGAATCCAACCTTTCACACACACACACACTCTCTCTCTCTCTCTCTCTCTTTCTCAAGAAAGCAAACACACACATACATGTATACATACACTCACATACATGTGCACACATACAGACACTGGAGGAGGGAGATCAGGGAGGAAGGCTTACTGGATCAATACAGTAATGCATCAACAACAGGTAATTCTACTATTACTGGTACTACATATATGAAGAAAAATGAATAGAATTCAATATAATCAGACTATCACAATGTTACATGATATTGCAAACTCTCGTAAGTCTTGGAAAAATGAATGTTCAGTGCTGCATAACTAAGCAGTTGTTAATATTTTCACAATAACAATGTAATAAGTAGGTCGGTGAGAACAACTTAAAATATGCCCAGCAGTGCTTAAATACTTATTCAAACTGAACTGAAAACAAGCCATAGCAGTGATGTGTCTTCATTTCTAAAATACATAACTGCACAAACATTTAACAGCAACAAAATAAAGTGTATATGCTTCTGCGAAAAACACCTGTCAAAGAAAACACATCACACAGCTTCCAAGTCCAACATATAAATCTATACTGTTCAATGATTGATGTAACTGCTTAAACATTTAGACATTTCCATATAAACTTCTTGGAACTAAATCTTGCATTGTAAACGCAAAACTACTAAGTTTCCCCTGTACACTGACAAAACACTAAAAAAAAGAATGTAAATAACAATGTAATGACAAAATGCCATGAAACAGTCTATTACATCTCATTTCTCCGCTTTCACATACCAACAGGTTTTCTGTGAATGCTTCATACAGAGGTATAACAGAAGCAGTTCAAACTTGGCCAGAATGCAGCATATGACATAATGAGAAACTAAGAAAGTGTTCATCAGATTTTTTTTATTTGATGGATACTGCATTTGCAGTGTAATAAAACCTTACCGTGTGACAAGGCAAATGTATGTATTCAAATATTTTAAGCACATTTCCATTATGTTGCATTCAAGCCAAGAGGACGCTGACCCATCCTTCAACATTTAATTTCATAGCATTTTGTTACAAAAATATGCAGATGTTGTCTCTGCTTATCTTAAGCGAGACTTCAGAAAGGCTTCAATGGTATCGGTATCCCACTTCTCAATTCCAAACGTTTGCTGGACAATGCGATCTTCGTCCATCAGTTTGATGACAGGGTCAGCACCACGTACATACTTGACGCTCAGGCCAGAAAACTGCATGGATTTGTCCCCCTTGGTAAACGCTGCAACATGAATCAGAAATGACTAGTGATAATTATGAGCTTTACCTTTAGAACACTCAAGCACACAATGGAACAGACGCACAATCAAACTAGACTTACATGACCATGGAACAGACCGACTCATCATCAAACATGATTTACATTGTCTATAAAAAGCTCTCTCTCTCTCTCTTTCTCCCCCTCCTTAGTCTGTCTCTGATTCTCTCCCCATCTCTTAATTCAAAGTTAAAATACGAATGACTGCAGATAAGATGAGAAATTGGTATAAAAAGGAAGTGTACTGACCTCACCTTAGGGCCGGAACATTTTTTGACAAAAACAAAAACAAAACAGCCACTGATTTTGACCTTTGGATCTTCTACAGGGTACAATATACTAAAACAAACAAACAAAACACAACCAAAGAAAGAAAGAAAGAAAAAAGAAACAAAACATACATATAAAAAGAAAAGAAAAAAAAAGAAAAAATGCAATCATAATGACAGGACATATACACTGAGTGTGACGAAAGATGGGGGAGATAATATGTGATAAGGATGTGACAAGAGGGTAAATACATACATGTTTGGTAGAAAGAGGGTTGTGCTTTAAAAATGAAAAGAAAACAAAACAAAATAAAAAGGGAGAAAGCATATATATATATACACACATATCCATACACATACATGCACATATATACCCACATATGTTTATGCAAGCCTACATATGGACATACTTTATATACGATATACACACTACACACACATATCTGTAGAAATGTATGGGGATAATGCTCCTGTGCTTCTAAACATAACGCTCTACTTCACTTCTTCCAAACTCCACATCCTTACTGGTTACATATACTACACGTCATTATTGAAGGGCCAGGAACGTTTTTGAGTCAATTTTTGAAAGGAGAAATAACCTATTTTCTCTTACTCTTTTCTCCAATTCGTTGCCGTAACTGAATGGATAAGAGCTCAGACAACATTGCAGTTTCCTTTTGGCACGTGTTTGGGGATTTGCCGATTTGCAATGGGCGGCCCAAGGAAGACAATTTCCACACGAAATTGTCGAATCTTCAGCAGGGTCTCTCTGACGACGCAGGCAAGGTAGCGACAAAATTCGCTTTGCACGTGCAAGGCAAGCCCTTTTTGAACACTACTCCAGCCAAAGTTGCCCGCAGACAAGGATAAAAAGGACCCGTTCTTGGTTCGTTTTAACCATGCTTGCAAGACGATGGATGACGGATGAGCAGCGGGGGAGAGCCCTCGCTCTGCTTGATGAAGGCCTAGCGCAGCGGGAAGTTGCTAGACGACTTGAAGTGTCGCATTCCACAATCCAGAGACTGCTGGAGCGCTTCAATGAGACTGGAGCAGTCCAGGAAAGGCGTCACACGGGTCGACCCAGAGTAACGACAAGACAGCAAGACCGCTACCTTGCCCTCTCCGTCCTGAGGGAAAGGGCATCCACTGCGGTGACCTTGAGGGGTCAGCTGAGGGACGCAACAGGTGCTAACATCAGCTGCAGCACGGTGAGAAGACGGCTACATGAGGCAAACTTGAGGTCACGGAGACCGGCCGTCCGACCCGTGCTGTCACCGGTCAACAGAGTGCGCCGCATGACCTGGGCCAGGGAGCACGTGACCTGGACAAGGCAACAGTGGGCCCGGGTCTTGTTTTCGGATGAGTCCAGGTTCACCCTGACCTTTAACGATGGCCGGGCTCGGGTGTGGCGACGTCAAGGGGAGAGGTTCGCTGACGCCACTGTCCAAGAGCATAACCGGTACGGCGGCGGGTCGGTGATGGTGTGGGGTGGCATGAGCCGTGGTACCCGGACCCCCCTGCTCCCCATTGACGGCATCCTGAACGGGGTCCGGTACCGGGACGAGGTTCTGGCGGCCGTGGCACTGCCTGCGCTTGTGGACCTTGGTCAAGGCGCCATCTTCCAGGACGACAATGCACCTGCGCATCGAGCACGCCTTGTGACCGACTTCCTGGAGCAGCATGAAGTCGTCCGTATGGCCTGGCCAGCGTGCTCACCTGACCTGAACCCAATTGAACACCTCTGGGATGTGCTCGGGAGGCGCATCAGGGACAACCACCCCCCACCGGGCACCCTGGCCAGGCTGGTCGACATCCTGCAGATCGAGTGGGCGGCCATCCCTCAGGACACACTCCGTACCCTTGTGGGGTCGATGCATCGGCGCTGTGAAGCATGCATCCAGGCTCGGGGCGGACACACGCGATATTGAAAACAGATTGGCCAAATCTGACACTTTCTGTTTTTTGAAAAGGGGGGGATGTTCCTTTAACCCTTAGACTGCCATCGGACGGAAATTTCCGTTCTGCACCTATGGTCTAAAAACTGCCATAGAACGGCTATCTCCGTTCGCGTCAGTAGTGGAATTTTCCTATCTCCACAGTAAGACCAGAGGTTCCCAATTCACTCCAATCACAGCGTTTAGTGTGTCTGCAATGAATATGTATAAGTAGAAGGATCCAATGAGATTTCAAGGAGTCAGTCTGGGCTCTTTCCCAAACCACCCCCTGCAACTTTCGAACCCACTGATCAACATGGCGGATGACGAAACTCAACCTGGCCGAAGTGGCGTGAAATGAAAGCGAACAGCAAAAGATTACAGTGATTTTGTTACCACTGATGATGAGAAAGTTCTACAAGTGATAGAGGACGACGAATTCAGTGGTTATGACGAAACTGCTACGTCAAATGAGGAGGAAAATGTCGAAACAGCAGTCCAGTGGAGCGGAGGGGGCGTGTTGACATCGCAGTTTACGAGTATAGACCAGCAAGAGGAGAGAGAACCGAGTTTGGAGGCTGTAACTGACCCAGATTTTGAAGAGGGTGAAGGCCAGGCAAGGAACAATGGCTCAGATAGGGGGAGGGGAGGGAGTGAAACTGGACACCTAGTACAAGCGTCGTCTGCTACACAGCTAACACCGGAACTGACACGGTGGAGCAGCCTGCTCGTGGTCAAGCGAGCTTGCGTCAGTCACAGACGGTCAGGCGTTGGCAGAAGCGTAGGTAAGACCCATTGTTATTGTCTGGTGTCAGTGTGTTGATAAACGGAGTGTTATCACGGAGCAGTGACTGCAAAAGAGAAGACTTTGCTGAATGATGTGTGGGCGTGGCACTGACTGACTGAGTGTGTTTGTATCATCACTGTACTTGTGTGTGTGTGTGTGTGTGTTTGTGTTTGTAGCTGTGTGTGTCTGTATGTGTGTGTAGCTGTGTGTGTGCGTGTATCTGTGTGTGAGTTGTGTGTATATGGTTGCATGTAGTTTTGTGTGTGTGTGTGTGTGTGTGTGTGTGTGTGTGTGTGTGTGTGTGTGTGTGTGTGTGTGTGTGTGTGTGTGTGTGTGTGTGTGTGTGCTTGAAACAAGACTGAGTGAGAACTAGTGTTGCAATGGTGCATGTCTCAGTGTAGTTGTGTGTGTGTGTGTGTGTGTGTGTGTGTGTGTGTGTGTGTGTGTGTGTGTGTGTATGTGTGTGTATGTGTGTGTGTGTGTGTGTGTGTGTGTGTGTGTGTGTGTGTGTTGTTTCCATGCACAAGGATGTGAACAGGATTTTTTTATATTCACAGGTGGTACCAGAGGCCATGGGACCAGAGGCAGGGGACAGGGAGCTACTCAGCAGAGAGGGAGAGGAGACCCTTGTGCCACCCAACAACACCCAGCCAGATATTCCACAGTTCACAGGGGAACCTGGCCTGAAGATTCAGCCTGATGGGGAGAGGCCTGTGGACTACTACCGGCTCTTCCTCAATGAGATACTAGACAAACTTCCCTGCCACCCTGGAGAAGACTGTCAGAAAGCTTTCCTCTGGCAGGAGGTGCAAGGTGTACAGCAAGAGGGGCATCAGGAAAGAAACCAACTTTGTGTGTGGACAGTGTCCTTCAAACCCATCTCTTTGTGTGCAACCTTGCTTCGTGGCGTACCACACCAAGAAAAACTACTAGTTGCTGACTGATACCCTGTACATAGATCTATGTAGACACAGTATGTGTATGTATTTTTCATCTCTGTGTGTGTGTTGTGTGATGTACTATTGCAAAATTTGTATAAAAAAAAAAAGGAAGGAAAAAAAAACAGTGACACGGAAAATTCTTTTGAGTCCCAAAGTAAGCGTGTGTAGATATGGTGATTGTGAAAACTCTTCTTGGACAGAAGGTAAGGAAATACATTTTTCATTATAATTCTTTTGCTTTCTGATAATAATTCAGTTTTATTATTCACTGTTTTTCACTTTGTTTTATGTTTATATGACATCATCGTCTAGAATAGTGTAAAAAAAAAAAATCTTGTTTCATTGGACATAAACTTTCATCTGTCCTGTTGAATGGATGTGTAATTATGATCAGTGTATAGAGGATTCACTTACCTTTCAGAAAAGTATTAGTTTTATGGACTTTTATTGAGTAGTTTTTTTGTCAGAATTTTTTTTTAATTATTACCCTCCGCGATGTAATATGGCTTGGCAAACGGTGGCGCAGAGCTAAAAAAACGAGTGGCAGTGTAAGGGTTAAATGCATGTGCTGTTCACTAATGCGTCATTGTGCTAATTTCTTTTTCCAAAACAGGTGTGGAAATGATGAAATAAAACATAGAATCAATTCTAAACATTGTCAATTATTTCAACTTAAAATTAGAGAGGAAGGAAGAAGTGGCCCTTAAATTATGATTAGGAGTATATGTGTGGGTCTGTTACTGCCAGTACTGGACTGATGAGAAATCTTGGTGGTATATTGATATCTTGGCAGTATTTAATCTTTTCTTTCTTCCATCTTTCTCCCTTCCTTTATTTCTATACAGATAATGTACATATGTAAATATACAAATGTGGATATGGTTATACATGTATGTGTCTATGTATGCACATGTATGTATATTTCCTACTTTTTGTTTTGTTTTGTTGGTTTGTTTGTTTTAACTCTTTGACGACGGGCTACTTCGATTGAAGTAACAGCTGAGCTCTCACTGAGGACGGGCTACTTCGATCATAGTAACAGACGGTCTATGGTATATAAGTTATAACTCCCTCTACTTTTGTTATCTAATGATTTAGTAGTTGGCAGTTGCTTCCATTGTGGAGGGAACTTCCGTTGAACACTTCAGCTACGTTTTGCCGGTTTCTTTGACTAAAATCGATGGAAAATGGCTCAAAGGCGACAGGTCTCAGTGATTTCACTGTGGCAGCCCTAGGCCAGCAGGAGAGCTCTGCTGTGGCAAGTGCAGTCACAATAGAGTTAAGCACTGCCCTCTTTCTACCAAACACATACTTATTTTTAACATGAAACACTTTAGGGTGCTGGTTGGGACCTGGGGTGTCAATGCCTCATCATTCTCTGGACAATCACCCCCCATGCTCCTGATTCCACACGACAGCTATTTCACCAAGGAAAGGGGGCTGTCCATGCACTGCATGACCCATTCACACCCAGTCATCAGTTCCCTTGTTTAAAACAGAATGGCAAGGTGGGAGATGACAAACCCTGGGACACAGCCACATAACGTGCACATACACACACACATGCATGCATACACACACGTATATGCTGCCACCACTGAATGTTTTATGAAACTTCACAACAAGATAAGGATCACAGTAGTTGATTTTTTTTTTCAAAACATGGCAGAAAATCTAAATATCTGCTCAATGACTGACAGCTTTACATAACGATTATAGACTTCACACCATCATGTGTACACATGCAATTTAAACTAAAATCACTTCCAGCTACTCTTGCAGCTACAGCAAACTTACCTTGGACTTGTGGATACCTCCCCAATTTTCATCCGCACACCGCCAGTTCAGCATATGGGAATGTCTGCATAAAAAAAAAGGCAAGTATGCTGTAAAAGATTTGTTAACTGTATTTAATATACTTATCAAGGTCGAACTGAGGTGGCAGAAAGGGGGAGGGGAAGACCTCTGAAACATTAAGTTGACAACACCAGAATGATGGAAACATTCAGATGGGCAGCAAACATGCCAATGTTTAATGTTGCGGGCCAGTACCAACTGAACTCAACATATGAGATCCTGAGCCCACAGCTCTGTCAAAACAACTAGCCAGCCTGCTGAGACATGATTAGTATATTTATTAAACACAGCTAAAAAAAATCTTTGTCACAGTCCCAAGTGAGGAAAAGCAGGGTTGTTTCCCTTGCAATGGTAAGGAAAGACAGAAACCCAGGGCTGGCGAAATCCACTCGCCTGGTCGCCCGAGGTGAGTAAAAGACCCGTCGGGCGAGTCAAAATCAAAAACTACTAGTCTGTTGGGCGAGTGACAATTCTGACCCCTGCATTCATAACTTACTTCGATTTTTCAAACTTTCCAATCTGCCCACTAATTTTGTCTGCAATGATCGAGTCTGCCAACATTTGCGCGAAAACGAGACTACCGGTATTTAGGAAAAGACAAACTCTTGCTTCCTGAAGGCCTGTCAGTGAAGGGAGTTGGTGAGATACAATCGAGTGTTTACAGATCAGTGACCTTTCGCCCAATCTGTCAGTTTTGGTCGAACAATTAGAAGCTTCTAATTAAGTACGGAAACCAGAGAAAATAATACAACATGTGTCTTATTGAAATCAGGGATGGGGAGGGAAGAGATTGTGTATGCTTCAGGCAAGAAAATTCTAGAGACAAGAACGAATTTGATGCATCATTTGATAAGATGATACGTCAAAGAAACTAGTTTAAAAGACATAGGTGTTACTTGATATTTTTCTCGCATTATCTTCACTTGTCTCTCAGGACATAAATTTCATTTTAGATTAACAATTTTTTAAGTGTTTTCCCTTCACACTGAACTGCTGAAGTCAACAAAAACACACACACACACACACACACACACACACACACACACACACACACACACACACACACACACACACACGAGACATAACACTTATAAAACAACAATGGTTTCATATTCTGTCTCTTTCTCTCCCTCACACACACTCACACTTTAAAAGTTAGTGATTAAACTTGTGAAAGAAGAAAAATATTGCAGGATGATGATGAAGTAATTTGAAAAACATAACAAACAAACAGTTGCACTAAAATAAACTTTGGCTACGTAAGCAAAAAGATAGTGATTATAAACATATGTTAAACTTAACAATTCTCTCTAACTTACACAGAGAATCCATGTAAACTTTGAGATCAACCATCTGCCTTTACATCTTTATATTATCGCTTGATCACCTCCCCCACCCCCACCCCCCACCCTGATGAAAGTCTCCAGAAGAAAATTTGACCATCTTTGTTGTAACAATGGCTTCGTCTGCTGAATATTTTTGGTCATCACTACAAAGAATTTTACTATTTTTTGGCAGAACAGGTCAGACTAGCGAAAATATCTGCGGGCTAGTAGATCTTAAAATCCAGTAGCCTGGCTGGCTTGTAGAAAATTTTAATCTTCTCCAGGCCTGGAAACCCATTTGCAGAATGATCACAGAATGATCAGACTTTTTGACAAGACCTATATGTATATCAGTATATGACTGAGGTAGTTTCTTTTTTGATCAAAGATAATGTTGCTCAAGGAATCTGGCTTCTTTCATTGCCGAGTTAAATCTCAGGATCTAAACAAAATTCCTGGAAATTGTGGCTATGAACACATTCTGTTTTCTGGAGAATTTACAGCTGTTTTCTCCAGCCCACTTCTGGGTCTTGTAGACACACAATCAAGGCTGGTGCTGTACTCATAGAAAAGTCTTTCTTGTTTCACAGAAAGCAAAGTTGTCAACAAAATTTGAACAATGGGAACCCTGACTCACAGACTGTACAATACTATTGATTTTTATACTAAACAGTGCTAGGGAGAGAATACTTGTCTTGACAAACACCCAACTCCTGTTCATGTAGGTCCTGACAGATAGGAACCCACACGAACAGGGAATTTTCACTTTGCCAAAAATGTTCTTAATCAATACGGACAGGGAGGCCACCTTAAAAACTTGTCTGTAACAGTGTCAGGTCTGATAAAATTTCAAGGTGGTATGATAAGACTTTCCCGGATCAAAGAAGATGGCTAGAATATACTGCTCATTGATGAAGGCATTCTGGATGAAAATTTCCATTTGGATCAGATAACTGATCACTGAGTGGTTTTCATGAAATAACTGGAAAAGGTGTTATACGAAGGGCTTCTATTACAACAATCATCCATGATCTTTTCTCTTTAAAACTTGTTTTTATCCTTTTTACAGATAAAACATGTTTATTGCTAAGCTAGTACAAAGCATATAACACTTTACAGTCACCTCACAGGATTCACAACTTAACCCTTTGACTCCCATACCCTATCCACCAACTGCAAAAACTTAACCCTTTGACTCCTTCACCCTTCCTGCAGGAAGCTGGTGGATAGGGTGAGGTACTCAAAGGGTTAAGTTTTTGCTTTGCCAGCATGGTTTACAATGCAGGATGCGTTTGAACAGGATATGGGAGTCAAAAGATTAACTACCTGCATCCAAGATTTCAACCACTACATGGCCAGTTCCTTTCTTACCTCTGTCTCTGCGTCATCAGAGGAGTCATCCTGACAGCAGGACATGCAGCCATCCTTTATTTTGCCCAGGTTGAAGCTGTCCAGCTCCTTGCAGGAACTACACATCAGGTTGTTGGCGAACCCCATGCCGCTGCATTGTTCCAGCAACTGCTCACTGCACTCTCCATAGTATACCTGGACACAACACATTCCTTTGACTCCCGCATCCTGTCCACCAGCATCCTACATTGTCAACCATGTTAGCAAAGTAAAAACTTAACCCTTTGACTCCCGCACCCTGTCCACCAGCATCTGCATTGTCAACCATGCTAGCAAAGTAAAAACGTAACCCTCTGACTAGTCTGACTCCCGCACCCTATCCACCAGCTTCCTGCAGGAAGTTGGTTGATAGGTGAATCAGTCAAAGGGTTAAGCTTTTGCAGTTAGTGAATAAAATGCAGGAATCAAAATGTCAAACTGGAATTTGTTTTTCTTCTTTTCTGTTTTGAATTTTTAACAACAGAATTTTTCCATATGAAATACATGGTGCTCCTCCAGAAAAGCAACAAGATGCCACATTAATACAGCACTGGCCACTGATGAAGCATCTGTCTTTTACATCTATTACAACAGAGATGTAGTAAACAAAACATGAAAAATCAAACTAATGATCGGAAACTGTATAACTACTTAACAGTTTTATGTTCATTACCATTTGAAGGCTACAGAATTTATCTCGAGATGAACCCAAGTGACTCACAAAAAAGAGTCACATTCAAAACATATTGTCTGTCTCCAATGAAGACACATCCATAGAAACAATAAATGATAATGATACGTGTAGAAAAAAAAATCAGTCTGATCATATCAACTAAGTAACATAACTCTTGAGAGTCACGGAGTTATCTCCCATATGGAATTTCTCAAACCCAACACAGTTTGTGCTACCCATTCAGCTAGCATAGACGCAGCCACAAAGCATAAAGTGGTAAGCTCAGTCTGATCATGTTATAGTAACCCTTTGACTCCCACAGCCTGTCCGCCAGCATCCTGCATTGTCAACTGTGTTGGTTGCTAAATGTTATTATGCTCTGGCTCCTCTACAGGGTGGGAAGTATTTCTTTGCAGTTTCTATTTCCTTGAAATTGTATATGAATTATACTATTAATTATTTACTTATTATAGCCTATGTTTGGAGACTGTGTTTTTGTCTGAGTAAACTAAAAAGTGTTTGTGTCAGTTTCACGGATCATTCACTGCTTGCTGGCTGCTTGGGGATGCATGTCTCCTGGCATCAAAAATGTATTCATAAACAAATATAAAATCATGATTATTAACATCAAATCATTTATCATTTTATGCAATCAGATATTTTATACCAATCATGACCCACAACATGATCAAAGATCAAGCCAGAATGGTTAAATGTGACAATGCGAGAGAAAAATTCTAGATCTTCATTTTGTTTTCATTTTAATCAGTTAGCCAAACTGCAACACCCCCCTTCAGCACGTCCACACAAACCCCTACCTAGGTATTCAACTCTCCGATGACCTGATATGGAGCACCCACATTGCCCACACCTGCAAAGAAAGCACACAGCACCCTTGGCTTCCTCAGGAGAAACCTACGTTTCTTCCCCTCCAATGCAAGAAAAATGCCTATCTCTCTCTCATCAGACCAGCCCTCGAGTATGGCTCTATCATAATTATGGAGTCCCTACCTCAAACAGGACATTGACAAACTGGAAAAAGTGCAGCGCCTGTCTGCCCGGTTTATAACTGGTGATTATAAATCCAGAACACCCGGCTCCATCACCAAGATGCTTCACACTCTGCAACTGCCAACACTCCAACAGCGCAGACGTGATCTACGCCTAATCTTCATTTAAAAGGTGGTTGAGGGGCTGGTATCGGCCATACATTACAATCTGCCGAGTATTTAACTCCACACAAACCAGGCCACGAACATCTGGCGACCAGTACGATATCATCAGTGCCATCTCTGATTACGTAAGAAACAACACAAGAACACAAGAGCAGATGCCAGACAGAGCAGTTCAAACAGTCATTTTTTGTTAGTACAGTAAGAGACTGGAACCATCTGGAAGAAAACATAGTGAGAGCACCAACCCTTGAAAACTTTAAAAGACTGATATCATCCCAACAGTAAACCTGCTAAAGCTGCGCACACCCCCACCTGTCGCGATAATGCCATAAATCTTGGTGACAGTGGTGTATCTTACAGATACAGATGATATACATGTTTCGTTCTTGAGATCCATTTGCCAACCCAAATGATGAGGCTTTGAGTGAGTAGGGTTTGGGTTAGTGTTCAAATGCAGGAAAATGTTGCCAAAATTAACTAAAGTCTGACTGAGTGACTGCTGACAGGTAAGGTTACAAAGTTATATAACACACTTTTTTTTTAATCTTGGATTTCCCCCCATATTCTAAAGTTCAACTGCCAGAATAAACATATACATGATATAGCCTATATAGTAATACTAATAGTATATAGATCTATATAAAAACCTAAAAAGTATAAATAAAGAAACGGACGACATATTCATTTATGGTTACGACTGTTTCAAAGTGAACATGAAACGTAAGCCAAAGGCTCTAGAATCCAGATGAAATCATTGCAGAAATAAAAGTGCTCTCCTTCACACGTTTGATATGACGTGTCAGAGGTTCTTTGGCTAACTAAAACCACAGCTTTATTCCTTCTTTGGCAACATGTTTTCATTACTCTCCTATACAATTTAAAAAAACATTTGGTTATTAAAGCCTACATTCTTTTGTTGTTTCTACATTTCAACCATTCTTTTAAACCACGTGCAACTTGCATTACAGATTATACTTACCAAAATGAAAGAGAACAACGACAGCAGACGCCGTAAGTCTGCCATGTTGCTTCTTCTGATCTCTTCCACTGTTTGAGAACAAGACCAATTAGGGAAAATGATATAACTGGAAATTTTTCTCAATGCGAGAGGTACAGTCAGTCAAAAATGTATTTGAATTTGATCTTTATAACATGGGGAAATTCTGAATAAATTTTTAATCTAAACTGAACCTGAAGAATTGTCAGGATGTATCATGTGTCAAGTTATTCCAATTGAGAATCATGATACGTAAGCACGGAAGTCAAACTGCTGTCTGCACATTTGCCACATCAACATGGAGACTTTGTACAGCATTCCCCGTTCACAATTTTCGAGCTGCCAAACCTGAAATTAAAGAAGCCGTCATGGCTAAAACAACCGTCAGCAATGGTTGTCTTTGCTTTCATTCTGCTGTCGTATTTCTTAGTTACTGGAGGTACGTATAAAGTGCATTTTGGATGTTTTCCAGCGTATCGTTTCGTTCACACCTCAGCCGGCTCAGGATAATTTGCAGAGCTTTAGCTGCAGGTTGTGTTTCCTCGGTTGATCTGTTGTGTTTGGTAAAGCTAACAATTCCTGTTTCAGTTTTTAGTGCAATGGAGACCATTCACAATTAACAGAAACATGAACAGTTACCCATTTTTAGGCTTATGTTGTGGACTATTGATTTGTGTTATAATTATAATTTCTTAAAATTGTATCATGTGTGTCGTTGTCATATATGTGCTGTATGTGGGTGTGTCTCCAGAATTCACCACAGTCCACATATCTCTGTGTGTGAAATCTAAATAGACAGAGCAACAGATATTTTCTTCACTACCCCCACTGTGTGTAACTGTAAGCTTGTTTATGTAAAACATGTATGTGTGTGTGTGTGCGTCATGCATGCGTGTGCACAGGCGAGCATGTGCGCACACGTGTGAGAATGTGTGTGTGTGTGTATGTGCACACATATGTGTGTGTGTGTGTGGTTTTATGTGTCTCATTTTATGTGGAAGGAGGACTTGGAGGGGAGGGACATTGTGGAGTCTGTTGATGTTATATAAGGACCTATATCCATCAGTATCATACTGAGTATGTGAATGACTGTGTTTTGAATTATGTTTCACATATATATAATATATATATATATATATATATATATATATTATATATTTTTGTTTATATATATGTCATGATTCTTATTTGACTTGTTTGGTAACTATGAAAAGAGACCAGTTCTAGAAAATGGAGAATCAGCAGCCATCAGGTGTTGTTTGAGTTCATATTTAACCAAAAGCCAATAAGACATATATATATAACATTATTAATATATATTTTGAAAATAACAGAATCCAAAACAAGTGTGACTGCCGCATTCAAGCAAACAGGAACCAGAAAAAAACATGAAGGAAGAATAGGAATGCGTATTTAATACAACAAAAGACACAAATTTTGGCCAACTGGCCTTTGTTAAGCGTAAGGTTACAAACAAACAAACACCAGATACAAAAATTAGGACAAAAAGACAAAGACTTCCCTGCTGCATGGTCCTGTGTAAGAAAAGGAATAATTAACAAATTTCTTTACCTTGTTTATGAACTATACTTTAAAGAATTTTGACAGTGTTAATGTGAAAGTTCTCATCTTTCTCTCTTTTTCTTTCTCTCTCTCTCTCTCTCTTCCCCCTCCCCTCTCTCTCACTTTGCCCCCTCCCCCTCTCCCTTTCTTTCAGAGTGTTGTCATGTGTGTCAGTATCAGTCATTCTTTAATTCATCGAGTGTGTGTGTATGTGTGTGTGTGTGTGTGTGTGTGTGTGATAATGCGTGCATGCATGCCTGTACACAAGATAATACTCGTCAATTTTGAGTTGTAGGTTGTCTTCATGTTTTGCATCCATAAAACACTATATTATTATATAGATGTGATTCACATAAAATTCAGTCATAACTTACTGCATCAGTGCATGGAACCATTATAGATCAGAACCATATTGATAACAGCTCTCAGTTGAGACTCTCCTTGTGCAGGTTGCTCATTTTTCCTGATAAAGTTGGACATTGAGATAGTTTCCCTTTTTTGGCATAGCCCAGAACTGATTACTGTAACATATTGATCAATCACAAATTGGACACACAAACGCTGTATTATATGTAGAGTATCAGTATCAGCAAGGTAACTTTCTTCATTAAAGCGTTCTGCAAATTTGTAGTTTTTTCTTAATGCAACTGTACCGGTATATTTTACTACTATAATGTTTGAAATATGGCAGAATAGGCAATGAAATGTGACCAAAACGGGATTATTGTGACTGGTTCTTGTCTCATTGTAGTAACATGAGAATGTATAATGTTTGGAAAACACTGAGTTTAGAATTTGTTCAAGAGGGATTAACTGCATTATCATCATCAATGATTATGCATTCTTGACAGTTCCCTATGCGCTCCACCCTGATACAGCATTTTTTTGGCAAATCCTTGGGGCTGTACAAAGCCCGTAGATGTGCTGGCACGGTCTTGAAGTGGGGAGTGAGGGAACCTTTGCAATTCTAAACTGGCACCACCAGCATGATAGAAACTAATAATTTGTCATGGCTTAAACTAGTAAACATACGTATCTTTAAACTAGTTAATTCATCATGGCTTGAACTGGTAAACATACATTAATTTTTACATTTTGTTCACTGTTTCAGGTATTATTTACGATGTGATCAACGAACCCCCAAGCATTGGATCAACAACAGATGAAAGAGGACATAGCAAACCGGTAAGATAATGTATTAGAAAATAAAACTATTAAAGGTTGTCACTCATGTTAGGGAAAGTATTATAAGATTGTAATCTGTTGGTCATGTGAGGGAGGTGGTTTTTCGTTTGTTTGTTTGTTTGTATTTAGACATTGTTCAACTTGGGTTTATAAATTGATATTGACTTTATTGCCCCCCCCCACCCCCCCTCCCAGTGGGGATGCCAGGGTCTCTTTCAGTATAAATAGAATCCATTGATATTTGACTTTATTTCTCCCCCCCCCCCCCCCCCCCCCCCTGAAGTGGGGATGCCAGGGGCTCTTTCAGTATAAATAGTATCCCCACCTTCTGGAAATTCTGTGCTAGAAATTTCCTCTTTTCTGTCGCCCACTTTGTTTCTGCCTTGTTCCTTTGTTTTCTGTCATTTCTTCCAATCATTTCCTGCCTTGTGTGTATGTGTTTGATAAAGTCTTACGTACTTTCTCTTAGGAGTGATAATTGGGTACATGTATTAAGTGCATTTTTGGCTCTAGGGAGGTGAGATATGTGGAAGCAATTTCAGGTAATTTAAATGTAGGCCTGTTTTTATGTATGTTTTTACTTTTAGTGTCCTTAGTTCTGTTTAAATTTGTATTCAGGTATGTATTTTTGAAATCTCCTGTGTGATAAACTGGATGCAATGGTCAGCTCCAGGGGCATCTTAGATTATTTGCATGAATACATAGATATGTGTACTTAATTTTCTTTTCCTTTTTTCCCCTGTTGAAGTATGGTATATGTTTTGAAACGGTTATAACTTATAGCCCTGATGTGGATCTACGCAATTGGCTGGGCTTTAAACAAAAATAGCAGTAGCAGTTTGACTTTTATTTTTATGACTTGATCATCCTTATCATGTCAGTTGTTCATAGAGTGTCGGGTGATGTGACCTTCCATGAGGCCTTTCTGAGGATAAATTTTTGCAATTTGTTTGGGTCTGTTCTTTTTAGAGTGAGTGATGGCCATATGATGTAAAAACTTATATATGTTTATTGATGATGATGATCATGATAAAGTGATAATGAGCATTTATGGCATTTATTCTTTAAAAAAAAAAAGCCTTGAGTGCTTATACTAGTTATAGTACAAAAATCCATAGATTCAAAATCTTATCAATATTTTGACCTCAGTCCCAGCCCAGATCATTGAAAACTAGCCTGTTCACTGCCCATCTTAATGTTTTCATCATCCTTGTGGTGTCATCCCACCATCAGCGCTTAGATTTGATTTTATCAAGATTTTGCGCTATATAAATATTGTAATTATTATTATTATTATTATTATTATTTAATTGGTCACTTCTCCCCCTCCCCATTTCAAGGCCTTGCCAGTTCATAGGATTTCACCCACACTCAGGGAGTCTGCCAGATAATTGTGAGCGGAACGTGTGTGTATTGAATTTTTTTTTTTTTTTTTTTTTTCAGTTTTACACATTCTTGTATAAATATATCCACATTAGTTTTACACGTTCTTCTAATCAATACATCCATATCAGTTTTGCACATTCTTCTAATCAATACATCCACCACCACCACCATCACCACTGCAAACTCATAACTTAATGATTCTGTCATGAACAAACTCTAAACTCCTAATTTGAACTTAATTTCTCAGTGCAGTGATTCTGTCATGAACAAACTGCAAGCTCATAACTTAAAAATCTGTTTTATTGTTTTGTTTGTCTGCAATAGGTGGCATTCATGCCATACAGAGTGAACGGCCAGTACATTATGGAAGGCCTGGCATCCAGTTTCATGTTCACACTGGGTGGGTTGGGCTTCATTGTCCTCGACCAGGTCAACAAACCACTGATGCCGCGACTGAACCGCATCCTGTTGCTGTGTGTCGGGTTTGCCTGTGTCATCATCGCCTTCTTCATGTGCAGAGTCTTTATGCGCATCAAGCTGCCGTAAGTTGGACTCCGTCTGGTTTTTTTCCTGCAGTTTTGATGCTTTTCTATAGATTTGTTCAAATTAGGAGAAATCAAAAGTTGGAATTACTCATTCTTATTTTATAAATATTTGATTAATTTAAAAAAAGAAAGAAACAAAGAACAACAGTAAACAGAACAGCTGGACAAAAGCTTCCGGTTATTGATTGATGATTTGTGTTTAAATGCTTTTCATCATATAATGAACAAACAGGCACAAACCAAAATAAATAAATAAATAAATAAAAAGTTTGATTTGTTTATAATTTTTCAGATGAGTTGACTCCTTCATATTCATGTTTGTGTTTGAGAAGGGTAGTGGTTATATGTTTTTTGTTGCCGCGAGTTGCTTTTATTTAGCTTATAACAAGAACTAGTATATGTCATTTTACTGAAGAAGCAGCTGTAGCTGTAGTGTTACCCCATTCATTTTTATGCAGCATGCTACACCTTGACTACACAAACAAGAATATCTCACAGATGAAATAGTCATTAAAAGTGTCGAAATACTGTTTGCTAGATTGCCTGCTTAACTCTTTGACTCCCGCACAATGCAGGACGCTGGTGGACAGAGTGCGGGAGTCAAAGGATTAAATAGTTCTAACATACTTTTCTGTATTCTTGTAAAAGTTTTGGTGTTTTTCTGTTGCAGAGGATACTTGTTAGACTACTAGACAGTCACAGCTGGAATGAATGCAGAGTGTGTGCATCTTTTCTCTCTGGAGTGAAGTGTGTTTTTTATGATGTTATTGTTTTGCATGCTATATTAAACTGTATTGTCAATAAAATAGTGTTTATACTTTAAAAAGTGTGTGAATTTATTGCCAGTAGAAGCTCATTTCTGTTGTGGGCCTGTGTTATTGCCTTGCGTAGCTGAAATGAGCAACATCCTAGATTTTGGACATGATGTACGAATGAACGCGTACAAACATGCACACATGTGAGCCCACGAGCAAATGCCAAGTGTAGATGAAAAACGGATGCTGAATAAGAAGGTGGTAAATGTTGGTGTGTGGAAGAACCATATACCTTTAGGATTGGTCTTGTACCCACATGAAGACCTAAACGCTAGTCTGTGAGGACCAGTTTGCGTCCTGATTTGTCAGATTGCCAAAGAGTCCCCCTCATTAGTTGTTGGTATGGTTAGAACCATCGTTTTTTGTTACCAGGCACTGATTTTTTTGTCTGATGTAAGTAAGCATAATACAGTTAAAAAGCTTTTTACAAAAAGTTCATCAACATCAACAAACCATTTAGTTGGGCCTTCATGAAGCTTCATTGTTGTTTTTATATCTTGTATCATTTTACAATACTGCGCTGATCTTAGCTTACAAACTAGCTTCATATCGATTCAGACAGACATCATGTTCATCACCCATAGTCACATGTCCTTTCACTAAGCCTGCTGGCTTCAAAATCAGAGAGAGAAACAAAAGAACCATAAGTGGCTGAGTTTGCAAAGAGTTGAGCCACATGATATAGCATCATTATGATGCAGTTGCCGCTCATGTCTCGGTCAGGCCTACTACACCACAGCATGATTAGCTCTTATTGCTTCAATAAGGTGAACTGAAATAACTGGAAATGTTGAAATATATCTCTGTTACTGTGTTAGTGAAAGATTTTCATCCTTGCACATAATTACAAAGAAATCAGCTGGTTTCAGAGTTGAGCTTTAAACGACAATCCTTGTTTCTTGTCCCACAGAACGTAAGTTGACGTTTAAGTTTTAAATTTGCGCCTGTCTTGTCTGGTTGTATTGAATACATGTTATGATTCTATTTTTTTGTGATTTTTCTGGTTCTTGTCAAACTTATGTTGCAGTATACCTTATTGGCAAGAACGGAAGACCATAAACGCCAGTTTTGTTCACACACACACACACACACACACACACACACACACACACACACACACACACACACACACACACACACACACACACACACACACACACACACACACACACACACACACACACACACACACACAAAACACACACACACACACAACACACACACACACACACACACACACACACACACACACATTTTGTTGTAGTTTTTGTGTTTGGTGAGAGGATGAAAATGATCACACACACTCACACACACACGCACACACACACACACACACACACACACACACACACACACACACACACACACACACACACACACACAACACACACACACATGATGCATGCATGCACATATACTGTTTATTGTAGTGAGGTAATATAAATTTCTCATGTTGGTTGTATTTGTACATTTCTGTTTTGGTTTACTGTATCTTTGTAGGATTGAAGACCACACAACACCTAGTTTTGTTGATTTAAGTTGTGATCATACATAGATGTGAGTAAAGTTATTTCATGCTGAATTATATCACTCCATTTGAGCATCTTTGGTTGACTTGGTTGAGTTTTGCATCAGCACCATTGAGGTGTTATAGTCAATAGAAATAACCAATCCCAGGAAGTGGGACAAAGATTTGTCATCTAATTCCACACTGATGCCATCAGAACAGTAATCATGTCAAGACTGAGCAGTAAGAAGGCCAGTTTATCCACAGGTTCGAATCTACAATCTTTTGCATGTGAATCTGACGCTCGACCAACTGAATTATTGAGGCTCGTGACTTTGAACTGGACAGTCTTTCCTTTTTATTTAGAAAGAGGAAATAGGATTATTGGAGATAGACATGTTATAAATGCTGTTTGAAGCAAGTTTGTTTGTTAAGGTTGATGCAGAATGTATGTAACTTACATGCCATGAATATGTTTGAAATAAAATATGATGATAAATCTTCATGAAGGTTGAAAGACTGCTCTGTTGGTGCTGATGAACTTTGTGAATGTTCTACATTTCTTCTTGCCTGTCATGCTCACTTTAACTTAAGAACCTGTGATGGGTGAAAGATCATTATGATTTTATTTCTATAGTGCAAACAATCAAAATCTTGCTCTTGCACTTCCAGTACCAATTAAAACATCAATAAGCAAGTAAGAATAGATAATAGCGAAATACAGATACAAGTTGTTTACAGTCATATGATAAAAAATAATCAAGGAGAGCAAAACAATATAAATAAATACAAATACTTGCCACTACACACATGTACCATGCATGCACATCAAGATGATCATTCCATGATGATGTATCATTCTTGTATAGCGATTCTCCAAACTCATTTGGACTTGCTGTGCATTACACACACTCACACACACACACACACACAAATATCAAATTACATTCATACATGTACACAAATGAATACATATTAACAACATCTAATCATACATACCTAGGGTCATAAAGAAGACAAGTAGGCCTACGTAAAGAACAATAATATCATAATATCCCACACAATCAAACACAGAAATAAGTATTGATGGATAAGCAATTATGATAACAATAGAAAATCTGGTGAACAGGTATGTCTCTAAAGATACTAATACACGAGCTGTTCGATAATATGTTTCAGAACAGAGTAAAGCAGACCCAAAATGGTTCATCTGTCATAGGAGACATACATCTCAAACAGCACCAGGCATTGGGTTCAGCCGTAGTGTTGGCAATATATCCTGATCTATTTGAAACGGATGGCTAGCATCCTCCAGCAACACTCAGCATTGAGCCAACACTCATTTTGCTAATGGCTTCTTAAAACCGTGAAACTTGCCAATTCAGAGACGAAGTATTTGATAGTGTTTATCAAGTTAATAGATGTTCTTTGGAAAAGCCAAAGCAAACATTACGTAGACAAACTTCAGGAGGAGGCAACTTCATGCTTTCTTTTGCCTTTGCTTCTGATGCTTGATAAGCAAAACGGCGAAAACCTTCACTTCACATTTTCAAAAGGATTGTGTAGCACTCAGTGCATTCCACTCTGACAAGTCTGATCATACCAATTCAAATGCTCTTCTCAACCATACGGGCGAAACGGCCTACGAGTCAGCTCCTTAACTGTGACTTGTTCAACCCACCCTTCATTTCAACCCAGCTACTTTGGTATCATTATAGTACAACACAAACAGTATCAAATCATTCTAGAGTCACTGTAAAACATTGTTGATTGCACATATACTGATATAGAGCTGCCAACACTTATATTGCATCTCCAACATAATTGATTACACATATTTGGACTTCATCCCGTTACACCATTGAATGAATGTGGCCCAGTGCATAGAGTACGTGCCATAAGAAGTGAAAAGTTTTGCAATGCAACGAAGTTACATACTGATTATATTTTTCTCCTCCTCCAAAGGACTGGAAAACGGCAAACGTCTCCCCAGTGTTCACGAAGGGTGAACAATACAGGCCTGAAAACTATCTCCCTCACGAGTGTCCCATACAAAATCCTAGAGCACATTGTAATAAGCACAATCATGGGATTTGCAGAGGCAAACAACATCCTGCGTGAGGAACAGCACGGTTTCCGGCAAGGCAGATCCTGTGAAAGTCAACTGCTGGGACTTGCGGATGAATTATCCTACAACATGGAGAAGGGGAAACAGTCAGACGTCCTAGTGATGGATTTTTTGAAAGCCTTCGACAAGGTCTGCCACTCCCTTCTAATCCACAAGCTCCGACATTACGGGATCACTGGCCAGGTCCATGAATGGATCAAGAACTTCCTGGCAAACCGACAGCAGGCGGTGGTTGTTGATGGAGCTTCCTCAAAGGCCGTTCCAGTAGAGTCAGGAGTCCCCCAAGGATCAGTCCTGGGCCCCGCCCTTTTTTTCCTCAACATTAACGACCTCCCTGAACATCTCTCCTCAACAACACGGCTCTTTGCAGACGACACTCTCTGCCACAAAACTGTAACTTCCCCCCAAGACCAAAGGAAGCTACAAGAGGACCTGGACCACATGGCGGATTAGGAAACTAAATGAAGGATGTCTTTCAACAACAACAACAACAACAACAACAACAACAACTACAATATTTATATAGCGCAAAATCTTGATAAAATCAAATCTAAGCGCTGAAACAGACACACACGCACGCACCTGCACGCAGCACACACACCACGCACACACACACACACACACACACACACACACACACGCATGGCTATAAATGGGGAGAAAGAATAAAAGCAATGAGAAAATTATAGAGAGCATATCATATACAATTATATATTATAACAATGTGATTCCCCTCCGAGCGGAGACAGGCTGCAGAGGGGGGGGGGGGGGTTGAGTGAGGTTAAAAGGTGAGTTTTGAGAGCGGACTTGAAGGAGACAAAAGTAGGTTGCTGACGGACTGAGAGAGGAAGTTTGTTCCAGGAGAGTGGACCAGAAACAGAGAAGGCTCGTGGACCATAGGTATTGAGCTTAGTGCGTGGAAAGCGAAAAGTCAGAGGATCGGAGGCAGAGCGGAGGGTACGTGAGGGAAGATAGATCTCAAGTAGGCTTGACAGGTAATCGGGGGCTGTGTTATTGAGGCTTTTGTAGCACATGGTGTCTAGTTTGTACTGTATGCGCTTTGATACAGGGAGCCAGTGAAGTTGTGCCAGGAGAGGAGATATGTGGTCAGCTTTTTTCTTTTTGAGTACAAGGCGTAGAGCATTGTTTTGAATGCGCTGTAGGATGTGAATGGTGGAGGCAGGAAGACCAGACAGGAGTGAATTGCAATAGTCAATGCGAGATATTATGAAGGAGAGAACGAGTTTTGCAGTTATTTCGACAGAGAGATACTTCCTGATCAGGCTTATACGATGGAGATGAGAGGGTAGAGTCAATGCAGACACCAAGGTTTTTAGCTGAATCAGAAATTGGGACTGATGTGTTACATAATGGGAGAGAAAGAGGAGGCAGCTGAGAAAGTTTCTGACGGGTGCCAATGAGGATAGCTTCTGTCTTGTCGTCATTAAGTTGAAGTTTGTTGAACGTCATCCAGTTCTTAATGTCCGAGTAACACTCAGTGGTGCGAGTCAACAGGCGCTGTATATTATCAGGTGAGTCACTGTCTTGAAGTTGGTGTCATCAGCATAGAAGTGTGTTTTATAGAGTGGGAGTTGATGATGGTGGACAGGGGGAGGTGTAAAGAGTGAAAATCTCAAAAGAGTAGAGGAGACAAAGTACTGGGGGTCACCATCTCCCAAGACCTCAGCTGGGACCCCACATTTCCAATATGACAAACAGGGCAAACAAGACCTTGGGTTTTCTGAGGCGAAACCTGAGAGTGGGTTCCATCAACATCAAGGAAATAGCCTACAAAACCCTGGTTCGTTCACTCTGGAGTATGCCTCACCTGTCTGGGACCCGTACACTGCCAAAAGCATTGAGAACAACGAGAAGGTCTAACGTCGTGCAGCTCGATGGGTTGTGAACCGCCACCGTCACACGTCAAGTGTCGATTCCATGCTGACACATCTACAGTGGTCCACCCTAGCAGACAGAAGAAGAGTAGCAAGGCTGACCACCTTTTTCAAATACCATCGAGAAGAGATCAGCATCAACACCCCATTCAGGCCCACACCAAACACCCCAGCACGGTCCACAAGACAGTCACACAGGGAGACGTATCTCCTCCCTGCCTGTAAAACGAACTACAGGAAGTAGGCTTACTCATTCTTCCCGAGGACTGTCAGGGACTGGAACAGTCTGCCCCCCGAGATTATCTCCTCAGCCTCGGTGGAGTGCTTCAAGTCCCGAATCTAACCAGCCAGCCCTCCTCCCCCCCTTCCACATCCTCTACCACCACCACACCACCCCAAAGCCCCCCACTGCCAGTTCTACATACCAACATCGTAGACAGCGGAACCCCCCAGTTCTATACACACCAGAACATCAAAATGATGATGGTGGATGTTCAAAGAAAGAAGAAGAAGAAGGCTAGCAGCATTGGTGCTAGATGAGACGAAAAACTGAAGTTTAGTGTGCAGCACGTATTTAGTGCATACAAAAGACCCACAGCAGCTGTAATGTTGTCCCTGGCAAAAATCTGTTGAAAAATCCACTTTAATAGGAAAACGAAAATGCTCACATATAGAAAGGAAAAAAATGTGTCACCATGCTTTGGCAAAATGATTTCCCAAGCCCAGGAAGATCAACGCATACTGCTAGTGGAAAAAATGCTGTTGTAAAAACAAGGAAGAACAACTACTTCAAATAATACACCCACAAAAAAAAGGAAAAAAGGAAAGTTAAGGAAAAAATTACACCTAACAAAAAGTGCAGGCCTACATTTTATTATCTCTTATGAAAGTAGGCCTATTTTTATTTTTTTTATATTTTTTTTATTTACCGAATTGGTAATGTCTATCCACAGATCATTTTGTTTGCCAGAACACAACTTTCCTCGTATTTAAATGCCAAACAATTCATTTCATATAAATTTTGATACTGATTGTATTGAGTATGTCCATTAACGCCTTATCGGTATACTTAAACGTAATGAGCGTTGGCCTAGTGCCTTCCTGAATCACATGCGTGAATTCTCGACAGAAGGGCTGAGGAAGAAGAGCGCAAATCGAGTCTGTTAATGTATTTCATCACTAGCGCCGGTGGTCAGCCATTGCGCTTAGCCATGCAAAAATTAATACATTCACTTGATACTTCATGTACAGTAAATCTGGTTTAGAAACAATACAAACTTATTTATATCAAAAGAATTAGATATTTTTAAAATGCAATTAGATTGAAATAGGACTGTCTATCGAAATGAAGGAATGGCTTCAAGCAATTTGTTGGGAGTTCAGAAAATTGTAACACCATCCACTGTAAAAAACAGACAAAACCAAAAGTAGGTTGACATAGGAAAGCCAAATTGTATCAAGGAATTTTCAAAAAGTGCATGTGTAACTTAGGCATGACCTTTTACTTTACTAATCAAAATTTTTTTTTCTACTTGCCATGGTGAGTAAAATATTCACCACTTTCAGGGTGTTTTTTTTTTTTTTTGTTTTTTTTTCAATGCAGCACCCTCCAACTTTTCACTGGTAAAAATAAGAAGAGGAGAAGAAGAGGATGCACTGCTGATGTCCAATGGCCAAGTGGTTGAGATACAAACCACTTGGAAGCGCAGGTTCAAACCAAATTGGAGAAATCAAAAGAATAAAAGAAATGGTGAGAGCAGAAGGGCTCATGATCTGGATCGCCAGTCCCAGCCCTGAGTATGGAAACATTTGGTTGCGAGAGGGTGGAGTGGGGGGTTCTCTGAGACCTTATACAATCCGGCCCCAACAGTCCAGCTCTCCATAGAGTTTGTTGTTACTAATTCAAGATATCAAATCTGGGGTTTACGGCTCTATCGTTTAAAAAGATCCAACCAGCCAGCGAGAAATTACACACACACACATATATATATACACATACATATATACATATGCGTTTATGAGTGAGGCAAGCTCACAGGTCACTTAAAAATTAATTAAACTAAAACAAATAGTGTAGCATGATACCCTAATAACTGATCAAATGGGTCATTTGGAAAAGAAAAAGGCAGCCTGCCTGAGGCTTGAAAGAAAAAATAAAAACAATGACTAGTCTGACCGAAATTTCATGCTTTTGTCTAATCCTTCTCTGACTTTCATTGTATGCATGTCATGTTTTATCTAATCATGCCCAGGGCCTCCATTGTGTGCACTTTGGTTGATTGATTTCATTGTTTTTAAAGTTTGTTTTCGTTGTTTATAAATTCACATCTTCCTTTTAAATTAACGTGAATGACAATAAGGGACTTAACTCTATCTCTACATCGATCGGACGGGAGCGGTTACTAACACGGAAGGTTTGCTCGTATACTAGCCTAAAAGAAGTTACTAAGAAATAATATTATTGCAATTCTGTTTTATTGCTAAATGTTTAGCTTGAGTTATAATGATAACAGCAATAATGTCATCAGTATCTGCAGTATCTGAAATGGATCCAAGAGGCTGAAATAATTGTCTTAGGAGCTGGACGGATCGATAGAGTAAGACTAACACCTGAAACTCAGTTATTAGTAGGCCTACTCAGGCTACTGACTTTTTACTGAGTGTCAGAATGGTCCTTCGAAGTGGAATAACTTTAATAAGAATTGGAAAATAAATTGAATCGACGACGGAACGTTTCACTGTTTATATGTAATCTTACATGTTTGGCTTGATATCTTCTGATCTTCGTTCCAAACTTGACAGGTACTGAGCCTCTGAGGTAGCCTCACTACTTTGTGAATACTGAATAGATCATCATCTCCTAAGCAAAGTCAGTAAGTGCAGTTTAGCCTGTGTTGTTTTCTTACGGAATTCTTGATATGGCTCAAATGCCATCGACTTCGGGGATTCTGCGAGTTACGAATTTGTTCAAGAGACATTCATCGCCGTCGGATATTTCCATATGCACTCCACCTAAATCTGCCAGCAATTTTCAGTAGACCCCCTGAGTAGGACAAATACCGTACGCGCTGGCAAGGTCTGGAAATGAGAAGGGGGTGGGGGAAGAGGTATCAATGAAACGCCAAACTGACACCACAAGAGTGATTCGAACACTAAGATTAAGAAGGGCAGTGAAAAGTTCAAGTTTTAATGATGCAGGCTAGGACTGAAATCAGTTCGGCAGATCCAGAATCCATGACTGTCAAAAGCACCAATGGCAAACCAGCTTGAAGTATATTTTAATTTTATTAAAATTTGGAAATTAAATGAGGCACTTAGGCGACTGACAAACCAAGAACAAGAAGAAGGTGCAGCCTAGATCTTCCAGCAAATCTCTTGCTCCCACTACCTCTCACAGGGACACTTCACAGAGCCTAAAAAGAATCAAACCAAACCAAACCAAACAACAAACAACCCTCCCCCTCCCAGTTATTGACAGTTGTGTACATATATTGTGTCATGTATACATGTGTGATGTGAGTGTGTGTGTGTGTGTGTATGTGTGTGTGTGTGTGTGTGTGTGTGGTGTGTGTGTGTGTGTGTGTGTGTGGACATTCTCATTTTGAGAGTGAATATATTTCACAGGCTAGTTAAAGTGCTGAACACAGATTGATGTCATTGTTGAATGATTACTCAATCGAGCATTGTTTGTAAATAAAATGTCAGCAGAAATTAGGCTCAGGATGGATTCTTTCCCATGAGATCAGTTGTAATAAGTTGATATAAATGTTACTGATTTTTATCAGCCATCAGCCATCTTCAGTAGAAACTTCTAAGATGTATGAGTAACTAAGAATGGGCAAATATACATGTATGAGTAGGTAAGAATGGGTGACTAAGAATACCACATTCCAAATCCCAAATTCAGGCAATCACAGACATGTTCATTATTCTCCAACATGTATTTGTAGATCGCCTTCCTTAAGTAAGTAGTAATAATAATAATAACAGTTCCATTTATATGCTGCAAACATACATGTCAGAGAATGTTTGTCGCCCTTTACAAACAGCATGAATATTGTGATACATCAATAACAATCACATATGTACTTTACAAACAGCGTAGATATTGTGATACAACAGATATATAGTGTATTATCTGATTGTTGTATCACAATATTTATGTTGTTTGTAAAGTGTATCGAGCATTCTCTGGTATGTGTGTTTGTGGCATAAAAATGGAATTGTAATATATCAATGCAGCAATAAACATTTCCATGCCAATACATTCTAATGCAGTACGAATATATGGGATATGTGTGTACACCAATACATCAATGCAACATAAACATTGTTCATCAAAATGAACAGATATGGTTTTCAGTTTATCAGTGACAATAACACACATGAAAACACACACACATATAAGCATGCATACATACACGCACATTCACACACACCTTGTGCATACATACATACTGTATACATACACAAACATACACACACACACACACTCATACTCACACAGACAGACACACACAGACACACACACACACACAACAACACACACACACACCATACACACACACACTTGACTATCTTGTTTTCATTTATTTTGATTTAAATGAAATCTCTGAATAATCTAAACCATTGTACAGGAGACATGGCAGGACGAGTGGTGCTGGCAGTGGTAGGACTGGTGCTAAGTGTGACTGTGCTATGGCCCCAGCCAGGGTACATCCATCCTGACGAGTTCTTTCAGTCCACTGAAGTGGTTGCTGGTGAGCAGACAAATGTGTGTGGTGTGTGAAGTGTGTGTGTGGGCGTGTATGTGAGTGTGTGTGTGTGTGTGCATGTATGTGTGTGTGTGTGTGTGTGTGCGCGTGTGTGTGCACTCACGTGTGTATAGTGTGTGTATGTGCATTTTATGAGAAAGAGTGAGTGTGGGGATGAATGTGCTTGTTTATGTGTGTGTTAGAGTAGTGTGTGTATGTTTAATTTTCATGTGTGTATGTACATGGTACATGTGGGCTAGTAAGTGTGTGTGTGTGTGTGTGTGTGTGTGTGTGTGTGTGTGTGTGTGTGTGTGTGTGTGTGTGTGTGCACATGTGGATGATTACAAGCCCTTGATTTTCCCAAGGGCTTCATGTTGTTGGATATATATTTGGTGTGAAAACATTTTGGTAAGTTATTAGTATGTTTTTACGGTTCATACATATTGTAAGGCCTACGCCAGATAGTTTTTGAATAAAACAAAGTTCAGTGGGGTCATTGCTGTGTTTCAGAATAAAATTTTGATTTTTGCAATTTTGAAATCAAAGGAAAATTCCGAGCATTCTGGCATGACATAAGGGTGACCACAGTCATGATTATTTTTCAACTTATCATGAAAATCATTTGCTTTCCATAGAGATTTACGAACAAAGAACACCATTTTACAAATGTACAGTATTTTCATAATGAAAACAGGGCTTTACTGCTCCACCAAGATTTTATGCTACAGATAAAACTACACAGGCATACACTCCTCCCCCCCCCCCCCCCCCCCCCCCCTTATCATCTTCACACATTTTCTTCCTGTTACCCTTTCATTGAGACTGGGATTTATGTACAGGTACATACTTGAATTCTGAAATTACTATGAATAAAAGCTTCATGTAGTTACATAAAATTCTGTTGCAAATTTTTATATTTTATTAAGGAATTGAACTGGGAAACAGTGTATTCTTAATTTTGTAATGACTTTCCACTGTACATGAAACATGCCAGTGTGCATGAGATGTTGTATATTAAGTAAAATTGCCCCTACACACAAACATGCGTACACATTCTCCCTACCCTTACCACCCTGGCTTTCACCCACACCAATTAACATTGTATTACTATTATATGTAGCTATTTGTCACACATATGTCCAAACATGTCAGTGTGTATCTACTTCTAATGAAATTAAAAAAATTGTCTGATCATGTTAAATCCATATAGAAGCTGATTGTTTCTTAGGTCTAATACATTGATGATTGATACCTTGTTGGCAGTGGGGCAATACTCACAAGTTTGGGCCAGGTTGGGGGTGTTCATGTTAGTTTTGTATTTTGTTTCAGTTGGCTCTTGTTTGTTTTGTTTGTTTGTTTGTTTTTGGGAGGGGGGCTTCATAGAACATTACTGACAGCCAAAGATTATTTTATAATAGATGTGTACAAGCATAGACACTATGCTTAATGTTTTCTGCCCCACAAAAAAAGTATTATGTAGAACCCATAAGTTAGGTAGAACCTCAAGATCTTGCCAGTGTATATGATTTACACATAGGCATATATGGCTTATACCATCATTTTGGATCCTTTATATCACATGGCATTTGTGATTGTTGGTGCTTATATAATTTTTCTTAGAATAGAAATGCTTTCTGGAGGAAACTGAAACTGAAAATGTTTGTTTGTTTTCGTTAGTATTTCCTGTTGATTTTTTTTTTACCACAATGTTTGATCAATTAAATCTTTAATTCGTTCATTGTTTTCATTCATTGATTGTCTTTGTGTTTCTGTATTGTTGTCTTTGGGTTTCTGTATTGTTGATATCCTTTTCTTTCTTTCTTTTTGTGTACTTTTTATTTTGATATGTTTCAGGTGATGTTTTCAACATTAGCCACTTGAGAACTTGGGAATTTCATTCTGACATGCCACTACGAGACATCTCTTTGCCTTATCTGCTCTTCGCTCCAGGATTCTACTGTCTGCGTGCTATATTGAACTGTTCATGTCTCTCACATTATATCGTAGAATCTTACGCTTTATTGACTCTTCCCAGGATAATGCTGATGCTGGCTGGACTTGTGAACTACTGCTTGGTGAGAAAGCTGTGCCGACTGTTTTCAGTGAATGAAGGAACAGCAGTGTGGTTCTGGGTGACTTCGTATGTCACGTGGACATTTTTGATTCGACCCTTTTCCAACACAACAGAGACGTTGCTGTTTTCTGTGGTTGGCATACTGTTGTTGCAAACATCACAGTTGTGCAGAAGCACAGAACATGTGGACACTGCTGCTAAAATGATGCGGAAGGAATCCCTGTCATGGAATGTCAAATTGTGTAGCATTCTGCTGGGTTTTACATTGTGTATGGGATTTTTCAACAGGCCTACTTTTGCTTTGTTTGTCTTTGTTCCTCTGTTGTGGTGGTTAGATCAGCTTTTTTCTGTAGGTAAGAAAACATGGGTGATGGCCATCATATTCTTGACAGGAAATGGGTTTCTTTTGATGTTTGTGGTTATGTCTATGGCCAACTCTTTATATTACAATCCAGATTTTGTTCATCTGTTACGTGATTTCTACACTAGCTTATCGTATTGGGATGTTGAGGTGATTCTTCAGTCAGCTCGTTCCGTTGTTGGTGGTTTGAGAATCCCTCCCTGGTCATTCATTCAGTACAACCTGTTGTCAGTGAATTTAGCAGAACATGGACTGCATCCCTGGTACACCCACTTCCTCATCCATCTGCCCATGCTGCTTGGTCCTTCGGTCCTGCTGTTGTACACGAATGTTCTTGGGCTAATCGTCAGTTGCGGACAGAGGGATCATACCGATGTCCTGTATGCCATAGTCATCATCCCAGTCCTTTTCTTGTCTGCTTTTCCACACCAGGAGGCCAGGTTCCTTCTCCCTGTCTTGCCCTTTGCTGTGGTGTGCACTGCTAAAAATGGTCTGACGACATGGAAGAGTTTCAAGGCGGTGATGCTGGTTTTCAATGTTCTGGGACTGGTGGTGTACGGGTGGCTGCACCAGGGTGGTCTTGTTCCAGCCTTGTCTGCACTTCAGGTTCGTCTGAAAAAGGAGTCCCTTGATCCATCAAACTTTGGTGCGCATTATCACATTGCATCCTACACCACCTATATGCCTCCTCGCCATGTTCTTTTCACAAACCAGTCCACCATCCAGGTTCACGTGCATGACATGATCGGCGCTCACAACCACCCTCCCACCTTGAAGTTCCAGATGGAGCAGCTGCACAGTTCTTGTCAGAAAGATTCGATCGTTTGCCATTTCTGGTTGCTTGTTCCTGTCCCAGCTGTGCCAGATGTCACATCTATTCAGGGTTGGCAGTTGAAAGAGGAAGGGGAGTTCTGTCCCCATGTTTCCGTGGAAAGATTGCCTGCTAGTGTTAACTTTCAGTGTTGGGAAGATGTGTCTGGTCTGTTATCTGAGCTCTGTCTGAAAGTATTGTCGGTGAAAATGAAATCATGAGATACAATCTTTTGATTGACTGTGGTTAACGAAACATTAACCCTTCACCGCCCTCATCCTTTTTTGCTGGAAGCTGGTGGATAGGGTGAGGGAGTCAGATGGTTGAAAAAAACCCCACTGATGTGAAACCAGTAATTGGAAATAATGAGTTGGACCTTCTCATCACTCGTTTATACTGCGATATTTGTTGTCACAGATGTGTGCTTGCATGCTGGAAGATTTGCGACAACTCGGGCTGATGTGAGTCTCCAGATTACTGTTGTTGTTGATCAGATAGGCTGATGCGTGCTTCTAAATAATTGCAACTATATTGTGGCCCATTCGCTCAGTTGGTTAGAGCGCTCTGTTTACAACGCAAGGGTTGTGGGTTTGACCCTTAGTGGGACATAGTATTTTGTGTATGTGATGAATCCCTCTTTCAAGAGGGACATAATTTGCGTGTGTGTTGTGTGTGTGTGTGTGTGTGTGTGTGTGTGTGTGTGTGTGTGTGTGTGTGTGTGTGTGTGTGTGATGAATCCCTCTTTCAAGAGGGACATAATTTGTGTGTGTGTGTATGTGTGTGTGTGTGTGTGTGTGTGATGAATCCCTCTTTCAAGAGGGACATAATTTGCGGTGTGTGGTGTGTGTGTGTGTGTGTGTGTGTGTGTGTGTGTGTGTGTGTGTGTGTGTGTGTGTGTGTGTGTGTGTGTGTGTGTGTGAGAATCCCTCTTTCAAGAGGGACATAATTTGTGTGTGTGTGTTGTGTTGTGTGTGTGTGTGTGTGATGAATCCCTCTTTCAAGAGGGACAAGTTTTTGTATTTTGTGTGTGTTGTGATGAATCCCTCTTTCAAGAGGGACAGTTTTGTATTGTGTGTCTGTGATGAATCCCTCTTTAAGAGTGAATAGTACTCTTGTGTGTGTGGGATGAATTCCTCTTTGAAGAGGGATGGTTTTGTGTTGTGTGTGTGATGGATGTCTCTTTCAAGAGGTACATAGATTTTGTGTGTGTGTTGAATCCCTCTTTCAAGAGGTACATAGATTTTGTGTGTGTGTTGAATCCCTCTTTCAAGAGGACATAGATTTTGTGTGTGTGTGAATCCCTCTTTCAGGAGGGACATAGTTTTTGTGTGTGTGATGAATCCCTCTTTCAGGAGGGACATAGATTTTTGTGTGTGGATGAATCCCTCTTTCAAGAGGGACATAATTTTGTGTGTGTGTGTGTGTGGGGGATGAATCCCTCTTTCAAGAGAGACAGTTTGTTGTGTGTGTGTGTTGTTGTGTGTGTGTGTGTGTGTGTGATGTCCTTTGGGTGTGTGTGTGTGTGTGTGTGTGTGATGAATCCCTCTTTCAAGAGGGACATGGTTTTTGTGTGTGATGAATCCCTCTTTCAAGAGGGACATATTTCTTTAGCATGTGATTAATCCTCTTTCAAGAGGGACATAGTGTTTGTGTGTGATGAATCCCTCTTTCAAGAGGGACATGATTTTTAAGTGTGATTAATCCCTCTTTCAAGAGGGTCATAGTTTTTGTGTGTGATGAATCCCTCTTTCAAGAGGGACATGTTTATTTGAGCGTGTGATTAATCCCTCTTTCAAGAGGGACATAGTTTTTGTGTGTGATGAATCCCTCTTTCAAGAGGGACATGTTTTTTTAGCGTGTGATTAATCCCTCTTTCAAGAGGGACATAGTTTTTGTGTGTAATGAATCCCTCTTTCAAGAGGGACATGGTTTTAGTGTGTGATGAATCCCTCTTCAAGAGGGACATGGTATTTGTGTGTGATGAATCCCTTTTTCAAGAGGGACATAGTTTTTGTGTGTGATGAATCCCTCTTTCAAGAGGGACATAGTTTTTGTGTGTGTGTGTGTGTGTGTGTGTGTGTGTGTGTGTGTGTGTGTGTGTGTGTGTGTGTGTGTGTGTGTGTGTGTGTGTGTGTGATGAATCCCTTTTTCAAGAGGGACATAATTCTCTGTGGGTGATGAATCCCTCTTTCAAGAGGGACAGTTTTTTTGGTATGTAATGAATCCCTCTTGAACAAATTCCACACAAACTCTAAACCTGGATAACTATTGTTTTTAATCAGATCTGATCAAAGAGTTAACCTCATAGCTGTTTGTTCATAGATATGGTCCTTTCATTATCTTGATTAGTGATATTTTTTCACATAAGTTTGCATTTTGTATCAGTCAGATATCATTTCCAAAGACTGATAGCTTGTCAGTTAAGTTTTAGAATAAATACTCAGACTTGGAATGTTCTGAACATGAGTAGGTAGTGTGCTCTTTTGATTGCGGTGAAATTTTTCAGGCATGGCGCATGATGATGATGATGATGATGATGAAAGTATGTCATTCTTGCATGTGGGGTTACAAATTTTCCATATTATTATTATTATTATTATTGTTGTTTGTTATTAATATCATCATCATCATCTCATCAACGTCATTAGTGCAATTGTAGTTGTTGTCATCTTATTGTTATGTTTTTGAAATTATCATTATTAGTATTTGTAATAAGCCGCTGTGGTTTCTTGCTGATTCAGTGATTGTTAGACTATAATTTTAATGTATACAATTTAAAATTGTTAATGTATACATTTTAAAATTGATCACACAAAATAATTATACGGATTTTAGCCAGTGTGTACTGATTATGCAGAAAATAAGTGAAAGGTTGTTGTTGTGTGGTTAGCACTTCAGTTATTATCTGTTCTGAGCAATTGTGTGGCAAGAATGTCCTTTATAGTATGCTTTGAGCAAATTTCTGTTTTACTACTGTTGTTCTGAGCATATACATTTCAGCTTTAGTTTTCACTAAATCACTCTGCATGTATGCAACCCATTCTCACAGATGGGGATTTAAGTTTGCTGTTATTGGTGATATTAACTTAACTTACTGTATCATTGGAGAGGGCATGAAATTTTCTTCCCAGTGTTAGGTAAGTGAGTCTCTAGGACAAATTCTGTAGTTGTGACCTTCTGAAATGTCACGTGTGCATAATGATTGCTTTGAAAAAAAAATGGAGGAGAACATTTGATAACATTCATCTACAACTTTTCTTAGCAACTACCATGATAAAAGTATATTTGGGTTATTTTGATTTACTGAATGCTACAAGTGGAAATTGACATTATAAGTTTCAAAATGGCTGTGGAGTATTTGGTTTCTGTAAGGGGTAGACTTGTGGTAGTGGTGGTTTGAAAACTGCTAATTTCAGATAATTTCATTGAAGTGTTGTTGAAGGGTACACCATGAGTATTTGATTCGAATACCATTTAAAGATAAATTTTGTTGTAAAATGTATTGTACAATAAAGATTAGCCCAACGAACAAGTGCAGCTAAAATCTAAGATTAACCCAACGAACAAGTGCAGCTAAAATCTCAGTTTCATCCAGATAGATCCTTATGATCTTTTTTGAGGCTCTGTCTTTTTGTTTTTATTTTTTAAATTTTTTAAAAGATTTTTTGTCCCATTTTCTACACTACCTTAATGGCCACAGAAGCTGGCACAGTTTTTACAATTCAGTAATGACGATGACAACAAAGATGAAAACCATGATGCTATGATGTTTCATCTGGGATTGAGACTGCATGACAGGACTGTTCTCTCTTCCTTAGTATCATAATATATCCTGGCTTCAACCAGGCCTGAGAGATACAGACACCTGCAGTGTTGATCAGAAGATTTGAGCGACACCCTCAAGGACGCATCTGTTAAGTGGATGAGCCTCAACTGTATGGTCCCAGTCTTCCTAATAAGTCGGTAGCACTAGCCACTCAACTGTCGGTAGGAGCTGGATGGAGCTGAAAAATCCCACAATGCTTTTTGTTCAGATCGGTGGAAATTTTAACTCATGGTATTCCAGTTGATTACCCATTGCTCTAACCACTTTACAGCAAGTGGTTCTGAGGCTATATCTTGGTTCGTGCATATGCGATTCATGTCCTTTTTGAGAGAACAGCTTACGTAATTTGAAAGTTAGCTGCCAGAGCCATGTATCTCAAAAAGAATAAAAAAGATAGTTTCACCATTCTGGCCAGAAACCCTTGAATTCTGACACTGGAGTTTTCCCGCAATCCATGAGATTACTCCCCTTGGCAGGTCCAAAGTACAGTTGATGTAAGTGCATGGTATCAAAATATCTGTTTTGCATTCTGCATTAGTATTTGTAGTGAGATAAATGCAGGAATGTCCAGTAAGGTGTATGTTCATGTCGTGATTGCAACCATATATCACAGCAATGTTTAGTGAACCATTGCATTTAAAAAAATCTCTAGTGTGCAAATGTGCGTGGTGTGTGGGTAGCTGTGCTGCGTACCTTGTCCAGTACACACACGCTGTGGTGTTATGTAGTCTGTGCTGTAGACATGTAGAAGACGATTCACGAATCAAGTTACATGTTGCACAGCCGACAGTGTTTCATGAAGTTTTGTGCTGGCAGGGAAAAAAGTTTGAGAAGGAAGACTGCTACCCAGCCCTGTCATATTCCTGAAAGAAATAAGAGATGTCGAAGGTCTGCTTAAAAATGACAATATTTAATTGACAAAACCACAGAACCTGACCGTCCCAAGAAGAAGACATCCCTAGCAAACTCAGACAAAGGACCTCACCAGCAAACCAGCAAACTCCGGTTGAGTCACAATTTTTTCCTACGCTAGTACCCATAGTAGAGCCAGAAAAGTGTTAATAGCTAAGTAGGTTACATGTTTATTCCATTGGTAAAAAAATGAAAAGTAAATATTATCCCCTAAGTCTATAGTAGTTTGGAAGTGAGGTGGTAGAAACCTCACTACTCTCAGATCAACTTTTGGAAGGGAATTGTCACTCTTCTATCTATTAGCTCAGTTGGTTAGTGTGCTATGCTGGTAGTACAGAGCTCTTTACTTAATCCTTCAGCCGGCCACAGATTTCAGTGGCCCTGTTTGCTCATTTCATTAACCCTTCAACTCCTGCACCCTGTCCACCAACTGCAAAATCTTAACACTTTGATTCCCTCACCCTATCCACAAACTTTCTGCGGAAAGCTGATGGATAGGGTGAGAAAGTCAAAGGGTTAAGTTTTTGCTTTGTTAGCATGACTGACAACGCAAGATCAGGTGAACAGGGTGTGGGAGTCAAAGGGTTAAACAGCATGCTGTTAACATAGAAGTCATAGGTTTGACGCTCAGACGGGTCATAGTTATGAGTTGCGGCCCATGTGATTTTTCACTTTATGTATCTGCAGACATCTGAAGGTAGACAACTCCTTTCCTCATGAAACTACTTAGAAGGAGCAAAGTATTGAAAGAATAAATGGTGGACTGTAGACTATATCTAATCCTTGAATTTTAAATTGCATTCTTTGTGCCATTAATTTGGTTAGAAATATATATAATGCTTATTTTGGGGGTTTGTTGTTAGGCTTGTTTGCATTTAGAATGTGAATTGAAGGATACATGTATGCTTAAGTCTTTCAAAGAAATGTGTGGTTTGTGACGTTTGTACATGTATGTGTGTGCTTAAGTCTTTCAAAGAAATGTTTGGTTTGCGATGTTAAAAGAATTTAATAAAAAAAAGATAGGAAACAAGGAATAAAAGATGTGATTATGTGAGTTGTGTATGAGAGGTGGGGAGAGAGAGAGAGGAGAGAGAGAGAGAGAGAGAGAGAGAGAGAGAGAGAGAGAGAGAGAAATAGGTGGTGGGTTGATTGTGAAATGCTTTGGCATAATTCTTGACTGTTACGGACAAAACTGTCCAAGTTAAGTAGATGATGAATATATTTTGGTGAAAACCAGTAATCTCAAACATTTGAAGCTGGAGTTAACAACAGAAAACAAGAATTACCTTTCTAAAAATTTTTTTTTAATGTTCCTGTATTTTCTCAGATGCGTGTATGCACACTGTTTCGGTCACACTGTGCAAGTGGTATGTTGGTGCACAGTCTGCATGCTCCATCTTTGATAGGCATGCATGCTGGATGTTTTCATATTTCTATAAATCATCAGACAGTGACATGATTTGCAGGATCTTTAACGTGCAAATTTGATATTCTGCATGCTGACACACACAAAGCAGGTTTAGGCACCCCCACTTTACCAAACAGGCAGGGAGTACCAGGCAAGATTGAACCCAGACCTTCCAGTTGGAAGTCCGTCCTACCCACTTGACTACTGCGTCCATTACATTTGTGTTTGAAATTGAATTAGTTAGTATGAAGAAACTGCTTCCTTCATCCTACTTCAAACGTAAGACCATGGACATAATACACAGATAAGCAACATTATACCACAGACATGAATAAAGAGATCAGTAACATAAGACCATAGATGTGAATAAGGAGATAAGCAACATAGCCATGCAAATGAACAGAGAGGCCAGTAACACTGTTTTGCTGGTGATCACAGGCTTGCTTGATCAACGGTCACTTTGCACAATGGTCATCATCATGTGCCCTGCATCATGGCGTCAGTGATCATGCCCCCCCCCCACCCTCCCTAAGAATTTATCCCCCTTTGCTGCAAGCACATCTCCCACCATCTTTGTCCTCAACCACCCTGCAAATCCGTCCAATATTTTCTCTCTGGGTCTACCTGGTGCTTTCTTTCCCTCCAGCTTTCCTGTTGTGACCAGGTGCTCAAATTACCCTTTCCTCATAATATGTCCTGTAAATGTTGCTTGTCCTTTCCTAATCTTCTTTGTCAATGATCTTCTTGTGTCTGCCTCCATCAAGACTGTCTCTGTGTTTACTTTGCTGTCCATGGAACTCACAACATTCTTCTTAGAAACCACATTTCGGCTGCCTCAATCTTGTTCTGGCTTTCCATATTGACTGTTCACATCTCACAACCTGTATAACTATATCGGTTCTATATAACATTCAAGAACTCTGTCCCTGATATTAATTGATAGGCATTTGTTGGTAAGAATGCTTTTCATCTTCTTGAATGCTGTTTTGGCTTGGCCGATTCTGCTGGCTATTTCTGATGTGCGTCTGCCATCTGGTGAGATGACCGTTTGCAGATATTTAAGTTTATCAACCTGTCTCAAAGTTGTGCCATTTGCTATTATTTTGCATGAGGGGATTTCACGTTTTTTTATTGATTACAATAACTTCAGTCTTGTTGCTATAAGTTCCTGCCCTTTATTTTTGCTTTCTATTTTCATCATATTCACATGGTTTTGTAGGTCCCTTTCATTTTCTGCAATTAGCACGGTGTCATCTGCTTGCGTGCATGTGTGTGTGTGTGTGTGTGTATAAGTGCGTGTGTGTGTGTGTAGGTGTGTTGTGTGTGTGTGTGTGTGTGTGTGTGTGTGTGTGTGTGTGTGTGTGTGTGTGTTGTGTGTGTGTGTGTGTGTTGTGACTTTGATACTGATTCTACGTGCATACACATTAAAAAAATTGTCCATTTCATTTCTACAATTCGGAATTGTCTATACTATAGACACAAAAGACTATATTCAAGAAAATTCCATGGTATGAGATTCAGAAAACCATTTGTGTCAGTTGCTAAAAGAATTGTTTCCTTTTTTTTTCAACAAGTGACAAATCAATGAATGAAAAACAAAGTGAGCGCGTTCAAACTTTTCCATTTAATAGTTCATTCTACTGTTCATATTACTACAGTATTTCAAATTTGTATGTACTTGAATATTTTTTCAAGAAAGTTTATTTTTCATCTTACACAAAAAGTCACCTGAGAGAGTACAATGAAGGAAACAAATAGGTAGTAAAGAATAAGTTCTTAAATTAAATTAATTTCAATCAAATCATAAGCAGATCAAAGATAAGCCAGGCAATTCCCCAAGTTTAGTTTTGGAATGTGTCTTCAGCAGTCTCTGCATTTCAGTTTAAACAACACCCCAATTGATAACTGCTCTCAGGGCTGTTATCAATCGGGGTGTTGTTTAAACTGTTCATCATCATCATCATGTGCCTGGTCTACCTGGTCTTCTATTTCCCTCCAGCTTTCCTGTTGTGACCAGGTGCTCTAATTCACCTTTCCTCATGAAATGGCCTATAGATATTACTTGTCTTTTCCTAATCTTCCTTATCAATGATCTTCATGTGTCTACCTCCATCATTTGTTTTCTTTGCTGTCCAAGAACTCTCAAGATTCTTCTTAGAAACCACACTTCGGCTGCGCAGTCTTATTCTGGCTTTGCGTGTTGACTGTCCATGCTTCACAACCGTATAAGAGTATCGGTTCTATGTAACGTTCAAGAACTCTCTTCCTGATGTTGGTTGATAGGTAGGCCTATTTGTTGGTAAGAACACTTTTCATCTTACAACTCTAAAAATCACAAAACTTGGACACGCCAATGACTTCAGGTTATTATTAACAGAAAACCATGATAATCCTGGTGTTGGAGGTATTTTGGAACAGAAAATTTAACGAAAACTGTTGAGAAGAGGCAAGGGGGTAAGCGGAAAAAGTAATGACAGAATCAAGACAGCGAAAATTACAATGGAAAATTATTCATAACAAGTTACCTAACCAACGCTTGTGTTATTAAACTACACAAACAGAAACGTTCAAAATGAACGTACGCATTGTGCTGATGAAATTGATTATATCGAAGTGGTTTTTTTTTTCTTTTATCGTGAGAAAAAAAAAAAAAGAAACGAGAGAGAGAGAGAGAGAACAGCAGTTTGGTCATATGTTGGGGTACATATTACTGTAGAATTTGGTTCTACTGAGTCACACAGTAACCATTTAATATTAATTATAATAATAGCGACTGGAAAATTCAGAGATAGGAAATTAATCAATATTACATGCCTCCTTGAATTCCAGTCATCTCTGGAGGAATCTTGTGTAATCCCTTTAACTTAGAAACAAAACAAAACAAAACAAAAACCCAACAACCAGATATTTTCTAAATTTACGAAAAAAACACAAAATTATGATAATGGTGACTACCTTGTGTCAAGTGTAATTCAGAACAGGTCTATGATGATTGCTTTGAGCCTTATGTAATCAAAGAATAGCCTACCCATCATGAAAACAAACGAAAAAAGAACCCAACAACAACAAAACAACACAAGCAAACAAACAAACTGTTGTTTTCAATAACTTACGGTTCTTTATTGTTCAGACATGCCTTGGGTGAAATGGTCGGTTCAAAGAGACAAGGAGCTGACCTTGACATGCGAATCTGTACGACTCGACTGCTGTTTTCACGTGTTCGTACATATTATCAGAAACCAAACTGAAATGATGTCCTCTCAACAAACTTTCAAGAAATAATCATTTTAGGCTTGCCTTAGCAAATGGTCCGTCGAGCCAGTCGATTCTGAATTTCCTAATAAAACAAGAGACTTATTCACTCTGTTGACTATAATTTTTTTTACCACAAGCCAACTTTAATAAAGGGTCGTAACTATAATCTATAACATGAAACTAACTGTGACTTCACTGTCTTAAAAAAAAAAATCTATGTGTTTGAGAAGAGGACAGATTTTTAATGAAATATTGGCATGGTGCTGCAGGCGAAAAAGCCTACACATTTTACCGACACCATCAGTCAGAGGGCAAACTGATTTACAAATGTTAAACATAGTTTTTTTCAGTCATTCATCAACATATTTTGACCGAGTTTTGAGCACATACCCAGTCCAGTGCATCTGTCAGAAAGTCCAAATAAACATGTACTTCACTGCTGTAAAAAAACAAACAAACAAGCAAGCAAGCAAGCAAACAAATACCCCCTAATACTAATTCATCAGACAATGATTCATAAGTAAACTTAACCCACGAATGAAACAATCCCCCATGGGGATGCTGTGGGCTTTTTCAGTACAAATATTATCCCCGCCTTTTAAAAATTCTGTGCTTGAAATTTCCTCTTTTCTGTCACTTTCTTTGTTTCTGCCTTGCTTCTTTGCTTTCTGTCATTTCTTCCTATCATTTTCTGCCTTACTGGTCCATTCACCTGTGTGTGTTCAATAAAGTCATATGTTTTCTCTTAGGATTGATGGTTGGGTAGGCCTACATGCATTGAGTGCATTTTTGGCTTTGGGGAATTGAGATATGCGGAAGCAATTTTGGTACTTTATGCCTGTTTTTATATGTTTTAGTGTCCTTAGTTATGTTTTAATTTGTTGTCAGGTATGTTTTTTAAATCCCCTGTGTAATGATTGACGAGTGTCACGCAGGACTTTAGATTATGTGCGGATGCATCATTTGTGTACTGATTGTCTGTTCCTGTTTTTTCTTTTTCTTTCTTTTTATTTTCCTGCTGAAGTATTTTGTATGTATAAAAAGGGTTATAGCCCTGATATGGCTCTACGCAGTGGCTGGGCTTTAAGCAGCAATAAGAATAAGAATAGGAATGAAACAAGAGCGTTCTTTGTACACACGTAAATTAATTAAAACAGATATGACTACAGAAGGCAAACACTGTATGTTTATCGTAGATATTCAGTGTAAAATGCTGTTCGTTTGTGTCTTATTGTCTTGTCTTTATTCTTTTCTTTCTTTTACTTCTTTGCATGCTAAACTTTTACGGAACTGCAACTTGTTATTATTGACCCTTTCCTTTTGGTTATATGATCTATGCACAGCTGAATAGAAATTTTTGCTTACCCCAAAAGCCCATTATCAATTTTTCCCACTACCCCTCCTCTCTCTCTCTCATTCGCACGTGTGTACGCACGCACACACGCACACACACACACACACACACACACACACACACACCACACACACACACCACACACACACACACACACGCATGCACACATCCCCAAGCTTAAAACGAGATTGAAAAACCAATGCCCCATTGAAAAAAGAAATCTTTCAGATGGGCAGCCGTATGTGTTGTGGAACACTGAGTGTATAAATAATCATATGTCTGTTTGATATGTTGAGAGTTCCATGGAAAGCAAAGAAAATAAACGAGACAGTCTTAATGGAGGCAGACACAAGAAGATCATTCATAAGGAAGATTAGGAAAAGACAAGCAACATTTATAAGCCATTTTATAAGGAAAGGGGAATTAGAGCACCTGGTCACAACAGGAAAGCTGGAAGGAAAGAGAGCACTAGGTAGACCCAGGAAGAAAATATCGGACGGACTTGCACGGTGGCTGAGGACAGAGGGTGGAAGATGTGCTTGCAGCGACAAGGGATAGATGTATATGGAGGGCCATGATCGCTGATGCCATGCGGCAGGGCACATGATGAAGATAATGATTGAAAAAAGAAATCTTTCAGATGGGCAGCCGTATGTGTTGTGGAACACTAAGTGTATGAATAGTTGTATGTCTGTTCGATGATATAGAAAGATGGAGCCTGACAGGGTGTATTGATTGGGCGGTGCAAACTCTTTTATTAAAGCATCTTCTTGACATCGAACGGCAACGACGTTTATGTGGCATATCATCATCTCATCTCATCTAGGCCTATCTCCATCGCCGTGGACGACGGCGGGAGCTCCACTCTTTGTCACGAAGGATCGCCAGGCGACACGGTCTTTGCTCCTGTGTATGATGTCATGGAGCCCCAGTTTGCAGGCGTCAGCGATGTTGTCCATTAAGGGTTTTTGCTGGCCTTTCCTTGTTTTATCTTTGCCTCGACTCTCCCCTGCAGGACTGATGTCATCAAGTCGGTTCTTGTGTTTCTGTCCATGTGCCCAAAAAAAGGCCTACTTCAATTTTCTTTTGTTAATCTCTGGGAGCGTTTTAGGTTGGACAGCTAATTCCTTTAGCATGCTTTCATTGGTTCTTTTGTCTGTCCATTTTACTCTGAGAAGACGCCTGTAGAGCCACATTACTGCTACGTTTATTTCATTTTCGTCATCTTTCTTCAAAGTCCAAGCTTCACGTCCGTACATGAGAACAGGCCAAATTAAGCAGCGTAAAATTCTTATTTTCAGTTTCGTTGATATGATATGGCATATCAATGATGTTATAATGCGACCAGTGAATGGCTGTGAATTAGCCTACCGACACCCGAATGGCATACGAGGTGGAGAGTCATATCATTGGTCTAATATCTGTGCAGGCCCTGTGACTCTGGAAGCGGACTTAACAAAGATGCACAGCTTTTCTACTGCAATGCTAACTTTAGTTTCAGTTTCTGAGGGCATCTCCGCGCTCGGAACGAATTCCATATGCACTAACGTCACAGGTGCCATGTGTATGGTGATCATGGCACAAGCCTTAGGCCTGCGTATAAACCCATGAGCTGGTCAGATCCTGAGGCCCTACCTGGCCTATATGTTACCTAGTCTCTATATATTAGTATTATGTCAGCCTATTACTGGAACAATCTTGGTTACATGTAAATGACATGTGTATCTTATCTTAATTAAAAGAAGTAGTAGTCACGTTTAACACCTAATTGAACGCACTTCCACCTTCTCTAACATTTTTGTTGTTGTTGTTGTTTAATTTAGACTGTTTACAATGGCAGGTAAAGATTTGGCTCCCCTCGTCCCTCCCCCACAGGTCTGAATGAAATGGAAAAGCTAATTGACAACAAACCTACGTGCACGGGTACGACAACTAAGAGCCCCCGTCTCACATTGCAGATTACATTTACCTCCCTGCATGCTAAAAATAGCTCTACATGGCTTATTATTGGAATGCAATCAAAACCAGAAACAATAGTTTCCCATCCTATGGCAATAGCAGGCAATCAAAACGTGGATTCTGATGAAGGGATGTCTGCGTCCATTTTTTACACATTCTTATAAGTTAGGCTATCTGCTTTGCTGGCCCCTAATCGCGCGTTACTACAAGCTTCGCGGAAACACAGTCGTAGTTTTGCCTATGCTGGCAGATCGAAAATCGGTCAGACGCCATATTTAATTCTCCTCCTGCCCATTTTCCAATCGTAAGTGCGTTTTCCTGTGTCTGTGTTGTGTCTCGATGCCTACACTTGTTCGTTTGTGTGTTGTTTTCTTGGTGGTAGAATGTTGAGCGGTGTGAAGGACGGCTGGCTGTCACAAGGTCATGGCCGGGGGTGCAGCTCAATTTTCAAACCCTGGACAGTAAGCTGCCCAGTAGGTTTGTTTAGCAGTGTGATAACGCAGTTTTGCGGAACACTTGCGCCAGATGTCAATTTCAGACTGCAGTAAGTATTCACAGCTAACTATTTCGTCTCATCAGTTGTTTCAGTGCAGGTTTGATCGCAAGCTGGCGTTGTTTTTCGTTCGCTAGCAGACATAGACATGTGCAAATGTGGCCTTCACCGCAGCCAAAAATATTCTTTCAATCGCTTCCTCAGTTCTTGTTTCACTTCAGATCAAGCAGAAAAGAACGATGCTAAAACGCCCAACAGAGTCTATCTGGAAAACCCATACAAATCGGTGAAAGGATTTTGATAAAGAAAATAACAAAACATTGTTTGCTTCGCCATACTTATGATTTAAGTAATTGATGTTTGGTTGTTTACAAGAACTCATTTGAAGAAATGATTTGACCTTGGGACCTTGACACTGTGTGAGTTAGGGCAACCTGGCTGTCATTAGTGTCAAAGTGCTTGCACCCGTGACCTGTTGATCCAGCATGACCTATTTAGTTTCCATTTCAGATCTGAAAAGATAAAAATACTGCAGTCATTACCTTATCCTGCAATTTGTTTAACCAAAGTTATTTTACAATGCAGTAGGCCTACAATATATAAATATTTAAAAAAACTAATTATGAATCCTCAGTATTTTGCTTGATCAATTTTTTAAACCTGTCCTATGTATTTTGTGTTAGCCTGTCAATTAAATTTAAATGTAAACAGAAAGATTGTAGGGGAATGAGGTATTGAAGACCTGAACTTTTCCTGGGCCAGGATTGTTGCTGCTTTGTTTTCCTCAGCCGATGACAATGTCTGGTACACATTCATGGTTGCGCGGACTGGAGGCTATGCACATAAACTATATAATGAAATGAAGTTTAAAAACAACAACAACGAACAAACATGCAAAATAAAAGCAGACTGAAAGACAAAGTGTATTGACTAAACAGTATCATCATCATCATCAAGTGCCCTGCCACATGGCGTTCCATATGCATCTATCCCTTTTTGCCGCAAACACATCTTCCACCCTCTCTGTCCTCAGCCACTCTGCAAGTCCATCCAATATTTTTTCCCTGGGTCTACCTGGTGCTCTCTTTTCCTCTAGCTTTCCTGTAAACAGTATACTGTATAACAAGTATTTTCTCTGAAACCTCTCTTTCATTCACTTACATTGTATACATGTACACATACGTACTGTTAATCTTTTGTCTCTACACACATACAGAGGCATGCATTACACACATGCGCACACACACACACACACACACACACACACACACACACACACACACACAGACACACACACACACACACACACACACACACATCCAGCTATCTATCTATCTATCTATCTATCTATCTATCTATCTATCTATCTATCTAATATACATGTACATGTGTGCACACATGCTCTTTCGTTCTTTCAACCGTCAACTCGGAAGACAGAGCAATGCTTCTTCGTCTTTACTCTACCCTGTCTGATTCTCAACTGACTATATATATATATACATTTCACAGTAAACAGCAATCAGTTATCATTTAAACGAATATCATCCCATGCTGCTTACTGTTAACACACGTCACACATACACACATAAACTTGTTCTCAACTGTCTCATGTACACACCTTCCGCCCAACATACATACACACACACACACACACACACACACACACACACACACACACAACACACACACACACACACACACAACACAATGCACAACAGAGAGAGAGAGAGAGAGGGAGAGAGATGAGAGAGAGAGGAGAGAGAGAGAGAGAGAGAGAGAGAGAGAGAGAGAGAGAGAGAAGAGAGAGAGAGAGAGAGAGAGAGAGAGAGAGAGAGAGAGAGGAGAGAGAGAGAGAGAGAGAGAGAGAGAGAGAAGAGCATGTCTCATAAATTTCGCATACCTGTAGAATCTGTAATTGATCAGTGTTTTCGCTCAGTGTGGTTTTGAGATCTTGATCTTGCAGTGTGTTGTGAGGCTGATCTGCCCGTGATAGTTGCACTTGGTTCTGCTGTCATTTGGTGTAAGAAGCCTGGTTGATTTAGAGGTAGAACTCCTTCCTGCTTGCCTGTTTGACTGTACAGGTTTGAGTTGGACTCATCTGAAAATGTGTGCAGCCTCTTGTTAAAACCTTTTGAATCCCGCACTGTATTCATTAGCTTCCTGCAGAAAGCTGGTGGATAGGGTCATAGAGTCAAAGGGTTAAGTTCTTGCTTTACTTGCATGGTTGACAATGCAGGATGCTGGTGGAGAGGGTGTTGGAGTCAAAGGGTTAAACAGCTGAAAATGGGTGCCTGGCCCTGGTCAGGGTTAGGAAAGTACTGCAATGAAGAAGAGGGGATGGGTGATGCCTTCATAATACTGGCTGCAAGAAGAGTTGAGGTGTTTGTTTTCCCACACCCCTACATTGTTACAACTATGGAAAATTTTTCAACTATTCATCTCCTGACTTTGCATGCTACTTGTTAGTGTGAGAACTTCTTTTGATTAAAAGCTGTGCTTCTGTTGGTTGGAAGCTGTTAATACCCTGTCTCTGTGCTGAATGACGCTTCACTTTCTATGTATTATTGGGTTTTCAGTGGCCAGAATCCCATCTGTGTTCCCCCATGAAATTAGGTATCATGTTTCTTTGCACTGTTTGTACAATGCATTAAGTTGAGTCATTGAAGGCTCATGGTGTTGAATGTTTTTGACTTGATTGTCTAGTATTGTAGTTAAGTGGTAGTTTGTCTTGTGTTCTGAGTCAAGGTTGCAATTAACACATAGACCCTGTGACGGTATATATTATACAAGTGTGTTTTCATGTATGTGGGTTTTTTTTCTCCCAATTGTTTAGTATTTCATTGCGTAAGTCAGTGTTTGAACTTGAATATTCTGTGGTTTTTGATGTATCTTCTTACTTGTGTAGCTTTGATGGTGGTTGTTTTCTCATTGTATACGTAGTGTGAACATTTTTTGTTTTGCGAAATGTAAAGCGCTGGTGAGCATGTTTGCATGGAATATGCGCTATATAAATAAACATTATTATTATTATTATTATTATTATTTGGGATGGGCCAGTTATGATCTGGGTACGTTGCAGGTGACAAATACTTTTTATTTTTATTTTTTGCTGTCTCATCTATGCAGCCTCTGCCCTGCCTCAGTGGTATTTACCCCACACTATTCATTCAGACTCCTCAGACCCCACAAAACTTGAGACCATCAGTCAAGTTGCAGTGCCAGAAATTTAATGGGAGCTGGTGATGTCAGAACAAGATTGAGGCAGCCAAGATGTGGTTTCTAAGAAGGATGTTGAGAGTTCCATAGACAGCAATGTTGAGAGTTCCATGGACAGCAACGGAAACAAACGAGACAGTCTTGATGGAGGCAGACACAAAAAGATCATTCTTGAGGAAGATTAGGAAAAGACAGGCTACATTTATCTATATAGGCCATTTTATGAGGAAAAGGGAATTAGAGCACCTGGTCACAACAGGAAAGCTGGAGAGAAATAAAGCACCAGGTAGACCTAGGGGAAAAAATATTGGATGGACTTGCAGAGTGGCTGAGGACAGAGAGGGTTGAAGATGTGCTTGCGGCAACAAGGGATAGATCTATGGAGGGCCATGATTGCCAACGCCCTGCGGCAGGGCACTTGATGATGATGAATGATGTCATCTGCTGTATGGTCACCCACCAGAGGAGACTGCACTACTGCCAGGTCACTTTTGTACAAGTACCTGTTCTGATTCAACAAACTTAGGACACTGTTTGATAAGCCCCCCTTCAAATTATACTAATTGCTCAGTTGTGGAGCCAGATTCAATGAATGAATGACCCTTCATTAAGGAGATCACCATCATGCCCCTCAAATGACAGCCCTCATACACAGCTGGCACCAAAGACACCAACTTGAAGTTTTTGGACATGGAAGCTTTAGAGAAAATGAAACTGAGGCCATTGTCAGGTAGGGCATGAACTTGATGAAGTGCCATAGTATTGGAGACAACTTTTTGTGTGGGAAAAAAGTCATGGATTTTATTATGCAGGTAACTATTCAGACATCTCACAGTGTTATGATTCTGATTTTGTCAGAGCAAGGAATAGTTCTTGGGTCCCACCATGGTGAAGATGGCTTTGACTGTAGCCAGTATTCTATGATCTAGTCTCTCAGAATTTGAGGCCACTGGAGCTAGTACTTGATGATTTATCCCTCTGCCCATCAACATGATTGTCTTTGTCCCAGTCTCTCTCTCATTTGTTCCCCAGTTTTTCTTCACTGACATTTCTTGTACATTTGTAGAAAACCATAATTATAAATTGTCTTTAAGTTAAAAAGTTTTTCAATGAATTTTACTTGTCATGTCATATTTTTGGATGTTGTGTTTTGTCATTGTTTATAATCAGTAGTGAAAAATTATTGGGTCATAATTCAATTGACTCAGTATTCCAGTGAATCTTCTGTACTTGTGGATGTAACACATTTGCATACAATATTTATGTCCAATCTGATTATAGAACTTTGACTAATACAGCACAATTTTGAGAACATAGCCATTGTCACTTTCTGTTAAATCAGGCTGAATAGCAGCTTTAATTTCTATTCAGTTTTGAATATTGATTAATACAGCAATAAGTTTTGAGAACATGGTCATTGTCACTTTCTGTTAATTCAGGCTGAATAGCAGCTTTGATTTCAATTCAGCTTTGAATATGACATACTTGTTGGTGTAAGTTCTTTCACAGCTTTTGGGAAGGAGGGGAATTTTATTGCAGAGCAGCAGCAACCAGTGTATAATTCTTGCCTTCTTGCTAATTCTCTCGTATCATGTGGTTACAGATATGAGCGTGAACTCACCGGGTGAGAGTGGCATCTCCCCTTTCTTGCTGCAGGCCATATCATCCTTGACTGCCCCAGAAAGTCAACCAAGCAAAGCAAGAGACTGGCCGAAACTTCAAGAGATGGAAAAGCAGCAGAATGAGAATGCCGGCAAAGGTGTCACTCATCTTCTGCAGGGCATGAATGAACCTGTATCAGCACTTGTCACGTCCTCGTCCACTAGTGTTTCCAATGGTGACCTGGACAGAGATAGCATGGTCAGTGGAAAGTCGGAAGAAGTGATGTTAAACACCGCTGTGCAGGAACGACTTGCCACCCAGCTGGCTATCAAACAAGGGAGGCTTGTTGCAGCATCTTCTCTTGGAAATGCTCCTCCACCAGCTGTGTCCGATGTCAGCATGGTCAACGTTTTGACAGCTCTTGCCTCTCAGCACATGAAAGCTAATGTCAAACAGGAAGAGGACATGTCATGCAGCTATGCTTCAGCTGTAGCTCCAAACTTCACCACAACCACTGTCACCTCGCTTGGTGATATGATAATGCATCCATCCATTGAAAGTACAGACAGTCGTCCCCAGCCCCAGATTATTATCTATTATAATAATGAGTCAGGTGCCGTCACCTCTCCAAGTGGTAACATAGTTCTGGGGGAAATGGACGGGGAGAAAATTCCAGGAAGTGTGCAGAACTATCGAGTGGTATTGCATCATGGAGATGCATCAAATGCCACAATAACATCGGTTTCCGACCCATCTGTGGTATCAGAAGTAGCATCAATGGCTGCTGCACCAGTATTAAGTAACAGTCAAGGCACTTTTATAGCTGCTGACACCAGTAGCAAAGAACCTACAGATGCAGTGTGTCCAGTTTGTGGAGATAAGATATCAGGTAAAGAATTACGATACCTAGTAAAGGATGTACATTTTGTTTTGTGTTCAGTCATACACCCAATATGTACATTTTGTTTTGTTTTCAGTCATATGCCATTATTAACTCATTGAAAGGTATTATTACATGATGATCTGATACCAGACCTTCTGTGTAGAACACATCACTTATATGGTCAACTCCTTTCCCTTCTCTCTTTTTAGAGCTGTGTCTATTTGCCTGAGCTACCATTTGTATCATTCAGTAAATTCAGATTATTTAGAGAGCTGTAATTTAATTTTGAAGTTTTAAAAACTGGCTGTCATAACAACATCTGCAAATTAAGTTTTAATTGAAAATGACTTATATGTATTTTATCTATTCGGTTATTTGACAATTTATTTATTTATATAGCAGCAGTTGACTAACTATAATAAGATGAATAGCTGAAGTAGAGTTTAATATGAAACACAAGATTAAAATACTTATATATATCTGTAACATTACACACACACACACATGCACGCACGCACGCACGCACACACACACCACGCACGCACGCACACACACACACACATGCACACACACACACACAAAGAAAATGAGAAAATTGAATTGTTAACTGTGGAACTGGAAGTATAATTCATCCACCCAGCCTAGAGTTGCTTTTGGATTAGAAATAAAATCTGTGAAACTGAAATACATACATGTACATATTTATCATTTTATGTATTAATTTATTGGTTTTAATGTAAAATTGTGGTTCGAAACTATCAAAATGACAAATTAGATTGGACACTGATGCTCATGATAATGTCTCATTGCTGGTTCATTTCAGGTTACCACTATGGAGTATACACATGTGAAAGCTGCAAAGGTTTCTTCAAGCGCACTGTGCAGAATAAGAAGACTTTCATGTGCCACAAACAGAACGATTGTGAAATTGTACTACAGAACAGGAAAAAGTGTCCGGCCTGTCGTTTTACCAAGTGTATTAATGTTGGAATGAAGTTGGAAGGTGAGTTCAGCTCCTTTTGTGTGTATGTGTGTGCGTGTGTGTGTGTGTGTGTGTGTGTGTGTGTGTGTGTGTGTGTGTGTGTGTGTGTGGTGTGTGTGTGTGTGTGTGTGTGTGTCACTGTGTGCATGTGTGAGGGGTGTGTGTGTGTGTGTAATTTTGCATGTTTTTCATGTGTGTATCCTCTTATGTGTGTATTTATATATATTAAATTACATATGTATACATGTATACATACTATAGTGTGTATGTGTGTGTGTGTGTGGGGGTGGGTGGGTGTGTGAGAGAGAGAGATATAATGTATAGCGCATGTGTTCAGTTTATGAAAGTAAGGTTGATTCCTATTCAGTATCATACCATAAACTGATTCTCGGATAAGTGTTGATTTTCATTTTGTTATATCAACCAAAGGACATAACTCTTGAGAGTCACGTAGGAATTATCTCCCATATTGTGCTTTGTATCTGCTTCTATGCTAGCTGAATGGGTAGTGCAAACTATGTTAGATTTGAGGTTTCACAACATGGGAGATAATTCCTACATGACTCTCAAGAGTTATGTCCTTTGATTGATTGATATAAAAATTTCTCCCTGCTTCCCTCTTATTTCTTTGGTATTTCATTGTGCCTTAATAACAGGTGTGGGAATTTTCTGCTGTCCTAAAGTTAAATTCGCCAAACTTTTGTTTTTCTGCTGTTTCACTCCTCCTTTCTCCCCAAATTAAAAACAGTCAGAGAAAGCAAAGTCTGTGTAGAAGTGGCTGTTTATGGCTCATGGAAAGCACCTCCCATTTTCTTCTGAGACAAAGGTCAAGATAGGTGTCACTGTTTTGCTCAAGTATGCTGGTATTTAATGGCTGTAGGCTGAAAGGTGTAAATGGCTGGAGCTAAATAGCAAGAAGACCGAAGTCATGGCAATCAGTAAAAAACTAGAAATCCCGTCATGCAAAATAGCAGCAAATGGCACAACTTTTAGACAAGTTGATAAGTTTAAATATCTGGGAATGGTCATCTCACCAGATAGTAGATGCACATCAGATATAACCAGCAGACTCGGCCAAGCCAAAACAGCGTTCAAGAAGATGAAAAGCATTCTTACCAACAAATGCCTATCAATTAATATCAGGAACTTGAGGAAGAGCGTTCTTGACTGTTGTATGGTTGTGAGGCATGGACAGACATCACGCAAAGTCAGAACAAAATTGAGGCAACTGAAATGTGTTTTCTAAGAAGAATGTTGAGAGTTCAATGGACAGCAGAGAAAACAAATGAGACAGTATTGAAGCAGGCAGACACAAGAAGAACATTAATAAAGAAGATTAGGAAAAGATAAGCAACATTTATAGGACATTTTATGAGGCAAGAGAAATTAACACACCAAGTCACAACAGGAAAGCTGGATGGAAGAAAAGAGCCAGGTTGACGAGGGAGAAAATACTGGACGGACTTGCAGAGTGGTTGAGGACAGAGAGGGTGGGAGATGTACTTGCAGCAACAAGGGATGTTGCTTGTCTTTTCCTAATCTTCGTTATTAATGTTCTTGTGTCTGCCTCCTTCAAGACTCGTTTGTTTTCTTTGCTGTCTATGGAACTCTCAACATTCTTCTTAGAAACCACATTTCAGTTGCCTCAATCTTGTTCTGACTTTGTGTGTTGACTGTCCACAGCTCACATCCATACAATATTGGTTCTACATAACACTTAAGTAGTTAAGAACTCTCTTCCTGATGTTAATTGATAGCTGGTTTTTTTTTTTTGGGGGGGGGGGGGGTAAGAATGCTATTTTTTGGGGGGGGGGGGTAAGAATGTTTGTCATCTTCATGAATGCTGTTTTAGCTTGGCCGATTCTGCTGGCTATTTCTGATGTGCATCTGCTGTTTGGTGTGATGACTGTCCCCAGTTATTTAAACTTATCAACCTGTCTCAAAGTTGTGCCATTTGCTGTTAGTTTACATGAGGGGATTTCTCATTTTGTACTAGTGATAGTGAAGAGATAGAAATTTTCTGTATGTGTGTGCAGTGGTGTGCTTGTATATATATATATATGATAGCTGTTCTGTTTTCTTAATGAAATGCAGTGCTAATTTCAGCCTTCCTTTGTGTATTAGAGGGGCTTTTGTATTGTTTTTCAGCTTGTGGAGAAGGCTTTGGACTGCACATGTACAAAAGAGATTCTGGAAGTTTTTTTTTAATTCTGCAGTAAAATGTAGTGTGTAGTGACTTGACTTTTGTGTCAAGTATGGAGCACATCCCCTCCTTAGTGGCAAAACGTTTTCTCTCAGAACCATTTTGTACTACTTTTGCATAAAAAATGAGATAAGTAGTGTGTTAACTATACATGATAAAGAGGGAGAGAATACATTTGATGTGATATGTTTGTTGTGTGTGCAGTGAAACTCAGATTTTGGCAGTTATTTGAAAATGGTTAAAAAAAAAAAAAAAAAAAAATCCTGTGGTACAGGAAATTGCCATGGCCAAGAGACCATGGTCTCACTGAGTTAATCCAGTTTGCCCAGAATACCATATGAACTGTTGCAACAGAAAGTTAGGCATATTGCATGTCTGGAGTTTCAGTCTCACTTTTTGAAACAAGTTCACAGAGTTGATCAGGTGGATACCATGACTGTCTTTCACCTTTATTACTTCAGCAGCCACTTTTTTTTTTATTATTGTTATTGTTGTTTAAAGCCCAGCCAAATGCATAGAACCCTATTAGTATCAGGGCTATTTAACTACTTCAAAACATACAAAACTTTAACAGGAAGAAAAAAGGAAAGAAAATTAAATACACATATCAATGCATTTGCGCACATTAGCTAAGCCTAAGGACATGCCCCTGGCGTTGACCACTCCATCCAATTTGTCACACAGGGGATTTAAAAAACACACCTGAATACAAATTTAATCATACCTAAGGACACCAAAACATATAAAAATGGACATAAGTAATTAAGTTACCTAAAATTGCTTCCTCATATATATCTCACCTCCCTAGAGCCAAAAATGCGTTTAATACATGTACCCAATTATCAATCCTAAGAAAAAGTATGTAAGACTTTATCAAACACATACAGGTGAATGGACCAGCAAGGCAGAAAATGATAAGAAAGTTAAGGAGGAAAAAAGAAACAAAGAGAGTGACAGAAAAGAGGAAATATCTTGCACAGAATTTCCAGAAGGTGGGGATAGTATATACTGAAAAATCCCCCTGACATCTCCACAGGGAGATGTTGCCATTTAAGTGTAGGTGTAGGTGTAACTGCAGTTGGCCAAGTATTAGTGTGTGTCTTGTTTCATTCATGAATCATTAAACTAGACTGACAATTCGTATTCTGTTTTCTTATGTTTATGTCTCATATTTTTCATGAGCGATTGAAGTCACTTGGATTCAAATTCAATCTTTGTTAACCTTTTGACTCCCGCACCCATTCCACCAACTGCAAAAACTTAACATTTTGACTCCCTCATTCTATCCACCAGTTTCCTGTAGGAAGCTGATGGATACGGTTTGGGGGTCAAAGGGTTAAGCTTTTGCTTTGGTAGCATGGTTGACAATACAGGATGCTGGTGGACAGGGTGTTGGGAGTCAAAGGGTTAAAAAGGATTGTTTTCTTCCAGCAATCCGACAAGACAGGACACGTGGTGGTCGCAGTTCATACAATGGATCATTGCCGCTGGTTAAACCAAAATCTTCGTCAATGCCACGCAAGGTTAAGCGACCGAGCGTTGAAGGAGCTGAAACAAATGTGAAGATGGGAGCTGTCCCAGATGTGCCTGGGCTGGAGATGATGGTGCCTGAGGAGGAAGGCAAAAGTCATCGACAGCTGATGGCCATCTTGAACCATTCCAATACCCCTGGCCAGCAAGTTAGTAAAACTTTTTCATCGTTTTGCTGGTAACGTATGGCATGTCTTGAAAGAGGCGTTAGATTTATGGCATATCTTGAAAGAGGCTTTAGATTTTCACTTCGTGTGTGTGTGTGTGTGTGTGTGTGTGTGTGTGTGTGTGTGTGTGTGTGTGTGTGTGTGTGTGTGTGTGTGTGTGCGCGCGCATTTGCATATGTGTGTGTGTGTGTGTGTGTGTGTGTGTGTGTGTGTGTGTGTGTGTGTGTGTGTGTGTGTTGCATGTGCATATGTGTGTTTGTGTGTGCTTGTGCGTGTGTGTGTGTGTGCATGTGTGTGTGCATGTATGTGTGTGTGTGTGTGTGTGTGTGTGTGTGTGTGATAGATAGATAGATAGATAGATAGAGAGAGAGAGAGAGAGAGAGAGAGAGAGGAGAGAGAGAGAGAGAGAGAGAGAGAGAGAGAGAGAGGAGAGAGAGAGAGAGAAGAGTTTGGAGTTGAAGAGTGTGTTCAGGAGGGATTCATTGTACTAGGACAATGCCACGTGTATTCCACCCACTGTGCCATCTGTTGTCTGGCGGAGTTCTTGTCCTTACAAATGAAGGTTACGGGATTGTTTTTGCCTGGATGCCTGGCCATGTTGGTATTGGAGGCAATGAAGAGGCTGACTACCTGGCCAAGAAGGCCACAAGGGAAAAAATGTTTGAGTCCTTGATTCCTTACACAGATATCAAATCGAAAGTACGCAGTTACGTGAGAAGTCTGTGGCAGGAGGATTGGAATGAACACACAGATAACAAACTTTTTCCAAATCTGCCCTAGCCTGAAAGAAATTCTCCCATCTGCTGCAGGAAACTGTAAGAAAGAGACAGCGTTATGTAGGTTACACAGGGGTCACACATCCTACACTCACTCGTACCTTTTGTAAAATGAAAAAGCACCATGGTGTATACCTTGTAACGAGCCATTGATCATCAGACACCTCCTCCTCGATTGCTGGGACTTGTATGAAGTGAAACAAAAGCACTGCATGGCGGACCCCTTAAAGAAGCTCTTCCGAGATGTTCCTCTCAATGCATTTTCCAGTTTTTTCAAGAGATCAATAGATTTCATCTGAGACGATTTTACATCTGTTTTTCCTTAATTGCATTTTAGATTTGTAAGGTTAACGGTGAGCATGGTTTTTAACTGTCGTCTTTTAGTTTTATCTTAATGGGTTGTTGTTGTTTTTTTTTGGATGTGGCGTTAGCCCTGATATGGCTTTAGTAGTCGGCTGGGCTATAAGCAATATGAACTGAACTGAACTGTCCCTGCATAACACCCTATACACTAGCAAAGTCTTGAAATTGAGGACAATTGGGAGGAGGGGTGAGACCTGTGAAATGCTAAGCTGGCACCAACAGAATGATTGTAACATTCAGATGGGCAGCGAGCAGATCAGTTTTAAAAAATATATATATTTTTTTAGTCATGGGCAGTGAATGAAGGGAGACATATCTTGAGTTCACAGCTTTACTGTACAAGAGCCGGACAGTCAGTTGATTAAAAGTCTGTGGCTTACACCCAAGGATCGAACCCACAATCATTCATGTTATTGGCATGGCACTCTAGCTGAGTGAGCCATCAGGCCACTGAGTCGGAGAGAGAGAGAGAGAGAGAGAGAGAGAGAGAGAGAGAGAGAGAGAGAGAGAGAGAGAGAGAGAGAGAGAGAGAGAGGCTGGCCACTGAGTCGGAGGGGGAGAGAGGGAGGCTGACAACTGAGTCAGAGAGAGAGGAGAGAGAGAGAGAGAGAGAGAGAGAGAGAGAGAGAGAGAGAGAGAGAGAGAGTGAGCGAGTGAGAGAATATGTGTGAGTATGTGTACACGTGTTTTTCAGACCAAAATTATTCGATTGTGCAGGTGCCAGACGCACAAGGCTTACCTGTGCCGGAACTGTTGACCGACATAATGAATTTAGAGGCCTTGTTGGTAGATGACGATGTTCCCGCAGAGGGAGCAGTGGGGGGAGAGGTTAGGGATCAACAGGCCTTCTACAATTACCTCATGCAGCTGACAGAACTCCGCCTTTACAAACTGGTCCGTTGGGCTCGGAACTTGCCCCAGTTTGGAGCCATTTCGGTAAGCTTCAAGTTCAACGAACAGAATAATCCTTTTTTTCCTTTTAGCTGTTTGACTTTCAGCATTGCTTTAGCATCTCCACTACACTGCTTATTACATTTCTTTTACATATCTCCAGCCCCACTGCCAACCGAGGCCACATTGAGAGCAGGGCATGAATGGCCATAGAACATGGGTCAGTCTTTAGCATTGCTTTGATGATAAGAATGGGAATGAGAAAAATGGTGCCTACCAAAAAAGCAACATGGAACATTAGAACATTGTTGCAAAAAGGTAAATTAGACAATATCAAAATGGAGATGGAAAGGCTTAACATTAGTATTTTAGGACTAGGGGAAGTGAGATGGAAGGGGGCAGGCATGGTATCATCAGGAGAGTATACAGTAATATACTCTGGTGGAAACTCACATGAAAGAGGAATGGGCATCGTAATGGACAGGGACAAATCAAAACCAGTTAGGGAATACTGGTTAAATTGGGAGGCAGGCCATTTGATATCAACATCATTCAGGTGTATGCACCAACATCCGCAAGTACTCAGGAACACATCGACAACTTCTATGAAGTATTAGAGATGGCCAAAGCCCAATGTAAATCACAAGAAGTTACAGTAATAATGGGAGATTTTAATGCTAAAGTGGGACAGGATAGGGTGGAGGACATAGTTGGACCTCATGGCCTTGGTTACACAAAATGAAAGGGGAGTGAAACTTGTAGAATGGGCACAGATGAATTGAGTTCATAGTAGGAAACATCTGGTTTGAGCAGCCTTATAGAAGAAAATGGACTTGGATGAGTCCAGGAGATAATACCAAAAATCAGATTGACTACATCCTGATGAATAAAAGATTTAGAAATTCTTTACTGTCAGCAAAAACACTACCAGGCGCAGACTGAAACAGTGACCACAGTCCTGTAGTGGGAAGATTTAGGCTGAAATTACGGAAAAGGAAACAGACCAAAAGCAACATCAAAGTAAATCTTAGACTCTGAAGGACAGATGAAATGATATGTAAAAAATTTAACGTACATGTTCAACACAAATTCAGTGCTCTAGAAGACGTTAGTGACAGTGAGGAACAGTAGACAAAGTTGAGAAATTTGATAAATGAAGCTTGTGAAGAAATCCCTGAAGTAGATAGAAAAGCAAAAAAGAACTGGATGACAAGAGAAATTTTAGGCTTGATGGAGGAACGGAGGAAGGCAAAGAGAAACATGGAGATATACAGGAAGATAAACAAAGAAATCAGGAATAGGTGCAATGAAGCGAAGGAAGCTTGGCTGAAAACAAAATGCATAGAAATAGAAGACCGACACAAAACAGATCCTCAGGGTATGTACAGACAAATTGAAGAAATTGTCCACAGGAAAAATACATGCACATCATCTGGTTGCTTAAAATCGAAAGATGGTATGCTTATCATGGAAAAAGACAAAATATTAGACAGATGGGGAGAGTAGGCTACATTACAGACCTTTTTGAAGATGATAGAAACGAACACATTGTAAGAAAGAACTTTGAAGGACCATCTTATCTGAAGGACCACCCATAATGAAAGATGAAGTTAGAGCAGCACTGAAAAAGATGAAACCAGGAAAAGCCCCGGGACCAGACAACATTACTACAGAGATGATTGAAGCCCTGGAGGAATTTGGTAATGAAAAAATAACAGTCATCCCAAGTGAAATTTATGACACTGGAAAAATCCCCAAAGATATGTCAAAATCAATTTGCATTGCACTTCCAAAGAAGATAGAGGCTATAGAATGTGAACTCCATCGCACAATCAGTTTGATGAGTCATGTAACAAAAATCCTATTAAGAATAATGATGATGAGGACAAGAAATAGAATCAAAAGAGAAATAGCAGATGAACAGTGTGGATTTGTGAAAGGGAAAGGAACTATTAATGCCATATACATCCTATGCACTATCATAGAGAGGTCAATCGAGATGAATAAGGATTTATATTTATGCTTTATTGATTATACCCAGGCTTTTGTTCGGGTAAGACATGAAGAATTGATCAACCAACTAGAAAGACTCAATATTGATGGAAAAGATCTACAAATAATCAGAAATACGTATTGGGAACAAACAGCTGCAATGAGAATAGAAAACAATATAAGCTCTTTCCAAAACATCAAAAGAGGAGTCAGACAGGGTTGTGTTTTGTCACCAAATCTGTTTTCATTTTACGGTGAAAACATCATGAGAAACCTAGAGGAAGACCCCTGGATTAAAGGTTGGAGGAAAAATGATAACAACATTTGATACGCAAATGACACTGTGCTAATTGCAGAAAATGAAAGGGACCTACAAAATATTGTGAATATACTAGAAATAGAAAGCAAAGGTAAGGGGTTAGAACTAAACAGCAGGAAGACTGAAGTCATGGTGATCAGTAAAAAACATGAAATCCCCTCATGCAAAATAACAGCAAATGGCACAACTTGAGACAGGTTGATAAGTTTAAATACCTGGGAACGATCATTTCACCAGACGGCAGATGCACATCAGAAATAGCCAGCAGAATCGGTCAAGCCAAAACAGCATTCAAGATGATGAAAGCATTCTTACCAACAAATCAGTTAACATCAGGAAGAGAGTTCTTGATTGTTATATAGAACCAATACTGTTATACGGTTGTGAGGGGTGGACAGTCAACAAGCAAAGCCAGAACAAGATTGAGGCAGCTGAGATGTGGTTTCTAAGAAGACTGTTGAGAGTTCCATGGACAGAAAAGAAAACAAAGGAGACAATCTTGATAGAGGCAGACACAAGAAGATCATTCATAAGGAAGATTAGGAAAAGACGCAACATTTATAGGCCCTTTTATGAGGAAAGGGAAATTGGAGCACCTGGTCACAACGGGAAAGCTGGAGGGAAAGAGAGCACCAGTTTGACCCAGGGAGAAAATATTAGACGGACTTGCAGAGTGGCTGAAGACAAAGAAGGTGGAAGAGATGCTTGAGGCAACAAGAGATAGAGACAGATGGAAGGCATGATTGCCAACGCCATACGGCAAGGCACTTGATGATGATGATGATGATGATGATGAAGAAATGCTCGGCCTCATTTTTCTTTCATGTAGAAGGATATTGGTTGGATAGGTATTGTGTTAAACTTTCCATTGTTTATAATTTTGGTATTTTTGTGTGAAACAGTGAAGGTAACTTCTGGTGTAAGTTTCTTTAACTCTTTGAAGACGTAATATAGTTGCCTTGCACAACCACTGATCAACGGGACCTGCCACTACCCTTGGCGACGCACAATTTTGGGGGGTTTTCAAAAAATTCTCAAAAATACAGATTTTACAGCACAAGAACATATTTTATATCAAAATAAAATTCAGTTTACGCTCTTTGAGCTGAAGCTACATACAAGGACAATACATCTATTCTACTTACCTTCCTAGAAGGTGAAATGGGGTAGGGTTTTGGCTCTGGGAAAGAAGTTTTTGATTGACAGTAATCCAACACATACAGTCAGTGAAACACCCATTCTTGACCAGGTAATCCAGAAATCCAGGTAATCACAAGTCCTTGGTATGACCAGAAGATATAAAAGAACAATCACAGCTTTGTTTTCACACAGGTGAAGCAGCAAAGTGATTATGACGATCCTTTGAAGAAGAAGAAGAAGAAGAAGAAGAAAGGCCTAAATGTCGCCATTTTGTGTGCAAGGACGGTCACTCCGGTTGGTTTGGATAAAGGCAAAAACTGTAACTAATCGGGATAAAATCGATGCAAGGGAAGTAACAAACACTTCAGAAGATACCAAAGAGTGTTCCTATATGTGTAGTTAGTTCCCCTAGACCAGCGACCGGCTTGCATCTATTTTTAAAAACCGCAGCGGAATATCCGCTATCACGTCTGTAATGATTTGACCAGCTGCAGCGGAATGTCCGCTGTCACGTCTCTGATGATTTGACCAGCTGCAGCGGAATGTCCACTGTCACGTCTCCGAAGAGTTAACCAAAACTCAAAAACGCTGACAGAAGAATAAATGAACATTTTTTTGCTTTTTTTGTTTTTACTTCATAAAGCAGTTAATTTTCATTCCTTCATTGCTTATTTTAGCAAAGTATTTCAGATTTACTTGGTAACATGCTATTTTCACATCAAAGTCTTGTGTTTAGTAATCTTTTTTCGTTTTCATTTCTGTGTTATCTTACGCATTCTGTATTTTTGCCTTTTTCCGTGAGGAAAGGAATACTGCGAGTTTTTGCATAATTCAATCCTTTGAACCCTCTCGCTATCCACCAGTTTCCATCTTCCTGCACAAAGCTGGTGGATAGAGTCAGGGCATCAAAAGAATTCATTCATCAAATGAATTATTAGCTGCCTCTAAAGGAAGTTCATTTGCATCAACACCTTAAGATTTTTTTTTCTATTTTTAGAGTGCATCAGATTTTTCAACCCATTGTTAATGAAACTTTGTTGTATCATAGTGTTGATTATGTTTTGACTTCATGGATAAAGAAAGCTCGTTTGAATGTTTGTCAAATAACTTTACGTGTGGTCTGTTAATTTCACATAGCATGGTGTTTATTTTGTAGGGAACATGAATAAATGATTTTTTTTTTTGCATGAATCCTTGGTGACCTCTCTTGCATTTAGTTAGGTTGTTGTCTCATCGTGGCTTTTGCACAAATACTTAGAGGTTTTTCTTGCATTTAGGGGTAAGGCAAGGTTGCATCCTGTCTCCACATCTCTTCAGCATATACACTGAACATATCATGAGAGAAGCAGACATAGAAGACATGGGAGTAAATATTGGTGGTAGAAACCTGTCAAATTTACGCTACGCAGATGACACAGGATTACTGGCAGACAACATTACAGGCTCTAGGAGGATCCTAAGCAGGGTAGACCGGGTTGGAAAGGCAGCTGGGCTGGACTTAAATTCAAAGAAGACAAAGGTTATGCATGTTGCAGGCAAATATAACACTAGACAGGACCAGATCATGCTAAACCAAGTCCCGCTAGAAAATGTCAAGGACTTTAAATATTTAGGTTCAGTCAAGACACACGATGGAACATGCTCAAAAGACATAAAGATGAGAATTGGAATGGCCAAGAACAGTATGGTTCAATTGAACAATATTTGGAAAGACCACAGCATAACAGCAGACCTTAAGATAAAACTCTTAAAATGTCTTGTCTGGCCAGTGATGTTATACGGCTGCGAGGCATGGACAATGAAGAAAGAGGATGAAAGACGAGTGGAAGCAGCAGAGCTGTGGTTTTACCGAAGACTGCTGAGGGTCAAATGGACGGATAGGCGCTCAAATGAAAGCATACTGAATGAGTTGGGTACTACACGCAAGCTCCTAGTATTCATACAACGGAGGAGACTGAAATATGTTGGACACGCAATCCGTAATGAGAGAACAGACTTGATGTCCACTGTCCTCCAAGGTAAAGTGGAAGGAAAGAGAAACAGAGGACGGCCACCTGCATCACTTGCTAGAAACATCACAAACATCAGTGGCAGGAAACTCCAGGAGGTGGTCAGACTTAGCCAAGATCGAGAGTGCTGGAGGCAACTTGTGAGGACATCATGTGCAGCGGCCAACACTGTTCCCGGTGACGCCGACAGGTGACAGGTGACAGGTGTGTTGTCTCATTGTGGCTTTGTTTCAACAGACAGACGATCAGATCATACTCCTTCAGAACTGCTGGTCCGATCTCCTGGCCCTGGGCGTGTGTTGGAGGTCCATCGGATCCGTGGACATGCTCATCATTTCTGCAACACAGTCCATATCACATGAGCAGGCAGAGGCCATGGGCTTTGGGGATGTCATGGCACGTCTCTTGAGTATATCGCAAAGTCTGCAGCGACTGGGCGTGGACCAGTACGAGTATGTGGCCCTGAAGGTTTTGCTGCTGATATCACCAGGTAAGTTCATGCTAGTGTGTGTACACCTGTGTATGTGTCATAATCAGATCAGTCAGTATTGATGGGCATGTAATGGGTAAGATATCAGATTTTCTGTTAGAAGGTCTGTGTACATCCCACTTAGTGGGTGAAAGGTGGAGATTTTCCCCGTGTCACACTCACAGGCTTTTTTTTTAGTATTATTTATTTATTTTTAATTTTTTTTTTTTAGGATCATCGCACTCAGGGAGGTTATCTTTTTTTTTACATTCCATTTTCTACGCCACCTTAACCCTTTGACTCCTGCACCCTGTCCACCCACTACAAAAATTTAACCATTTGACTCCCTCACCCTATCCACTAGTTTCCTGCAGCAAGCTGGTGGATAGGATTAAGAAATCAAAGGATCAAATTTTTGCTTTGCTAGCAGGGTTGACAATGCGGCATGCTGGTGGACAGGGTGCGGGAGTCAAAGGGTTAATGGCCGCAGAAGCTGGCACTTTTTTCCTTTTAAACAATTTAATGAAGATGATGGCGATGAGGATGATAATCATGATGCTATGGAGTTCCCATGTCACAGGCTAACGTTTGTGCTGACCGGTTTGTGTCCAAACCAGTATATCTGCATGCAGAACATCAAACATGCATGTCAAAGATCCTGTAAATCTATCTGCATGCAGAACATCAAACATGCATGTCAAAGATCCTGTAAGTCTATCTGCATGCAGAACATCAAACATGCATGTCAAAGATCCTGTAAGTCTATCTGCATGCAGAACATCAAACATGCATGTTAAAGATCCTGTAAGTCTATCTGCATGCAGAACATCAAACATGCATGTTAAAGATCCTGTAAGTCTATCTGCATGCAGAACATCAAACATGCATGTCAAAGATCCTGTAAGTCTATCTGCATGCAGAACATCAAACATGCATGTCAAAGATCCTGTAAGTCTATCTGCATGCAGAACATCAAACATGCATGTTAAAGATCTTGTAAGTCTATCTGCATGCAGAACATCAAACATGCATGTTAAAGATCTTGTAAGTCTATCTGCATGCAGAACATCAAACATGCATGTCAAAGATCCTGTAAGTCTATCTGCATGCAGTACATCAAACATGCATGTTAAAGATCCTGTAAGTCTATCTGCATGCAGTACATCAAACATGCATGTTAAAGATCCTGTAAGTCAGTCTGCATGCAGAACATCAAACATGCATGTCAAAGATCCTGTAAGTCTATCTGCATGCAGAACATCAAACATGCATGTCAAAGATCCTGTAAGTCTATCTGCATGCAGAACATCAAACATGCATGTCAAAGATCCTGTAAGTCTATCTGCATGCAGAACATCAAACATGCATGTCAAAGATCCTGTAAATCTATCTGCATGCAGAACATCAAACATGCATGTCAAAGATCCTGTAAGTCTATCTGCATGCAGAACATCAAACATGCATGTCAAAGATCCTGTAAGTCTATCTGCATGCAGAACATCAAACATGCATGTCAAAGATCCTGTAAATCTATCTGCATGCAGAACATCAAACATGCATGTCAAAGATCCTGTAAGTCTATCTGCATGCAGAACATCAAACATGCATGTCAAAGATCCTGTAAGTCTATCTGCATGCAGAACATCAAACATGCATGTAAAGATCCTGTAAGTCTATCTGCATGCAGAACATCAAACATGCATGTTAAAGATCCTGTAAGTCTATCTGCATGCAGAACATCAAACATGCATGTTAAAGATCCTGTAAGTCATGTCAGTGTTTGATTTCACCTGTCTCACCTGTTGGCATCACCATGTTCAGTGTTGGCTGCTGAACTCTTTGACACTGCTGCTCTCCTCCAAACAGTTCTGTCTTGACTTCCTTGTGGACAACTTCTTGAATATTTAGGCCACTGATGTTGGTTATGTTCTCGATGTTTGAGATTGGAGGTCTGCCTTTCTTCCTTTTTGCCTCTATTTTTCCTTGAAAAATGGTTGCCATGAGGTCTGTGTTTTTGCTATGTGACACATGGCCAGTGTATTTTAGTCTTCTCTTGTTGATATCTGGTAGTAATTATCTGGTGGTATCAAGTTCTTCCAGGACATTTCCATTAGTTCTTCTGTCTGTCCATTTGACATGTAGTATCTCATTTCAGTAATTGCCCAGTTATATAAAGACTAAAAGGATACAGTTAGATGGAACAGTGTTTGATGGATATTTCGATGTTGATGTCCGAGGTCATACTTGACCCAGATAAGAGTCAGAGTGACATTACTAGCATTGGCGATCCTCCAACCGAAAGTACTGCTGCTCCTGGTGTATTGTAAAGTATACTGAACAAGAAAATATATAATTATGTGGGGTTTTCTGGGCTGGATGAAAAGATATGATTTAAAAAAAATTTTTAGTCAAAATGTTTGAAATTCCCTAGCACAGGTGATTTACCTCTTTATTTACATTTTGGCACTTAAGGGGTTAAACAACATAACAATAACAATAACAATAACTATAACAATAATTGCTATGAAAATGATTTTTCATTTGAAAATTCCCATTTACAGATGTGAAAGGTCTGAAAGAGCCGAGCAAGATTCAGGAATACCAGGAAAAGTTGTCGGAGGCCCTGATGGAGTACACAAGCACTCACTACGCTCAGGCGCCCAGTAAGTATGGGGAGATGTTGCTGCGGTTACCGGAACTGGCACGCATCTCTTTCTTGGCTAAGGAGATACTGCTGCTTGCTTTACCTCCTTCCTTGTCATCATGTGGCCTGTTGGTGGAGTTATTAAAGGGAGAGAATGCTGTCAAGGAATAACAGCAAACTGATGGCAGTGAAGAACAACTCGATACATGTGGGGTAGGGTTGTCAGATGAATTGGTGAAGAGAAAGAATGGTTGATTGAGTAACTGTCTGATTGAGTTCATCTTGGTGATTGCAATTTTGTTATGAAATTATTCTTAGAATAGAAGAAGAGTAAGAATGCTTGATTGAGTAACTATCTGATTGAGTTTGACTGAGTGATTGCTACTTTTCGATTAATAGTTGTTGAAGAAGAGTAAGAATGATTGATTGATTAACTATTGGTAATTGCAACTTTATGATTAATAGTCATTGAAGAAAGTAAGAATGATTGATCGATTAACTAATTCATTGAGTTCGACTGAGTGATTGCAACTTTACGATTAATAGTTGTTGAAGAAGAGTAAGAATGATTGATTGATTAACTATCTGGTGATTGCAACTTTATGATTAATAGTCATTGAAGAAAGTAAGAATGATTGATCGATTAACTAATTCATTGAGTTCAACTGAGTGATTGCAACTTTACGATTAATAGTTGTTGAAGAAGAGTAAGAACGATTGATTGATTAACTATCTGGTGATTGCAACTTTATGATTAATAGTCATTGAAGAAAGTAAGAATGATTGATCGATTAACTAATTCATTGAGTTCGACTGAGTGATTGCAACTTTACGATTAATAGTTGTTGAAGAAGAGTAAGAACGATTGATTGATTAACTATCTGGTGATTGCAACTTTATGATTAATAGTCATTGAAGAAAGTAAGAATGATTGATCGATTAACTAATTCATTGAGTTCGACTGAGTGATTGCAACTCTACGATTAATTGATTGTCTTTGTTTGATTGATGCTTACAGAATTGCTGGATACATTGATATATATGTAATTGGCTGTTTGTGTGGATGATTGACTGATGGATTTGGTGACTGATTAATTGGGCTGAGTCATGAAATTTCTTTCTTAATTTGACTAATGCTTTGAATTCCACGTCATTTAGGGTTGATCAGATGCATCAGGTGAAATTTGAAATGTTGATATCTGTATTTCTTGTGACATCTTTTGTGTCTGTGCCAAAGCTAATCAACTACAAAATTTGGCACTGTATTATTATCCTTAGGCACAGACAGTATATATTATGCTGCTGTCTGTAATAAAGACACAGACAGTATATATTATACTGCTGTCTGTAATAAAGACACACACAGTATATATTATACTGCTGTCTGTAATAAAGACACACACAGTATATATTATACTGCTGTCTGTAATAAAGACACACAGTATATATTATACTGCTGTCTGTAATAAAGGCACACACAGTATATATTATACTGCTGTCTGTAATAAAGACACAGACAGTATATATTATACTGCTGTCTGTAATAAAGACACACAGTATATATTATACTGCTGTCTGTAATAAAGCCACACCACGATATATTATATGCTGTCTGAATTAAGCTACACACATGTATATATTGTATTTGCTGTCTGTAATAATGGCACGACAGTGATATTATTATGGCGGGTCTGAATTAATAAATGCACACACGTATATTATTATATGCTTCGTGTAAATAAAGGAACACAGTATTTTGATACTGTGTCTGTAGGCCAAAGTATAATTCAACTCTGCAAAATGGCACACTGTATATATTATATCCTTAAAAGGCACAGACAGTATATATTATACTGCTGTCTGTAATAAAGGCACACACAGTATATATTATACTGCTGTCTGTAATAAAGGCACAACAGTATATATTATACTGCTGTCTGTAATAAAGGCACAACAGTATATATTATACTGCTGTCTGTAATAAACCCACAGACAGTATATATTATACTGCTGTCTGTAATAAAGACACAGACAGTATATATTATACTGCTGTCTGTAATAAAGGCACAACAGTATATATTATACTGCTGTCTGTAATAAAGCACAGACAGTATATATTATACTGCTGTCTGTAATAAAGCACAGACAGTATATATTATACTGCTGTCTGTAATAAAGCCACAGACAGTATATATTATACTGCTGTCTGTAATAAAGCCACAGACAGTATATATTATACTGCTGTCTGTAATAAAGGCACAGACAGTATATATTATACTGCTGTCTGTAATAAAGCCACAGACAGTATATAATATTATACTGCTGTCTGTAATAATGACCTCCAATCTCCTACATCGAGAACATAACCAACATTAGTGGCCTAAATGTTTAAGAAGTTGTCCACAAAAGTCAAGACAGAGCCATTTGGAGGAGGGTGGTGGTTCAAGGAGTGCAGTGGCCAACACTGAACCCCGTGATGCCAACAGGTGAGACAGGTGAGACTGAGGAGACAGGTGGCGTGATGGTTTGGATGTTCGACTGCCGGTAACTCAGCCTGAGGTCATAGAGAAGTGAGAGGCCTTTACTTTCTTGGGGCCAGCATTGTAAGGATAGTGTTCCTGCCTCTCCCTCATTGCTATACCTTTTCCAATCACAAACAAGGACAGATACCCATTCCTAGCAAGGTTGACTAATCATGTTGATATTTGTGTCATGGTAATCCCTACAAAAACATAAAAGAAAATATGTACTAACTGTATGAAAGTGTAATTGTAGGGATTGATGAAATTGTAAGCTGTCTCCAGTATTTCTTGCATGAATCGTGTGCATGGTGCACATTCTCCATGTAGTAGCCAGCTCTTCACCTTTTCAGTTGTAGTTCTTGCATGGCATACCTGAAATACGTTTTTCATTCAGTTGATTTAAATGTGTCAGCTTGCACAGGTATAACACATGTAAACACACCTTTGCATATGACACCAAAAAAGTATGCATGCGCATTCACAAACACACGTTTATGCACACACTTTGCGGGGATGGGGTTGTAGATTTCAACACAAGATTTGATAATTTTTCAGTCATTGGGTTGCAGTTGAAGAGACTATGTAGATTTTTGTTTTCACTCAAGCGATTATTACCCCAAACAACATTATACAAAACACAACTGAACCAGGTTTTGTGCAGGAAAGGGTTAGTAACTAAATTTAGAACTGACTGGCATTTTGGGAAGTATTTTAGTTCCTGAATTTAGAAGTGATTGGTGTCTTGACAAGTATTTTAGTTACTAAATTTAGAAGTGACTGGTATCTTGACAAGTATTTTAGTTACTAAATTTAGAAGTGACTGGTATCTTGACAAGTATTTTAGTTACTAAATTTAGAAGTGACTGGTATCTTGACATGTAGAAAGAAACTCTAGGGAGAGCTAGACAACAGAAGGTCTTCAGAGAAGTAACCCCCTTTAGACAAGTGTTTCGGCCCTGAATTCCTTACACTCTCGGGGGGCCGGGCCACATCCAGGTCATGACTCCTGGATGCCCTTCTGCTGTTGTCTATTTTTTTTTTTTTTTCCCACGCCGGGGATCGAACCTGGGCGATTCTGCGCTTCAGAACTGCGGTACGCGGTTTTACCAATGTGCTAACGGGGCACACATCATCTGTAGGGAATTTAATCCTTATGAAGTTCACTTTTTTCGTTCCTCCTTGCCCAGATCCAGCTTGAGCTCCTTTCTGCTGCCTCTGCCATCGCTTTAAGGGCTCTAGTCCTCTTCTTCCCAGAAATGGCGAGTTGTTTCATGAGATCATAAGCGGAGGTGCCCACAAACCCTCTTGCCCCGACCTCTATGGCGAAGATTTTGACCCGCAGACCTGCTTTCTTCAGGGTGCTGGCAAGACCGGCGTATTTTTTGGTCTTGTAGATATGTGCTTCTTCCATTTCATGTATTTTAGTTACTAAATTTAGAACTGACTGGTATCTTGACAATATTTTAGTTACTAAATTTAGAAGTGACTGGTATCTTGACAAGTATTTTAGTTACTAAATTTAGAACTGGCTGGTATTTTGACATGTATGTGGCCGCAACTTGTGTGTGTTTCAATGGAGGGATCAGGTTCTGATTTCAGTAATGGTTGGCGTGACAGTTTGGTTTTGATTTTGTTGATCATTGGTATGTCTGTCTACGAGATGTTCTGTCTGTGATAGCACCTGAGAACTAGGGCAAGTAGAAGCGTGCTTTGTTGAAATGGCTGGCATGTTTAAGTAGGCTGCAGAATGTGTGAGAGTGTGTGTATGTGTGTGTTGCATGCATTGTGCTCAGCTGTATATGGGAGTGTGTGTGTATGGTATGGCTACCATTTGCACTAAGAAAATGATGAAGAGGATGGAGTTTTTTAAAATTTGACTTTAACAACTTAACTGTTTGACTTCTAGTTCTACACCCTGTCCACCAACTGCGAAAACTTAACATTTTGACATCCCCACCCTATCTTCCAGCTGCCTGCAGGAATCTGGTAGGTAGGGTGAGGGAGTCAGAGGGTTAAGATTTTGCTGTGCTGGCGTGGTTGACAGTGCAGGATGCTGGTTGTCAGGGTGCGGGAGTCAAGGGGTTAAAGTTTGACATTAGCAACTGTCGAAGGAGAAAGGAGTTCGAGAGAAGAATTGGAAATGTTTATCTGTGCATTGTATTCAAAGGAGTGAAAGGAATGGTCGTGCCTATCTGACAATCATTGTGTTATGTAACTTTGACAACTGCAGTTTGTGCTTATAGCGAAGGACAGAAGTTGCCTGGTAGACATGTTTTCACAGGTCTTGCCAAAAAACAAAAACAAAAAAGTATATATCTGATGTTTCTGTGAGTGTGCTCTCAAAGGAGAAGAGAAAAAAAGCATTAGTGTGTTGGCAGTAATTTGCTCTCAGGTTTGATTCTTCATCTCAGGATCCCATGTTGTACCTCCTGCAGCCCTCCCCAAGTGCATTTTGCTCTTTGTCGACTTTATTTTTGCTGGAACCAGAAAAAAAACACTAAAAAAGAATCACAATGCATATTTAATACAACCAGACAAAACAGACGCAAATTTTCGGCCTACTGGCCTTTGTCAAGCATAGACGTAAGATGACAAACAAACACATGATGATGTCATTTTAGTCCTTTTCTCCCACTGGATGAAGCAGCAGGGAAGTTTCAGTCTTTTTCTCCTGGTTTTTGTATTTGGTGTTTGTTTGTCATCTTGACAAAGGCCAGTTGGCCGAAAATTTGCACCTGTCTTGTCTGGTTGTATTAAATACCCATTCTGGTTCTTTTTTCGTGTTTTTTTCTTTCTGGTTCCTGTTTGCTTGAACGTGGGCAGTCACACTTGTTTAGGATTTTTTAGTTTTTCTGCCTGCTTGTTCCAGGAGGTTGTCACATGAAGCTGAAGTTTGTTGTCTGCAGCTGAAAGAAAACTGGGCTAGAGTCATGTTGTAGACGTGGAGTTTGCTTTTCCTTAATGACTCCTGCGCGCTATCCAACAACTGCAGAAACTTAACCCTTTGACTCTTGCACCCTATCCTCCAGCTTCCTGGGTGAGGGAGTCAAAGGGTTGAGTTTTTGCTTTGCTAGCATGGTTGGCAGTACAGGATGCTGGTGGACAAGGTGTGGGAATCAAAGGGTTGAAACAGTGATAATCTGTATATCGGCTGTGTCTTTGATGCGGAACGCAGGGGAATAAAAGGGTGGGGGTGTTTGGTTAAGTCGTGGTTAATGTTGAGGGATGGAGTTAGCTTTGACATTCACACTGTCAGTTAAGCTGGTTAGTAGCAATTTACGATCCTGTTTACCAATGCATCCTCATAACAGTAGTTGAGATTTAGCACAGCATTTTTGGGAACATACTGTGAAGGACATTGCAGAATATAGAAATTCATTAAAAAGAAATCAGGGTTAAACATACATGTGTGTGCAGAATATAGAAATTTATTAAAAATTAGGGATAAACACACATGCGCATGCATGTGTGTGCGCCACACACACACACACACACACACACACACACACACACACACACACACACAACACACACACACACACACACACACACACACACACACACACACACATGCGCGCACACACACACATACACACACATATACGCACATCGAGTCATCCTCATGTGTGCACCACACATATATGGAATAAACATCAGTACTCTTTTTCTAGAGAGGATACAAGTAGGAGAAGAGGTTGTGTTATATGATAATGATGGTGATTACTTGTTACATAATAATGACGGTGAGTATTTGTTATATAATAATGATGGTGAATATTGATATACTGTTGATTAAGAGTAACCCAAACCAAAAGCCTGTAATGTCCCCAGTCTTACAGTCAAATATAAGGAACTTTTCCTTTTTGATATCACACAAACGTGCCAACATTTCATTCATCATCTTTTGTGTGAATTTAAACTCTTGTTTTGAATAATGTTATTGGTAAGTGATGCAGACCTTTCCTGACCTTTCGCTGGTGTAAACTGCCCAAACGCACATGTACACAAACTTACATGCACACCGTCTACATATCATAATACAGGTATTTTCAGCATATGTAGTTTTAGTACATGTGGAGACGTTGTGAGAACACTGAAACTAGAACAGACATGTGATAGTAGGAACTATGTGACAATATATAGTGCTTATATTGGATTGAATATAATGTGCATTTCTCACATCCCCCCTCCCCCTCCATAAACTGTTTTTGGAGAAAAGTTGTTGCCAAAGAATGTGTGTATACAACTGAAGTGGTGATGATGATGTTCTGATTTGAAAAAAAAGAAAGTAACTGCTTGGATGTAAGGCTGTCCAAAGTATAGGATGCAATCCACATTATCATAGTATAAAGTGCTTCTGTGTATAAGGCATTATTGAAACCGAGTTGAATGAGACTCAAAGTGAACTCGGTTGATGAAGAAAAACTGCCACACAATGGTAGCCCACAGTTGTTTTAACATAAATAATAGAATACTCATCAATTTTTGGATTACCAAGGAAAAAATCAGTTGGCTGACAGCCCAGTGCCAAAGTCATGAAGTCTTTGCATTCTGCTTCATTTCCATGAGGTGTTCTGGTTGGTTATTTTGATACAGCCATGGACTCAAGATCTGATGTCTGGTGTTCAATCAAAGCTTGCAACTTTAAAAACTGGCATGTTCACTTCCCATCTTAATGTTTCCATCATTCTAATGGTATCAGCTTAATGTTTCATATGTTTCCATCATTCTGATGGTGCCAGCATAGTGTTTCATATGCGATGGTATCAGCTTAGTGTTTCATATGTTTCCATTATTCTAATGTTGTCAGCTTTGCGTTTCACAGGTCCCTTCTCTCTCTCTCTCTCCCATTCCTACTTCAGAACCTTGCCAGTGCTCAGGATTTTGTTCCGACTTTGGGAACGTGCCAGGTAATTGCTGGCAGATTATGGTGGAGCACATATGGAATTGTCAGAGTGCGATGAATCCCTCTTGATCATGCTCCAATCTCCAAAGTTCATGTGGTGAATTCTAATAACTTTTCAAATTATTAAAAATTTGCTTGATGCACTAGCACCGTCAGTTTCTGAATGACTATGTAATTTTTTGTTGAGGTAAATCTTTAAGAATCTTTTTGCTATCCTATGATGTAAACTAGGAAATCCTCAATGATTCTGTCACTAATTTTTTTTTAACATGAACAAGGTGCTGCCAGATTATAAAGAGTCAAGGTCAAGGGGAAAAAAAAATGATGGTGTCAGTACAAACTAGACACCATGTGCTACAAAAGCCTCAATAACGCAGCCCCCGATTACCTGTCAAGCCTACTTGAGATCTATGTTCCCTCACGTACCCTCCGCTCTGCCTCTGATCCTCTGACTCTTCGCTTTCCACGCACTAAGCTCAATACCTATGGTCCACGAGCCTTCTCTGTTTCTGGTCCACTCTCCTGGAACAAACTTCCTCTCTCAGTCCGTCAGCAACCTACTTTTGTCTCCTTCAAGTCCGCTCTCAAAACTCACCTTTTCTCTCCTGCATAAAATCCTAACCTCACTCAACCCTCCCCTCTGCAGCCTGTCTCCGCTCGGAGGGAACCACATGGTTATAATATATAATTGTATGCTATGCTCTCTATAATTTTCCATTGCTTTTATTCTTGCTTTTATTGCTTTTATTCTTTCTCCCCATTTATAGCCATGCGTGTGTGTGGGTGTGTGTGTGTGTGTGTGTGTGTGTGTGTGTGTGTGTGTGTGTGTGTGTCTGTCTGTGTGTGTGCGTGCGTGTGTGTGCGAGCGTGCATGCCTGCGTGTGTGTCTGCTTCAGCGCTTAGATTTGATTTTATCAAGATTTTGCGCTATATAAATATTGTAATTATTATTAATTATTATAAAATTGCGTTACCTTTCGCAAAATTGCTAGTCTTCCATTAGTTTTCACCATTAGTTTTCAGTCCCAAGACCCAGAGATGTAGATAGACATAGATATGAGATGTCTCTCTCTGGTCAGATTGCTTTGACTGTGTGTGCTGATTATGTGTACAGTCCCAAAGCCTTGTAGGTGCTTACTAGAAGTGTTGACTGTAGTGAGACACAGGCAGCGAGGACAAAACTGAGTAAAGAAGTATCCTGTGTGATGTGTCTATCTGGACTGGTGGAATATACTGTTCAGAGTCTTAGTGGTTACTTTGACCTGTGTTCATGTGGGGTGAGAGAGTGTAGTGGTAGATGGAGGTAATATCCAACAATCTCTGTTGAGTAACATCCCTTTCTCCATGGTTTCCAGAGCTTCCTCGAATTTTCTGTTTCATTGGTCAGAACGTGTATCTGTTCCCATTGGTCAGAACGTGTACCTGTTCCCTTTGGTCGGAATGTGT
>JAPXFY010000026.1:42392131-42402131 GCA_030674185.1 Monoplex corrugatus | reverse complement strand
TTTTCAGTCAGTCAAACATGAATGGTAATAGAATATTTGCTATACTGCTTTCTGTGAAGTGATTGACTTTCTGTCATTGTAATTTCATTGGATAGGAGAAAATATCACTTGCTCTTATGATTGAGTTTAAATTTGCTCAAGAAGGTGCCCTTGTTCTATTTTTCCATATATATATGCATTCTTCTACTCCAGAATTCCTCCTTGGGTTGCTAGGTAAATATATCACCATCGTCTAGTGCTATGCTACGACAAACAACAATGACGAAGAAAGCAAAGATGTGTTTTATGATCAGTTACATGCTGAACTAGAAGACACACCACAGGATGACTTGAAGATTGTGATGGTTGACTTGAATGCAAAGGATGGCAATGACAGCAAAGAATATGACAAAGCAACAGGAAGAGAGGGTGTGGCATAATGGTAGAACTTTGTACCTCCTACCACAATGTCATCACAGGGACCCTTCGTTCTCACCATGACACCCACAAGCTCATCTCGTGTTCCCCCAGTGAGAGAGACAGAAATTATCGAACACCTGATGATCAAGTGGCACATGGGGACAATCACTTTAGGATGTCAGAATAAAGAGAGTAGTCAATGTTGGCAGTGATCACTACCTGGTTACCGGAAAAGTGCAACTGAAGCAGAGGAAAACAGAACGCCAACTGTTTGATGTGGAGAAATTGGGTGACCCCAGAGAAAAGGATGCTTTTGTCACACAGCTGAAGAACACATTCCAAACTCTGGCAGGTAAAAACACACAACACCAGACCTAGATGGAGTCTGAAGAGCACACAACCAGACCTAGGTGAAGTCTGAAGAGACAAACAACCAGATGGAGTCTGAAGAGCACACAGCCAGACCTAGGTGAAGTCTGAAGAGCACACAACCAGACCTAGGTGAAGTCTGAAGAGCACACAACCAGACCTAGGTGAAGTCTGAAGAGCACACAGCGAGACCTAGGTGAAGTCTGAAGAGCACACAGCCAGACCTAGGTGAAGTCTGAAGAACACAACAGACCTCCAGATGAAGTCGAGTAACCGAACCAAGAGAACCTAAAATGAATGGCATAATCGAACCAGTGAAGTCATGGAGCAACACAAGGTGAAGCGAAGAGAACAAGCAGGCCTAGTTAATTGAAGTAACAGACTGGAGAACACAGATAGGTGATTGAAGAACAGATCCCATGCCAGACCAGAGAATTGAAACACAGGCAGACCAAGTGAGTGGAAAAAACAGATCCCAGCAAGTCATGATAACAGTGGGAGAAACCAATGAATGATGACATAACAAATGAGCTGCATTGAACAAGGAGAACAGAAAGTGGATGATAACAGATCCTGCAATATTGATAACAGGAGAACCAGAGTGGATGATAACAGATCCCTGCAAGTTATTGATAACAGGAGAACCAGAGTGGATGATAACAGATCCTGCCAATTATTGTAACAGGAGAACCAGAGTGGATGATAACAGATCCTGCAATTATGTAACAGGAGAACCAGAGTGGATGATAACAGATCCAGGCAAGTTATTGACAACAGGAGAACCAGAGTGGATGATAACAGATCCCTGGCAAGTTATTGATAACAGGAGAACCAGAGTGGATGATAACAGATCCAGGCAAGTCATTGATAACAGGAGAACCGAGTGGATGATAACAGATCCTTGAATTATGAAACAGGAACCCTGAAAAAGAATCACAGAAGCCAAGTCAAGATTCGTGTGGAGGGCCATGATTGCCAACGCCATGCGACAGGGCACATGATGATGAGGCCCGTTTTCTTGCTTTTGCCATCATCTTCACTGTTCTGACAGCTTCCATGTATTGTAAGAAGAATGTTGAGAGTTCCATGGACAGCAAAGAAAACAAATGAGACAGTCTTGAAGGAGGCAGACACAAGAAGATCATTAATAAAGAAGAGTAGGAATGGACAGGCAACATGCATAGGACATTTTATGAGGAAAGGGGAATTAGAGCACCTGGTCACAACAGGAAAGCTGAAGGGAAAGAGAACACCAGGTAGACCCTGGGAGAAAATATTGGGCAGGGTGGTTGAGGACAGAGATGGTGGGAATGTACTTGCAGTGACAGTGGATAGATTCATGTGGAGGGCCATGACCACCAATACCATGTGGCCAGGCACATGATGATGATGATGATGATACTTACAAAGGGGATTAGGCATTATTAGGTCTGCACATATGTTGACCCTGGAGATTGGGGGCGGGGGGGGGGGGGGGGATCTCCACCGTGTTCGTACTTGGTATCATTAATTGTAAGTTTGGCATCTTGCCCAATTTGACTAGCGTACTTGTCATCAACACTGTGAAATTGTTAAGACTTGAATGGGTTTGGGCTGAGTGTGTCATCTTGCCCACTTTGTCATCAACACCGTGAAATTGTTAAGACTTGGTGTTGAATGGGTTTGGGCTGAGTGTGTCATCTTGCCTACTTTGTCATCAACACCGTGAAATTGTTAAGACTTGGTGTTGAATGGGTTTTAGCAGAGTGTGTTATCTTGCCACTTTGACTATCATGCTTGTCATCAACATGTGATTGAAATTGTTAAGACTTTGGTGTGATTGAATTGGGTTGTGGGCTGAGTGTGGCATCTTACCCACTTTGACTATCATGCTTGTCATCAACATTGTGAAACTGTTAAGACTTGGTGTTGAATGGGTTTGGGCTGAGTGTTTCATCTGCCCCACTTTGTTATCAACACCGGGAAATTGTTAAGACTTGGTGTTGAATGGTGGTTGTGCATCTTGCCCACTTTGTCATCAACACCGTGAAATTGTGAAGACTTGGATGTTGAATGGGTTTGGGCTGAGTGTTTCATCTGCCCCACTTTGACTATCGTGTTTGTCATCAACACTGTGAAATTGTTAAGACTTGGTGTTGAATGGGTTTGGGCTGGGTCTGTCATCTTGCCCACTTTGTCAATCAACACCGTGAAATTGTTAAGACTTGGTGTTGAATGGGTTTGGGCTGAGTGTGGCATCTTGCCCACTTTGTCATCAACACGTGAAATTGTTAAGACTTGGTGTTGAATGGGTTTGGGCTGAGTGTGTCATCTTGCCCACTTTGACTATCATGCTTGTCATCAACACTGTGAAACTGTTAAGACTGGACATTGAATAGGTTTGAGCTGAGACCTGTTGGTGTAGAGGTAGAGTTTCCGCCTTCCCGGCTAGCTGTCTGTACAAGTTTGGGTTCTATGCTGACTCGAGAAAAAAAAAATTGTGTGCCTCGGTCCTCTGGTATATCCAGCTGTGAATAAGTACCATCCACTCTTCAGGATTGGGGAGGGTAAGGCAGCGGGATGGAGAGGAGGGGATGGGCACCATCCTTAGTTGTAGCACTAGTGCTGAGAAAAGTTGAGGTCTGTACCTTCGCATTGAGTATGTGTTGTTTATCATCAGATTAACCCTTTGACTCCCGCACCTTGTCCACCAGATCCTGCATTGCCAACCATGTAACAAAGCAGAAACTGAGCGCGTTGATTCCCTCACACTATCCACCTGCCTCCTGCAGGGTAAGGAAATCAAAGGGTTAAGAATATGCAGTTGATGGATAGGGTGCGGGAGTCAAAGGGTTAACATTGGGTTCCATTTGTCTGGTCATCAAGTTTTGTCTGAAGAACTGATGCATTGTCAAACGCTATTCTTTTTAACCCTTTCATTCCTGCACCCTATCTACCAACCGCAAAAACTTAACCGTTTGACTCCCTCACCCTATCCACCGGGAAGCTGGTGGATAGGGTGAGGGAGTCAAAAGGGTTAAGTTTTTGCTTTGTTAGCATGGTTAGCAATGCAGAATGCTGGTGGACAGGGTGCGACAGTCAAAGGGTTAAGGATTTCTGATTAATGGGCAAGTCAATTGTGTTAGTTATACGCCTTTTGACTCCGTTTTTCAGCTTCCTGTATTATCAGGCATGATGGGAACATAGAAAGTCAACTCGTTCTGTCGCACACCCTATCCACCACCTTGTGGATGTAGTGAAGGAGAGTGAAATGGTTGAATAAAATTGATGTTTTCTGCTCCGTGCTTTTCACCAACAACAGTTTTTTTCTTATTGAAAAAAAAAAAGTCTTGATAAATAAAATGGGAAGTTTGACTTGGAGAGTCATAAACTGCAGGATCCTGTCTTTTTGTTGTTTTTGTTGTTGACACACACAACTTGCACCGTAAGACATAATAATGTTCAACATAGATATATGGTGCGGGTTGTGTATATGATGCAGATTGTGCCACAAATGCCAGTTTGGTAAAAAGACAATGACTGTAGCTCCAAAAATGATATCTGTTTAAGACGAACTCCGTGCATAATGAATATCTTGTACTTTTTGGCCGTAGCGTTGCTGATGGAGAAATGTGTTGCAGCATGTTGCGTTTTTTTTTCCCCCTGAAGCCTTTCATGTTGGTGCCTTGTTCTGTTTGATGTTTTTATGGTCATCTGTGAACTGCTAGCATATATATATATACATGAAATATTTCCATACATGGTAATTATCACATTTTTCTTGTGAATTTTGTTCATAATATTTCAACCGGTTGGGCTGTGTGTGTGTGTGTGTGTGTGTGTGTGTGTGTGTGTGTGTGTGTGTGTCTGTGTGTGTGTGGAGTGTGGGCGGGCGCACAGAGAAAGTGAGATGAATATAATATGCATTTTTTGGTCATGTTTTAATCTGTTGGACTTCGTTATGTAGAAAGCAAGTACTGTAAGACGAATGCGTGGCGTTTTGCTCTATTATTAATGTAGACCGAACTGAAATGTATGAGATTACTTTGGGTGAGAAAAAAGGATGGTGTTCAGGAGAGGAGTGAATGCTGAATACAGAGTTAATATAAGAATGGACCAGTCAGCAGCTATCGAAAGTAAAGAGGAAGTATGCGCGTACGTGTGTATGTGTTTAATTTAAACCACACACAAAGAAAATATTACTTTTTATTTTTTGGGTGGAAGGTTTGTATTTCAACTTTCTTTGTTGTCACGCGTATTATTTTGTTGTCATATTTATTGCTGTTAATATATGTTGTTGTTTTCATTTCGTTTCATTTATCATCAGTTTAATTTTGTGTGCCCCCAAATAAAAAATCGTAGCAAACCTAAAACCAGTTTAGCTCTTTGTCCATGGGCTAAAATTCATGCAGCTAGCTATGGCTTCTGTATAATCTGCATGTGCTATGCTTGACCAATCGCTGGACTGTCTGCTCATTGAGTGCTAAATAGTTCTCATCAGTTGTCATTCTTATTGGCCACTCGACATAGAACCGACTCACACGACATAGAATGAACTCACATAAGTTGGTTGTATCTTGGCTTCGTCTTTTCTTTATAGTGAGCAACTGGAATCAACATCATGTTGATTTTACACCTTCCAATCTCAACATATGGAGCAATCCTCGCTTTGTTGAATCGACCGGACCGGTCACAGAACCGGTCCCACCTCACCCTAACCCTTTGACTCCACACCCTGTCCACCAGCATCCTGCATTGTCAACCATGCTAGCAGAGCAAAAACTGAACCCTTTTGACTCCCTCAGGAAGCTGTTGGATAGGGTGAGGGATTCAAAGGGTTAAGTCTTTGCAGTTGTTGGATAGGGTGTGGGAGTCAAAGGGTTAACGGTTCATTTAGCGTGGGCTGGTCGGTCCTTTTGATAGAGTCATGAACTCAAGATCTCACATCTCGAGTTCAAGTCCAGCCCGCAACGTTGAAAACTGGCCTGTTCACTGTCCATCTTAACGATTCCATCATCCTGGTGGGTGTCAGCATAGTGTTTTTGTAGGTTTCTTCTCACCCTCCTTCCTCTCTGTTTGAAGACCTTGCTAGCTCGTAGGATTTTGCACAGGCTCAGGGAACCTGGCAGATAATTGCTGGCAGAGTTGGGTGGAGGGCATATGGAATTGTGCGTGTACGATGAATCCCCTCTGGAACCGACTGCAAACTCCATCAACGGTTGTGCTCCTACCCCAACCATTTTAATCTCTTGTACACCGCAGTCTTTGTCATCCACAGTCGATGACCATAGGGCCCCTCTGTCCAGATTCTGGAAGGAAGCCGCAGGGAAGTGTGTGCTTTCCGAGGTTTTAGCCGACTTCAGAGGGTGTGCCTCCAACAATGAGGTTTTGACCTCTGCCTCTCACTCTTTGTGAACAAGTTGATTGCTGTACAACGAATCCCTCCTGCCCCATTTCGGCCTTGTTCAAGGTTGAACGCATGGCTGATGACTTGACCCATCGTCAGCTTACTCGCATTTCGTTTGATCATACTACTGCCAAAAAGTTGTCTTCTTCCTCAACTGAGTCATCTGATCTGGATGTAGCCACGCCAGCGAAACTTCAGTGGAGGAGAGGTAGCATGTCTGTGGAGGACATGGCCGCAGGTTTTTTGGCCTTGCTTAAGTAGGAACATGGAACAAGATCATCATATAGTCCCTTGGATGGTCTCCTGCCAAATTCCTAGGGTTTTCCCCACTTTGGGATCTCCCCACTGTACTCTATGCCTGGCAGTGTTGGTACTGTCTTTTAGAGTCCTAAAATTTATTAATTTTTGAGTCCCCATTTCAGAGCCTTGACAGTCCTTCAAAATCCGACTTTTTCTTTAGGATGCTTAGAAAAATTGCTCAAATTTCGTTACTGTTGGGGATTCCGAAACGAGTGTAGAAAATATGTGATGATTCTGTAAGTACAATCATTATTTTCTTCTGTGTTATGTAGAAAAAAAAAAAGAAAATTGTGGTGGGGGGTCTAGACAAATCTTTAAAAAAATCCTTACATGTTCCCTCAGCTTGTTCTTAAGGGGGTTGTGTTTGACCAGGTACGACTGGGGTTGAATGAGAACAGTGGAAGTATGAGGCCTGCACAGGTCAGTCTGTTTTGCCTTTGGGATGGGGTGGGGCGGAGCAGGGGTAGGGAAGATCAGCCAGCTGGTGACTGGTTGTCAGAAGTCTGAACCCCAGCTGAGATGCATGGAAGCCCGCAACCAGGGCCTCAGCAAGTAAACAGAGTACCGGGTAAAAGCATTATTGAAATTCATCTCCAGGTTTTTGATTTAGTGTATAGGAAATTAAAATATGGAATTTTCTTCAAAAGCCTGATTAACTAGTATGCTTGCCAAATCAAAAACGCTGATTCCCATCCCTACCACTGTGGTTCTTGTAAAAGATCTCTGCAGGGGCCAGAAGAATGAATATTGATGGGGACTATTCAACACTCGGTGAGCGGAAGGACCACTGATTGGTCAAAGCGGATCACTTGTGAATTATGTAGGAGCCATGGACAGCTACCTGTATTTTGGCTAATGACTTAGAGCCAAACTGGTTAGGTGAGCTACGGTTTCTTGTTTGGTTAATAAACACGTTAAACAGGGATTTAAGAAAATATCATCATTTTCTTTTTATGCTTATCTTTATTGTTTTATTGTATTTACTTTGTGTGCGTACTTACATTATTATACCACTCTTTTATCTATATTACATCACTCTTGTGTTGTTGTTTCGCTTTCCAACACACCATCATGGCTAGGTGTTTTCACTTATAGTATCAGTACCATAGTGTATACGGAAACGATCAGTACCAGGTACCCCTGAGGTCACTAATCAGAAGAGACTCTACACAGTTGATGGTGTTCTTCATTGGAGTTAGTTGTGTTCAACAATACAGGTCGCTTTGGTGCATTTCAGCAGTCCAACATACCTGTGACACTACTTGTTAAAACCACATGTGGTGAAGTTAATCTGCTAAATCACTTGCGGAGATGTATTGAGTGAACATTCACTCCCCCCCCCCCCTTCCCACTCAGTTTTATCTTTTTTTTGTGTGTGTGTGTGTATTTACTCTAGTGTTTGTGTGTGTTTTATGTTTGCATTTAAGAGTGTGTATTGAGTCAATATTTCTTGTTACTGTCCACGTTGTTATCAGTAATTGTGTGGTCCTGAACTATTTGTTATTGGTCATTATTTGCTTCATCATGTATAATAGTTAATCCTGATGTAATTTGCCGTTCATCATCAGCTATATTTGGTTTATCAATAATCAGTTGGTCCTGAACTAATTGTGACACATTGTCATTTACTGTTTTGTTCATTTGATGGTGTTGGTTGATTGAATTTCTGGTCATAACACAGTGCATAGTTTATTCTTTCCAGGAATGGGAATGTTGTTTTGCATGGCTGTCTAACGGGCGTGGGGTTTTGAGTTGATATTGGATGTTGTTTTTGTCCTATTTTTGAACGATTGCGTTACAGTGAAAGTGAACATTCGTGTGACAATGGAAATGATCGATTCCGTGGAATTTGATTGGCGAACTATTATGATTTGCTCATGGGCTCTTGTGTTCAGTTTCAGGTGGAAGGTATTTTGAGAAGTTGGAAATACAATCTTGAAAGGGTTCGAGTTATCTGGCTTTGTCTGTGTGCGTGTTGGTTAACCCTTTGACTCCTGCACTCTGTCCACCAGCGTCCGGCATTGTCAACCATGCTAGCGAAGCAAAAACCTAACCCTTTGACTTCCTCGCCCTATTATCCACACAGGTTCGTGCAGGAAGCTGGTGGATAGGGTGAGGGAATCAAAGGGTTATGTTTTTGCCGTTGGTGGATAGGGTGCGGGAGTCAAAGGGTTAAAATTTTTAGCCTTTCAAATTTTGAAATAATGCCTGTTTTTTTTCTTGTTTCTTTGTCGGTTTTCTCTTGTGCTTTCCTCCATCCCTTCTTTTCTTTCTGTGCATCTGATCTCTTGCTCTTCTCTATCACACACACACACACACACACACACACGCACGCACGCACGCACGCACGCACGCACGCACGCACCACACACACACACACACACACACACACACACACACACATAACACCACACACACACACACACACACACACATATTCTCGGACACCAACAGAATGCATAGACACATCCATGCACGCATACAAAGTCTCAGCAGAAAAAAATCCGTGTCATGGTCTTGTATTAACTTTGTAAGATTATAAACCTTCCTCGAGACTGAACTCCAAGTGTGATAGGTGTGACGGTAAAGAAGAAGAAGATGTATAAAAAGAAAAAAAAAAGAATTTGAAGAAAATTTATATATCATCATCATCATCAAAAGCCTTTGCCACATGGCGTTGGCGATCATGGCCCTCCATAGGCATCTATCCCTTGTCGCCGCAAGCACATCTTCCACCAGCTCTGTCCCCAGCCACCCCGCAAGTCCGTCCAATATTTTTTCCCTGGGTCTACTTGGTGTTCTCTTTCCTTCCAGCTTTCCTGTTGTGACCAGGTGCTCTAATTCCCATTTCCTCATAAAGTGACTTATAAATGTTGCCTGTCTTTTCCTAATCTTCCTTATCAATGATCTTCTTGTGCCTGCCTCCCACAAGACTGTCTCCTTTGTTTTCTTTGTTTTCTTTGCTGTCCATGGAACTCTCAACATTCTTCTTAGAAACCACATTTTGGCTGCCTTAATCTTGTTCTGGCTTTGCGTGTTTACTGTCCATGCCTCACAACTGCATAACATCATCGGTTCTAGAGTTCAAGAACTCTCTTCCTGATATTAATTGATAGGCATTTGTTGGTAAGAATGTTTCTCATCTTCTTGAATGCTGTTTTAGCTTGGCCGATTGTGCTGGCTATTTCTGATATGCATCTGCCATCTGGTGAGATGACCGTTCCCAGATATTTAAACTTATCAACCTGTCTCAAGGTTGTGCCATGTCTCAAGGTTGTGCCATTTGCTGTTATTTTGCATGGGGGATTTCATGTTTTTGACTGATTACCATTACTTAAGTCTTCTTGCTATTTAGCTCCAACCCTTTATTTTTGCTTATTAACATATGAGCCAGGGTCAAAAGGTGCTTTGGGGCGACTTTCCTAGTTAAATCACTGCAACTAATTTTCTTGCCTTTGCACAGCGTGAACAATCCTAGACAATTGAGCTTTAAATGTCAAATCAAATAGCAGACATGAATTCATGGAGGTTGAACAAATCATTTAT
>JAPXFY010000026.1:42384631-42387131 GCA_030674185.1 Monoplex corrugatus | reverse complement strand
TCTAAACTCGTGACTTCTGTTAATTTTGTTTTGGTCCTGATTATCGTACAAATGCCTATCAATTAACATCAGGAAGAGAGTCCTTGAATGTTATGTAGAACCAATACTGTTGTACGGATGCGAGGCGTGGACAGTCTGCGAGCAAAGCCAGAGCAAGATTGAGGCAGCCGAGATGTGGTTTCTAAGAGAATGTTGAGAGTTCCATGGACAGCAAAGAAAACAAACGAGATAATCTTGATGGAGGCAGACACAAGTAGATCACTCATAAGGAAGATTAGGAAAAGACAGGCAACATTTATATGCCATTTTATGAGGAAGGGGGGTTTGGAGCACCTGGTCACAACGGGAAAGCTGAAGGGAAAGAGCACCAGGTAGACCCAGGGAGAAAATGCTAGACGGACTTGCGGAGTGGCTGAAGACGAGGAGGGTGGAGGAGATGCTTGGGGCAACAAGAGATAGAGACAGATGGAGGTCCATGATCGCCAACGCCATACGGCAGGGCACCTGATGATGATGATGATTGATTATCGTAATTCTCTGCTATCTGGCTTGCCTGCTTCTTTTGTCGCATGCCTCCAGCCTGTTCAGAATTCTGCAGCCTGTCTTGCCCTTCATATAAAGAGGCATGATCATATCACTCCCTTGCTTCACTTTCTCCGCTGGTTGTCTGTCTGTTTTCCGAAGAATTTGTTTGACCAGAAAAACTGCTGACAGATTTTAAAATGAAGGCATATGCAATGGTCTGGCTGTGACGAATCCCTCTTTTTTAGGGAATTCCAAACTTCTAAACCTTTCAATCCTTTCGCACCCTGCCCATCAGCACCCTGCATTGTCTATTACGCTAGCAAAGCAAAAAAACAACAACAACAAACAACAACAACAACAACAAACAACAAAACAACAACAACAACAAAACAACAACAAAACAAAAAAATAAACAACAAACAAACAAACGAACAAAATCAAAACAAAAACAAACAAACAAACAAACAAACAACAAAAACAAACCATCCCCCCCCCCCCACACACATAACCCTTTGACTCTTTCACCCAATCCACCTGTTTCTTGCAGGAAGCTGGTGAAGGATAGGGTGAGGAAGTCAAAGGGTTTACTTGTTTTTTTTCTGCAGTTGTGGATGGGGTGCGGGAGTCAAAGGGTTAAATAAATTCCTTACTTACCGGTCAAGTCTTCAAAAGACTCGAAAGGTCTGAGGTTGAAATGCCTGCGGTAGTTGTTAAACGGCTGAAAACGCAATTCTCTCTGCTGCAGAATGGAAGCGTACACAACTTTTTGAGTTGAAGGCCCGTGGTTATGGTGTGAGATCTGCACACAAGCCAACAAACAAATCAAATAAACAAACAGACAAAAACAACAAACAAACAAACAATAACCGAATAACTAACCAATGTATAAACAACGAAGAAAAATAAATAATATTTAAATCATAAGCCTGACATTGTACTCTGCAAGCACAGACAGATTGTCTCTAAAGTAGAACTTTAAAATATTATTTTGTTTAAAAAAATAATGTCTATAAGGATACTTAACTAATTTTAGTAAAGGACAAGGATGTCTTAGTACATAAATCATAGTTGTTTTGTTTAGTGCAACACGACAGGCTCGTCTTAAGGCATCTTAATTTTTATTTTGTTTAGAGAAAGGATATGCTCGTCTTAAGGTGACCCTTAATCTTTTTTTGTTTAGTGAAAGGAATGCTCGTCTTAAGGTGATCTTAATCTTTTTTTGTTTAGTGAAAGTACAGATCTCGTCTTTAAGGTGACCTTAATCTTTTTTGTTTAGTGAAAGGAAATGCTCGTCTTAAGGTGATCTTAATCTTTGTTTTGTTTAGTGAAAGGAATGTTCGTCTTAAGGTGACCCTAATCTTTTTGTTTAGTGAAAGGACATGTCGTCTTAAGGTGATCTTAATCTTTTTTTGTTTAGTGAAAGGATATGCTCTCTTAAGGTGACCATAATCTTTTTGTTTAGTGAAAGGACATGTCGTCTTAAGGTCATCTTAATCTTTGTTTTGTTTAGTGAAAGGAATGCTCGTCTTAAGCTGATCTTAATCTTTATTTGTTTAGTGAAAGGGCAAGCTCGTCTTAAGTGATCTTAATCTTTATTTTGTTTAGTGAAAGGACATGCTCGTCTTAGGTACCTTAATCTTTGTTTTGTTTAGTGAAAGATATGACTCGTCTTAGCTGATCTTAATCTTTATTTTGTTTAGTGAAAGACATGCTCGTCTTAAGCTGATCTTAATCTTTATTTTGTTTAGTGAAAGGACAGCTCGTCTTAAGGTGATCTTAATCTTTGTTTTGTTTAGTGAAAGGAAATGCTCGTCTTTAGCTGATCTTAATCTTTTTTTGTTTAGTGAAAGGACAATGCTCGTCTTAGGTGACCATAATCTTTTTTGTTTAGTGAAAGGAAATGCTCGTCTTAAGGTGATCTTAATCTTTTTTGTTAGTGAAAGGACATGCTCGTCTTAAGCTGATCTTAATCTTT
>JAPXFY010000026.1:42374631-42379631 GCA_030674185.1 Monoplex corrugatus | reverse complement strand
CCAAACTCTCTGCAAGCGCGGGCGAAGCGATCAACGAGCCTCTGGAGATCTTGTTCACTGTGGGAAGCCAGCGCAGCATCATCTGCAAAGAGAGCTTCTCTGATGGTCTTCTTTTCCACCTTAGTTTTGGAACGAAGCCTGGCAATGTTGAAGAGCTTTCCATCGGTCCTTGTATGAAGATATACCCCTTCTTCAGATCTGCAGAAGGCATAGGTCAGCAACATCGAGAAGAAGATCCCGAACAGAGTTGGGGCCAAAACACATTCCTGTTTCACTCCGCTGCTGATTCTAAAAGGCTCTGATGTGGCACCATTATAGCACACAGTGCTCTGCATATCCTCGTGGAAAGACTCGATGACAGCTGATAGTCTTGGGGGGCAGCCGATTTTCTTCAAAAGCTTGAAAAGACCACTCCGACTGACCAGGTCGAACGCTTTCGTGAGATCAATGAAGGCGAGGCAAAGGGGCATGTGCTGCTCGCGGCACTTTTCCTGTAGTTGTCGGACAGAGAAGATCATGTCATGTCACTGGGACTCAGGGTGATGCGAGCTGCCAGCCTCTGGCGAATGCTTTCCCAACAATGCTGAGGAGTGAGATTCCGCGATAATTATTACAATCACTGCGGTCACCCTTGTTCTTATATAGAGTTACTATCCTGGCGTCTCTCATGTCTCTCGGAATGAAGCCTTCCTTCCAGTATATGAACAAAAGTTCATGCAGCTCGTTGAGAAGAGCAGGCTTCCCGCACTTGATGACCTCTGGAGGTATTCCGTCTTCACCAGGGGCTTTTCCCGTCGCCAAACCGTCAATCGCCTTGCTTAGTTCTTCAAGGCTTGGCTCTGCATCCAACTCTTCCATGACAGGCAAGTCCTCAATGGCATTCAGGGCTGCATCGGTGACAGTTCTGCGTGGAGTACAGCTCCAGGTATGCTCTACCCATCTCTCCATCTGCTTTGCTGAGTCTGTGATGCTCTCTCCTGCTTTGGACTTAAGAGGAGCTGACTTGGAGGCTGTTGGACCAGTCGCTTGTTTGATGCCAGCGTACATGCTGCCAGTGTTGCCTGAATCTGCTGACTGCTGAATACTTGAGCTTAACTGTAGCCAATAGTCGTTGGCGCATCGCCGAGCAGTTTGTTGGGCCTTGCTGCGGGCAGCTCTGTAAGCGTCACGAGTAGTTTGGATATTGTTGTTTTTATAAGCAAGTAAAGCCTTACGTTTCGCTTCCACCACTGGTTCCATTTCCTGCCAGTTTGCCTCAAACCAGTCGGGATTCTTTCGTTCTTTTTTCCCCAGATATACTCAGGGCGGACTGATAGATTGTGTCCCTCACGTGATTCCACTTTTCCTCAGCGTTTTGGATCTCTGAACCACTCTTGAGCGCTTCATTCAGGGTTTCTACAAACTCCCCGGCCTTGGTCGGATCGGACGTGCGACAGGCATCAATCCTTGGGCGACCTTTCTTCTTTGAGTGGTGCAGTCTTCTGGGTAGAAGCTTGATCTTGCTGCGTACCAGGGTGTGGTCTGTGTCGCAATCAGCGCTGTGGAAACTCCTCGTGTTGAGGACATTGTTAAGGTCCGACCTCCTTGTTAAGACGAGGTCGAGCTGATGCCAGTGGTGGGATCTGGTGTGGCGCCATCATGACACCTTGTGCTTCTCCTTATTGTTGAAGAAGGTGTTGGTGATGGCCAGCTTGTGGTAAGAGCAAAGTTCCAAGAGTCTTTGACCGTTCTCATTTTGCTTCCCAACACCATGATGTCCAATGCAGGCCTCAAAATCAGCACCTACGCGTGCGTTCCGGTCTCCCAATATGAAGAGACCTTCCTTGCTGGGAACTCCTCTGACAACAGCATCCAGGGCCTCATAGAACTGGTCCTTGACGTCGGGTGAGGAGCTTAATGTTGGGGTATAGGCACAGATGAAGTTGACTGTGCCTAAACTGGTCGTCATTTTTAGAGTGAGCAGTCTCTCCGTACCTCCCGTGGAGGGAGTTCTTTACAGCGAAGCCCACACCATGAATACGTGGCTCCTCTGGGTTCTTCCCCTGCCAGTAGAACGTGTAGTTCTTCTCACGCAGTGATCCGTCCCCAGGTAGCCTTGTCTCCTGTAATGCAGCGATGTCGACGTTGAGTCGCTGAAGCTCCCTGTCTATCACGGCCGTCTTCCGCGTGTCGTCTAACAGCTGTAGGTCGCTGTCAAAACCAGGACACATTGTCCTTACATTCCAGCTTGATATCAGAAGAGCTGGCATCTTCTTTTTCTTCTTTGTTTTGCCTGGTGCCTGGTATTTACTACCTGCCTGTCAAGTTTCCTCTAAGCTCCAAGCACCCATTGGAGCGAACAGGTTGTGGCAGGGTAACACCTTACTGACTGGGGACTGCCCAGCTTGAGGCAGGCGGTAGCTACCCAATGGAATACGAAGATTCCTCCCACCGTCGAGAGTAACCCCTGGCGCCCGGCTCTACGCCAAAAAAGCCTAGGCTTAAAACCGGTAACTGCTACTCTCCGTGTTGTGTCGATGCTGTGTTACCAGCGAAGCTGGAGTGACCTCTCTAGGTGCAGGCCTGGGCAAATGAATACGGAGGAAGAGCTGTTGCCCATGCAGCAGATCCCCCCCTCTCCTCGCCACTAGTAGAATCCAGGGGAAAGACAGAGGCCTGTACGCCTGGTACCAGGGGCGACGCAGAAGTTGCCAGAACGAGGTTGTAGACAACGACGAACTGCCTTAGGGACTCCGACTCCAGATTTTTCCTCGAGATTTACTTCTGAAGCCTTTCCCTTGAATAGGTGTAGCCGCGAGGCAGCAGAGGTTTGAAGTCGGAGTTTTCCTTCTCCTACACAGGCTGCCTTCCCGGGTTGACGAGTCCCATCTACCCGATGCAGTGATAATATCACCCCCTCACGAGCAGAAGCCATAAGCCTACTATACACATAAGTACTGGTCCGTCCGAGGATCGAACTCACGACCCCTGCGTTATCAACACGGCACCTCTATCCATCTGACTTGATGGGCCGGTGAAATGTCACTAAACGACACCACTATTTGAACTCTAGTTTTTGAACGTGAAGATTTTGTCATCTCAAATGTATCAGAATCCAAAACAAGTGTGACTGCCCGCGTTGAAGCAAACAGAAACCAGAAAAAAAAAACACGAAAAAAGAATAAAAACGCGTATTTAATACAAGACAAGACAGGCACAAATTTTCGGCCAACTGGCCTTTGCCAAGCGTAAGATCACAAACAAACACCAGATACAAAAATTAGGAGAAAAAGATTGAAACTTCCCTGCTGCTCCGTACGGTGTGAGAAAAAGAATAAACTGACTAAAATGACACTTCAGACTTCAAGGCTCGTGTGGGAGTTTTTTTTAGTCAGTTTATTCCTTTTCTCACACCGGACGGAGCAACGGGGAAGTTTCAGTCTTTTTCTCCTAATTTTTATATCTGGTGTTTGTTTGTGATCTTACGCTTGACAAAGGCCAGTTGGCCGAAAATTTGCGCTTGTCTTCTCTTGTTGTATTAAATACGCGTTCTTATTGTTTTTTCGTTTTTTCGTGTTTTTTTCTGGTTCAAATGTATTAGGCTATGTTCTGTACACTACAGATCAACTTTTTTTTGTCGCTTTGGTGGAGGGGTAGACATACTCATCATCATCATCAGGTGCTTTGTCGCATGGCGTTGGCGATCATGGACTTCCATACTGCTGGTCCTTTATCGCTAGACCTGTATGGAGACTTGAAGGCTCGTGTGGGAGTGGACTATTTCAAATGGATAAATGTCCCTGGATGCCACGTAAGTGGAAAGTGCAACTCCAATGGACTGATGTTGCTGACACTGTGTCCTCAGCTTAAGCTCACCATCACCAACACTCGTTCGTTATCTCTTTTAACGTCTATTCACATATGTGCTTTTAGACGGAAAAAAAAGTAAATAAGTAATAAATGGATAAATTGACAAGATAAGATAAAGAGGTGTCTATGGGGCGGAAAAATCTACGAAATCATAAAGACAGTTTATCATATGAATTAACATCAAACAATTTAACAAACAAGAGAAAAGCAATCAGAACATTAGAACAATCAGGCTTCAACAGATTGCTCAGGGCTGTGTGTGCGTATGTGTGCGTGCTCGCATGTGCGTGCGCGCGCGCGCGCGTGCGCGTGTGTGTGTGTTTGTGTGTGTGTGTGCGCGTGTGTGTTGTGTGTGTGTGTGCGCGTGTGTGTTTGTGTGTGTGTGTGCACACGCGCAACGAGCGTGTCCTGTGCTGGGTTACGACAAGCCATCTGTTATTGTCTGGTGGGGTGGAGGGGCAGAAGAGGGTAATCTAATCGAATAAAAAGTTATTAACAGTCAAGGAATAATGAAAAACAACTAACAACCAAACAAACAGAGGTAGGTGGGGTTACAGGTATAAAACAATCGGTCTTAATCAAAGAAAACGACCTACGGGACTGTGCTACTAGTAAATGCTTAGCAAAGTGTAAATACAAAGTGAAATCAGTGTGTTCTGTTTTAAATTTGTAAATGATGCAGGGAAATAGGGACGCATTCGCTGACAACACAAAAGGTGATTAATCATCAACACTCTTCCAGCAGAAGGACAACTTCAAGAACAAATGGATGCTTCCATGCTCCGAGCAGTGGCACATGCTGGATTGTGTCAGTAGGCACAGGAAGACACAAGAAATAGACATGCACATCACTCGCTGCATGAAAAGGGGGGCTGACTAATGGTCTCATCATTCACTGTTAATCAGCAAGGTCAATATGAATTTCCTGCTTGCCTGAAAAAAACAACAACAAAAAAACAAGCCAACTAGGGACAAGCTTATATGGAAGTCGAATATTGCTTTAAACCGCAAAACAGCAAAATCATCCTTTAAGAGAAGCTCAAGGAGAAGTTATCCGACACAGAGTTTGAGGGAGAAAATGCAGATGCAGACTGGAAATCCTTCAAAGATGCTATGTATATCACTGCTGCTGATATCACAGGTTTTGTAAA
>JAPXFY010000026.1:42359631-42362131 GCA_030674185.1 Monoplex corrugatus | reverse complement strand
TGAGGCTAATCATAAGGCACGGCTGCATTTTCCCAGCCATTCTGACACCCTTTAGTTGGTACCTTTCTGTCAGCCAGCATCGCTTGGAAGTGGTATTTTTAGCCAGGCAGGTTTGACCAAAATCCATCTCTGCAATACTGACAAAGAAGGAATCTGAGTGCGGTTTTCTGTATGTTTTGTGAATTTGTGTAATGATCGAGAATTTTTTCATCACTTTACCTGGATGCATTCAGTGCTGTGAATACTCATTGTTCTGAAGAAGTGATCATTCCTTTGATGCATCACCTTGTCTTTGAGTTTTAGTAGAAATTACTAATGTGATGATTGACTCATATCTCAAGGTGGTTGTTGTTTGTTCAATATAAAGTGAGATTATTTTCGTAGTAGTGGCGTAAGTATAGGGCAAGTTACAATCTTCACACGTTTTTGTCCATTTTGGCATGGTCAGATTCGTGATCTTCAGTGCTTCAACTTTCTCAAATTTCTAAAAATCGCAGTTCGTTCTCTGTTTTCACTCTTTTCTGGAGGCTTGAATTTGGCTAAAATCGGGTGTTAGCAGTTGCCCGGCCGAAGCACGCCACCGGCTGTGGGTGAACTAGGCCATGTGCATGGGCGCGCTGCACTTGTGTGTGTGTGTGTGTGTGCGCGCGCGCGCGTGTGTGTGCATGGTGTGTATGTGTGTGTGGTGTGTGTGTGTGCGTGTGTGGTGTGTGTGTGTGCGTGTGTGCGTGTGTGTGTGTGCGTGTGTGCGTGTGTGTGTGTGTGGTCGTGTGTGTGTGTGTGTATGGTGTTGGTGTGTGCGTGTGTGTGTGTGGGGCGTGTCTGTGTGTGTGTGTATGTGTGTGTGCGTGTCTGTGTGTGTGTGTGTGTATGTGTGTGTGCGTGTGTGTGTGTGTGCGTGTCTGTGTGTGTGCGTGTCTGTGTGTGTGTGTGTGTGTTCGCGCAAGGAACGCATATATATCTCTCTCTCTCCCCTCCCACTATTGCATGCATTGTGTGTGTGTGTGTGTGTGTGTGTGTGTGTGTGTGTGTGTGTGTGTGTGTGTGTGTGTGTGTGTGTGTGTGTGTGTGTGTGTGTGTGACTGCTGCGTTCTTTCAAGATTTTTAGAGGGACTGAATGTAGAAAATGATTGAGATCAGCACTAAGTACTGGAACCTAGGTCAATCTGTAGGTCTAAACGAGTACTTCCACGCGCGCCTGTGCTGAAAGGGGTGTGGAGAGAGGAAGGGAAGGGGAAAGGTGCACGCTATTGATAACCAGCAGGGCAGAACCAAAAAGTGCGCCAATTGAAGGGGAAAAGTGCACGCTATTGATAACCAGCAGGGCAGAGCGATCTTAGATGTCATTGGGGGGCCAACTAAAGAATCTCGGATTTGTGCGCCGTGAAGGCTTAGTTACGTATCTCTGAGACGAGTTTATACAGAATAGCTAGTTGTGTTGTGATTCGGACTTTTGATTATTTGTTTATTTACTTTGTATACATGTGATCGTTTTTCTGAAGATAAGATACACAGATACGCAATGTGTTGTGATTCAGATCTTTATTTGTTAACTTTATATGTATGTTCCTTTTTCTGAAGATAAGATACATAGATACACAATGTGTTGTGATTCAGATCTTTATTTGTTAACTTTATATGTATGTTCCTTTTTCTGAAGATAAGATACACATGTCATTTGCATGTAACCAAGATTATTCCAGTGATAGGCTGATACAGTACCAGTGTAACATGTAGACTACATAAAACATAGTCTAGGTAGGGCCTCAGGACCTGGCCAGCTCATGGGTTTATGTGAAGGCTTAAGGCTTGTGCCATGATCACCGTACACATGGCACCTGTGACGTTAGTGCATGTGGATTTCGTTCCGAGTGCGGAGACGTCATCTTGAGAAAATGAAACTGAAACTACGTATTTGCTGGTTACGTCAAGATTGTTTGTTTGTTTTTATTTTTTACAATGCAATGACGATGGTGTCGATGAGGATGATAATCTTGATGCTATGGAGTTCCATCTAGGATTGAGACTGCGTGACAGGGCTGTACTCTACGCGTACTAAAATAATATGTCCTGGCGTCAACCAGGCCCGAGAGATACAGACACCTGTGGTGCTGATCAGAAGATTAAATTTGAGCAACGCCCTCAAAGACGCATCCGTGAAGTGGATGAGACTCGACAGTGTGGTCCCAGTCTTCCCAATGAGCCCATAGCACACCCAACTGTGGGTAGGAGCCGGTTAGAACCGAAAACCCCCACAATGATACATTTTTGAAGGGACTGATGGGGATTCGAACCCACAACCTTCCAGTCGGTTGTCCGTCGTGTTAACCACTACACCACGGCGACTGGTTTGGTTACGTCAGGTTTGCTAGTGGTACACTGGGCGTCCTTGTTCGAATGCGCCGTCAATGCTCAATCATCTGTGAAAACAGATTCCTGCAAGTTGGCTCTGGGCACTTTGGTCCTAGCTCGGAGTTTCCTGAGGTTAAAAAGAAATGGC
>JAPXFY010000026.1:42349631-42354631 GCA_030674185.1 Monoplex corrugatus | reverse complement strand
TTCCTTTTTATTTCTGACTGAATCAAAGAAATTATCTGAGACAATTTCATCATCAATGAGTTTAAGGCAGAAAATCGATAACTGGCAGGAAAGAAAATCATGGAACACTTACGCAAAAGGAAGCTCCGTTGACTGCAGTATTTCTGAATGGACTTAACACAGACTTCAGCCTTCAGCGTAAAGGGGGGACTGTCAGAGTATAAATACCACGCAGCTGGTCACGTGACTACAACGTCATAGAACACGATCGATTGGCAGGATCACGTTGGTGCATTTTATTTCATTGATGTGATCTTGCTTTCGTCAGAACCGCTGTTTTTTTCGATGTCCATTTTGTTGAACCCCCTCCCCCCCCCCCCCCAACCCAAAACAAACAAGAAAAAAAAACAAAAACAAAGCAAAGCAAAGAAAAACAAAACAAAACAAAACAAAAAATTTTTTTTTGAATAACACCCCCCCAACAACCCAAAAGAAACAAGAAAAAACAAAACAAAGCAAAGCAAAAACAAACAAACAAACAAACAAACAAACAAACAAACAAACAAACAAACAAACAAACAAACACAAAGCAAAGCAAAAACAAACAAACAAACAAACAAACAAACAAACAAACAAACAAACAAAACAAACAAAACAAACAAACAAACAAACAAAGCAAAATTAACAAACAAACAAACAAACAAACAAACAAACAAACAAACAAACAAACAAACAAACAAACAACAAACAAACAAACAAACAAACAAACAAACAAACAAACAAACAAACAAACAAACCAAAAACAAAAACAAGAGACACTGTTTATATCTGTGTCTCTTAATATATGTGTCTTTGAGAGAATGTTTTATTGTAACTGTCCCTCTTTTTATGCCCATCAGTTTCAATTTCAGTTTCAATTTCAGTTTTAGTTTCAATTTCTCAACCATCAGTTTTCTGTTATATCATAACGAGAGACACTTGTTCTGCCTCTGTCTTTTTATGTGTGTCTTTGAGAGAATGTTTTATGGTAACTATCCCTTTTTTTTTAACGAAAGACACTTGTTCTGCCTCTGTCTTTTTATGTGTGTCTTTGAGAGAATGTTTTATGGTAACTATCCCTTTTTTTTTAACGAAAGACACTTGTTCTGCCTCTGTCTTTTTATGTGTCTTTGAGAGAATGTGTTATGGTAACTATCCCTTTTTTTTTAACGAAAGACACTTGTTCTGCCTCTGTCTTTTTATGTGTCTTTGAGAGAATGTGTTATGGTAACTATCCCTTTTTTTTAACGAAAGACACTTGTTCTGCCTCTGTCTTTTTATGTGTCTTTGAGAGAATGATTTATTGTAACTATCCCTCTTTTTTTTTTTTTTATCCCCATCAGTTTTGCTTTATCATTTTTTTTATTAGCTTGTCTGTGCATGCTTTGCTTTATTATAGCTACAAAAGAGAAGAAAAAATGTTTGTGATATGAATACCTAATTAGGACAGAGTTTTTGACACATAGTACTTTCTTTTGTCTTTATAATCATCATTAAAATAGCGTCATTTTTTTTTTAAAAAGGATCATTGCACTCAGGGAGGTTATCTTAGTGCTCACCTATTTTTATTTATTTATTTATTTTTTTTGGTCTCATTTTCTACGCCACTTTGACGGCTACAGAAGCTGAAACAGTTTTTATTATGCGATGATGATGATGATGTCGATGTGGATGATAATCATGATGCTATGGAGTTCCATCTAGGATTGAGACTGCGTGACAGGGCTGTACACTACACTTACTATCATAACATATCTTGGCGTCAACCAGGCCCGAGAGATACAGACACCTGCGTGTTGGTCACAAGATTTGAGCAACACCCTCAATGACGCATCCGCGAAGTGGATGAGACTCGACTGTGTGGTCCCAGTCTACCCAACGAGCCCATAGCACGCCCAACTCTGGGTAGGAGCCGGTTAGAGTCGAAAAATCCCACAATGATTTTTGAAGGTACTGATGGCGATTCGAACCCACAACCTTCCAGTCTGTAGTCCGTTGCGTTAACCACTACACCACGGCGACTGGGTAATAGAGTCATTGTTGTTTGTTTGATGATATCCTGACATTGGGGCCTCCAATTCAATTTTCCTGTCCACGTTTTTGACTTTTTTCGTCTTGAAAATACGTGCAGCATGCAGAACTTACTTTTTAGACAAGTGATCCCCTCCTTCATAGACAGGAAATGTTTAACCCTTTTGACTCCCTCACCCTGTCCACCAGCATCCTGCGTTGTCAACCATGCTAGCAAAGCAAAAACTTAACCCTTTGACTCCCTCACCCTGTCCACCATCTTCCTGCATTGTCAACCATGCTAGCAAAGCAAAAACTTAACCCTTTGACTCCCTCACCCTGTCCACCAGCATCCTGCGTTATCAACCATGCTAGCAAAGCAAAAACCTAACCCTTTGACTCCCTTACGCTATCCACCAGCTTTCTGCAGGAAGTCAAAGAGTGAGGGAGTCAAATGGTTAATGTTTGCACTTGGTGGGGAGGGTGCGGGAGTTAAAGGGTTAAGTATGTAAAGGGCAGCAAAGCCAGAACAAGATTGAGGCAGCCGAGATGTGGTTTCTAGGAAAAATGTTGAGAGTTCCATGGACAGCAAAGAAAACAAACGAGACAGTCTTGATGGAGGCAGACACAAGAAGATCATTGATAACGAAGATTACAAAAAGACAACATTTATAGGCCATTTTATGAGGAAAGGGGAATTGGAGCACCTGGTCACAACAGGAGGGCTGCAGGGAGAGAGGGCACCAGGTAAACCCAGGGGGGAGATGTTGGACGGACTTGCAGGGTGGCTGAAGACAAAGAAGGTGGAAGAGGTGCTTGAGGCAACAAGGGATAGAAACAGATGGAAGGCCATGATCGCCAACGCCATGTGGCAAGGCACTTGATGATGATGATGATGGAAAGGGCGTACGATTCGCTCCATGTTTCTCCATTCCCACTAACCCACATCCCCGGTTGATTGTGAAACAATCTCTCTTAAAAAACTCTCCATTTTTCATTTGTGTGTTACTGTTAGTATGGAAATATAGGTGTGCGAAGTAAGCGAATGGTGAATGACGTGACGAATGTGTGTGTGTGTGTGTGTGTGTGTGTGTGTGTGTGTGTGTGTGTGTGTGTGTGTGTGTGTGTGTGTGTTTGTGTGTGTACGTGTGTGTGTATGTGTATGTGTGGTGTGTGTGTGTGTGTTTGTGTGTGTGTGTGTGTGTGTGTTGTGTGTGTGTGTGTGTGTGTGTGTGTGTGTGTGTGTGTGTGTGTGTGTGGTGTGTGTGTGTGTGTGTGTGTGTGTGTGTGTGTGTGTGTGTTTGTGTACGTATGCATGTGGTCTATTAGTATATCTGTCTGAATTACACTATGTTTCTTGTAATTGTGCAGTGCTTTGTGAGTCTAAACCAGTTTGGAGAGAGGCCTTATCCAAAGACGATTTATTACATCATTATATTTGGGCATATTGTGCATGTCTACGTGTATACAGCTTTGATAGACAAGGGATGTCATCCTTGCATGCAGCTTGAGTGGTTTGCTCCCTCCACTGTCTTGAAAGACAATGCATGGCGCAAAGGTGAGTCAGTAAATTGCACCTGCATCTCTTTAGACAGGAGATGGTAGTCTCTTCTTGCTAAGCAATAGATATCGAACTACGCAGCAGCCGAGGAAAGCATGTGCATCACCATCATCATGTGCCCTGCCGCGTGACGTTGGCGATCATGGCCGTCCACACGAATCTATCCCTCGTCGCTGCAAGTACATCTCCCACCCTCTCTGTCCTCAGCCACTCTGAAAGTCCGTCCAATATTTTCTCCCTGGGTCTACCTGGTGCTCTCTTTTCCCCTCCATCTTTCCTGTTGTGACTAGACGCTCCGATTTCTCTTGCCTCAGAAAATGTCCTTTACATGTTGCCTGTCTTTTCCTACTCTTCTTCATCGATGTTTTTCTTGTGTCTGCCTCCCTCAAGACTGTCTCGTTTTTGTTTTCTTTGCTGTCCATGGAAGTCCCAACGTTCTTCTTAGAAACCATATATGTGCACTCAAACATACATGTACACACACATGCAGCATACAGCTGAGTTATCAATTCCAAGCATTGCATACAATTCAGAACACGTTCTACACCGTCCTATCATTTACCAATCAGGCTGGAGGTAACCAGAAAAAGGATCGCTTTAACAACTGCGGAAGAGTGGCAGAATGGTTCAGACGTTCGTCTGCCAATAACTAAACTCGAGATTCCAGGGTTCACTCCCCGTAGAGATCTCGCCTTTTCTCCTCAGTTTGACCGGAAAATCGAACTGAACGTCTAGTCCTTCGGAAGGGGACGAGAAACGAATCGGACCCGTGTGCATTCTGGCTGCGCACGCTAAAGATCCCACGGCAGTTGAAAATCGTGAATAGCAGGGCGTGGCCCGGCTGCCTTGGTATATAACATTGGAGAAATAGGTTGATTTCCCAGGTACCATCCCTTAAAGACCAATTAGCCTTCTTGCCTTTCTGAAGTCTTGTTTAAAAAAAATGTGAGTATGAATATGAATTTGAATCGAGGAAGAGGGGATGGGCGCCGTCCTCGTGGTTCTGGCCCAGGGAAAAGTCGAGGTCTCTTCCACCTCACTCCTCTACGACCCCAGGGTTATGGGACTATCTAGGTAGGACCTCAGGACCTGGCCAGCTCATGGATTTATGTACAGGCTTTAAGGCTTGCGCCGTGATCATTCTGGATCTTCTCCATCACCTGTGACGTTAGTGCATATGGAATTCATTCCGAGCGCGGAGACTTCATGTTGAGAAACCGAAACTGAAACTGAAACAGAAACAGGAAAAGGATGGAACCCAGACCAACCGATTGGAAGTTCGCGTCTTACCCACTTGGCCATCGCTTTCGTCGAGCATGGTATGATTCACTGGGAAGTCTAGGACCAGGCATATACAACTGAACACTCACCAATATGTCACTCACACTCACAAAAAGCGGGTGAGGCGGGG
>JAPXFY010000026.1:42337131-42347131 GCA_030674185.1 Monoplex corrugatus | reverse complement strand
ACTTCCTCCTCAGCGATTCAGCGTCGGACTCAAAACTTAATTAAGAGTTAACCCAAAACAATTAACATACTGTTGATTTGGCAGGGTTTTTTATGAACCGAAATTATGGATCGTTCCAGGACAAGTGCACATCTGCCGGATGTCATAATTACGATGAAGTTGTGGACAGACACAGACCCTGCACAGCAGAAAATTTGCTTGCCAGTCCATTACATGTGTTTGTTGATTTACAGGCTGTTGTTGCCATACCTAATTGTTGGTTTACATTAGGGTTTGGGTTAGTTTGGAGTTCATTCAATTATTCCAGTGGTCATCATCATCATCATCATCAGGTGCTTTGCCGCATGGCGTTGGCGATCATGGACTTCCATCTGTCTCTATCTCTTGTTTTGTCTCAAGCATCTCTTCCACCCTCTTTGTCCTCAGCCACTCTGCAAGTTCGTCTAGTATCTTCTCCCGGTGCTCTCTTTCCATCCAGCTTTCCCGTTGTGACCAGGTGCTCCAATTCCCCTTTCCTCATAAAATGGCCTATAAATGTTGCCTGTCTTTTCCTAATCGTCCTTTTGAATGATCTCCTTGTGCCGGCCTCCATCAAGACTGTCTCGTTTGTTTTCTTTGCTGTCCATGGAACTCTCAACATTCTTCTTAGGAACTGCATCTCGGCTGCCTCAATCTTGTTCTGGCTTTGCTTGTTGACTGTCCACGCCTCACAACCGTATAACAGTACTGGTTCTATATAACATTCAAGAACTCTCTTCCTGATGTTAACTGATAGGCATTTGTTGGTAAGAATGCTTATAATCTTCTTGAATGCTGTTTTGGCTTGGCCGATTCTGCTGGCTATTTCTGATGTGCGTCTGCCATCTGGTGAAATGATTGTTCCCAGGTATTTAAACTTATCAACCGGTATTCCAGCGGTAGGCTGATAAAATACCAATACAAGATATAGATTAGGTAAAACATAGTCTAGGTAGGGCCTCAGGACCTGGCCAGCTCATGGATTTATGTGCAGGCTTAAAAATCAAGGCTTGTGCCCTGATCACCATACACATGGCACCTGTGACGTTAGTGCACATGGAATTCGTTCCTAGCGCGGAGACGTCATCTTGAGACACTGTGAAAACTGAACTGAGTTCGTTCAAGAAGGATTCATCGTATGTTGGCTCTTCTGTACATGTTTTACCTAATCTGTCCTCTGTTACCCAGCAGACTCCTTGAGTCTGTGCAAAATCCTATGGGCTTACAAGGTCTTGGGATGGATGGGCAGGTGTGTGTGCGTATGTGTGTGTGTGTATGTGGGTGTGTGTGTGTGTGTGCGTGTGCGTGCGTGCGTGTGTGTGTGTTGTGTATGTTTGTGTGTATGTGTGCGTGTTTGTGTGTGTGTTTGTGTTTGTGTGTGTGTTTGTGTGTGTGTGTGTGTGTGTGTGTCTTTGTGATGTGTGTGTCTTTGTGTGTGTATGTGTGTGTGCGCGCACACGTATGTGTGTGCGTGTGCGTGTGCGTGTTTATGCGTGTGTGTTTGTGTTTATGTGTGTGTGCGTGCGTGCGTGCGTGCGTGCGTGTGTGTGCGTGCGTGCGTGTGTGTGTGTGAGTGTGTGTATGTATGTATGCATGTATCTGTGTGTGTGTGTGTTTGTTAGTTTGTGTGTGTGCGTGTTTGTGCGCGTGCGCGTGTTTGTGTGTGCGAGTGTGTTTGTCTATTTGTGTTTGTGTGTGTGTATGTGTGTGTGGACACATTATTGTGTTTTGGATACCACAGAAGCGACAGAAGGACACCGGTGGCAAACTATATAGCTTGTCTTGACGGTCTGCTCGCTTGGTTTTTTTGTCTCTCCACTAACAAAACAAAAACAAAACTCTGAACAACATCTGTTGACCAAATCTAAACAAAGCAAACACCAACCAACCACCAACACCACCATAACAAAATGAATAAATAAATGAATAAATGAACAAAGAAACAAACAAATGAAAAGAAAAAATAATCAATAAATAAATAGATTTATGAATAAACAAAAAAATAAATAGATAAATAAATAAATAAATAAATAAATTGATTAAAAAAATAAAAAAATTAATAAATAAAAAAATGAATAAAAAGGAGAAACAAAAAACTAGGCAAAGTAAAAAGAACGACCCACAGTCATTCATTCACGAAATAAAAAAAAAAAGCAAGGTAAGGTAAACGATGTAATTCACACCCATTTAACTAATTCAGTTACGTGTACCATAACTAAATATTTTAACAACCGTTCCAGCTGCCTATTCCGCGCATTCACAGATTGGATTTATTTTCTACATTTTCAATTAAGTAATCCCTAGGAACCAAAGAGGAATAATCGGAACACAGGCTGACATAATTATACAGGTTGATGATGGATGACCTCCCTTGTAGAGCAGCGGCTGCGCTGGTGTTGTTAATATTGCCGGGCATAATTGAAACAAGTTTCAAATTAGCTGTTTGTCTGCTTGTCTGTATGTTTGTCTGTTGGTCTGTCTGTCAGTCAACCTGGCAGCTGCTTTTATAACATTGTAGGCCATATCTGAAACAAGTTTTAATTTAGTTGTCCGTCTGTCTGTCTGTCAGCCTGTCCGTGTGACTTGAATTCCCCCATGGGGATGCTGGGAGCTCTTTCTGTGTACATAGTATTCTCGCCTTCTGGAAATTTTGTGCTAGAAATTTCCTCTTTTCTGTCACTCTCTTTGTTTCTTTCTTCCTCCTTGTCATTTCTTCTTATCATTTTCTGCCTTGCTGGTCCATTCACCTGTATGTGTTCGATAAAGTCTTACGTACTTTCAGGATTGATAATTGGGTACATGTATTACTGCATTTTTGGCTCCAGGGAAATGAGATATGCCAGAACATTTTTAGGTAATTTAGACCCGTTATCAGATGTTTCGGTGTCCTTAGTTATGTTTAAGTTTGTACTCAGGTATGCTATTTCAATCCCCTGTGTGATAAATTGGACGGATTGGTCAACGCCAGGGACATCTCCTCAGATTATGTGCACGAATGCATTGATATGTGTACTTAATTTTCTTTTCCTTTTTTTCCCCTGTTGAAGTATTGTGTACGTTTTGAAACGGTTATAGCCCTGATGTGGCTGTACGCAGTCGGCTGGGCTTTAAACAACAATAACAGTCTGACTTGATTGGATCGTTGTATGTGTTGTGCATACGTCTGTGTGTGTGTGTGTGTGTGTGTGTGTGTGTGTGTGTGTGTGTGTGTGTGTGTGTGTGTGTGTGTGCGCGCACGTGTGTGCCGTATGTGGGCATGCGTATGCGTGCAGGTGCTTGAAAGCAGGCGTTCGTTCATGTGTAGACCTACAAATTGATTTTTTTTTCTTTTTCTTTTGAACACGTTTTTCTGTCAGAGTTTTATTGTAACATATTTCTTGTCGTGACAGCATAGATGTACCAATGAATGAATAAATCAATAAACAAACAAATAAATAAATGAGTAAATCAATAAACAAAGAAATAGTAAATACATAAAAGAACAATACTAACAGCAAATTAAACCACACCATTAATTTTTTATTAAAGTAATAATAAGATAATGTTCATGGCCTGGGTAGAGGCACAGAGGAGAAGTTGATATCTACAACTTATCTGTCACTTGCATATATACGATTTCTCTCCTGGTCAGCTCCTGGCTATTCATCCCACGAAACCCCTCAGTAGATTTGATTCTGATTGTCCATGGATGGTCCTACCATCAGGATTCCCTTCTTTGTCCTGGAAGATAGCTTGTCCACAATTCGGTCAAGGCAATGACGTCAGTTGGCGCCCATTTCCCGGCGCTTACACAGCCATGCGCCCATACCCTGGCACAAGCAGCCTGCACATTTAAAGTGTCTGTCAATTCCTTGTCAAATTTCACTTCTGTCTCACTGGTGTTGGAACCACCTCCCTTCTCTCCAATCTCACCACAGACCACGATTAAATGTCCATATAAATCATACGGCATTTGTGGCGCAACGCGTATGGAATCATCTGCACTCTATAATACCGTCTAGAGCAAATCACCCTGAACTGTACGACACTGTTAGTGGATAGTTAATAGAGACCTTTAAATTGCACGTCACGTATCCAATATGGGCCAGATACGTACCGTACCGACTACGTATCGCATTTTCTCACGCGATTATATCGATACGTACTGCTTCGATAGGGACGTGTTCACGTATGGAAGTCTGGCTATACGTGCTCTTGCCCGTATCTATTTTGGGACTACATGTCTCAAGTTTCAAGGTAAAAATACTTTGGTTGTGTTTTGAAACCCTTTATCTACCTTGTTATGTATGTTTTATGTCACTGAGTTATAAACAATTCATGTACGAGTCGACCAAAGGCACCAAGTGTTAGCAAGCAAAAGTCAGCTGCTGGGAACCACGTATCGCCAGCTGACCTAATTAAAATGTCGAACGAGACTTCAGCTGAGGCCAAATGGACTGCAGTTTTTGCTATGAAATGCTACTTTGTGGACGTGAAACGTTAGAAATGTCGTGAGTGGCGTAATTTAAAAAAAAAATGTTTTTGATAAGTTTTTCGAAGGAAAAATGTATAATGGATACCCCCGCGTTTAAAGAAATCTAACACCAAGCGCTGACTTAGATCTGTTCTTGCAGTTCACTGTCTGGTTTCTCATCAAGGTGAAGGCCACATAGGCCTGGTAAGAGAAGCTGTGGGGCACCAGAGTAGACTGTGTTTGCACAGGCGGCAGAAACTGATAGAGGTGATGATGATTATATTATTTATTTATTTATTCATTTATTATCAGTGTGATTACCATTATTGTTATTATTATCATTATCAGTGTCATCATCAGCATCATCATAATGAATAAATATGTAGACAAATAAAAAGACAAATGAAATAAGTTTCTTCCTGTTTTTCAGATCTAAGTGTTCCCCATGCCAAATCAAGAAATCACACATCCCAGCTGCACTGTGGTCAACAACCTTGGAGTACCAATACAAATAGAAGAAGATAGCAAAAAGACTGATTTTGACATTCAGAAAGATTAATGTGAAGAGAGAAAATATAGAAGTCCAGTAGCTGCAGGATGCACAAACAATTCGCCTGAATCTTAGAAAAACATTTATATTTCATTGTAGTTACACTCTAAAAGCAGATTTATACTCAACCAGTGCTAAACAGAAGAATGTTAGAAAAATCACTTATTTATGTTCATTGTACTTACACTTATCCCTATGCTATTGTAAAAGCAGATAGCTCTAACAATACCAAATAGAAGAATGTTAGAAAAAATACTTATTTTTCATTATTCTTGCTCTTCTTGCACATGTCACCACAGTAGAGATCACCAAATGGCATATGCCATAACTCTGCATATGATACACTCCCAACCCCCAACCCTGTCTCCCCCTCCCTTTCCCATTTTCCTTGCACACACACACAACAACACACCACACACACAACACACACACACACACACACACACACACACACACACACACACACACACACACACGTGCAGAGGAAACACACCATTGTGAAGTCACAAAATGACAGGTGAGGTAATCAAGCAGGTAAATGTCAAACTTGTAATAAGAATGTCTGGGTTTGGTCCCTTCTGAGTACCTCCTGCCTGGTGAAAGAGGGTGAGAATTTGTTAAAATCTCTGGTCAGCATGTGTGCAGACCTACCCTACCAGTGTCTGAAACCCCTTTGTGTGCATGCTCATGCAGAAAATCAAATATGCACTATAAAGATTTGTAAGTCATGTCTTGTGTGTTTGGTGGCTTATGGAAGCTTGGCCCAGCAAGCATATCCACCAAATCAGAGTATGCAGACTGCACCAATATACTGCCTGCATAGTGTGGACAAAACTGCGCATATACACATCTGAGAAAATCTGAACGCTATACAGAGATCTTTAGGTTTTTCTAAAAAATAAACAAACTGAGCAGATCTGTGCCACTAAAAAAAACAAACAAAGATCAGGGAAAGGGGAATGATTGTTTTGTACACGTTACTTTTTTTTAACCTTCATTTTTATGGTAGAAAAACAAAAACAAAAACTTATATGTCTCAGAACATGTATACTCTTTCAGAATAGTATTCAGAATTCATTTTGTCACAATAAAGGCTTTATATGCCCATATAGTGAATATTTTCGTCACATGGAAAGTGTGTTGCAAGTGCATGATTTGTGCCTGCCTGTGGGCGCATGCATGTGCATATGTACACAAAGACTGAGTTATTAATTATAGTGCAAAGTATGTACTTAATCAATTTAATTACAGTCAGAATTTATAAACAATTCCTGTTGTTCCCTGCTAGCATTAAATAAAAGTACAGTACTATATATCTATATATAATCAAAATTTTCAGCCATGACCTATTGACACAGATGAAGCATGGGGCACACATACACACACACGCGCACGCGCGCGCGCGCACACACACACACACACACACACACACACACACAACACACACACACACACACACACACACCCCTACACACACACATAACTCAATAGGGTTCACTGCCTATGATGTCATTATATTCAATGATGTCATACTAATGTTTATTAGGAGCAACCAACTTGCTAGGAAAGATAAAAAGTAATTGCACGATCCATTTCCCTTTGAAAAATCCGAGTATAACAATTTAATTCGTCGTCACATTGGTGGTATCAATGAAAAACAAATAGCTACATATGTTTATAATGTCACACGTCGTAAAGTACAAGAAAGGCTGTGGTTACGTCCCTTGCTTCGGGGATGTCGGGGGACGTAGATCTGTTTCACGTGTAATCTAAAACCAAATCGCTTTCACGTACGGGAAACGTAGGTATGGTGATACGGATACATGTTGGGAGATACGTGACGTGTAATCTAAACGTCTCTATTCCTTATCAACTCAACAGCAGAGCAAAAAGTGTCAGTACCGGTATGTCATTTTATTCTCTATCAGTCCTGAAACTGTCATAAAATCCCTCTGTTTTCTTTCCCTGTCGTTTCAGATACTTCTGCCAACAGATCTGTTGTCTGCTTGATTCCAGACTCTCGCTCTGAATCTCCCATATTCACGTTTGCAGCAGACGCGAGGCGAAAAACTTCAATCATCTGTGTACTCTGAACTGGACGTCAGAAAGTTTGTTTGAACCACCGAGTAAGTTGTCATGTTTTAAAACTTTGCGGGATTGGGGCCGGATGGCTTTAGCTTATTGGGTATAGCCGTGCACTCAAGATCCAGTATCTCGAGTTCGATCCCAGTCATCATCATCATCATCATCATCATCATCATCATCATCATCATCATCTGCCCTGCCTCATGGCGTTGGCGATCATGGCCCTCCACACGAATCTATCCCTTGTCGCTGCAAGTACATCTTTCACTCTCTCTGTCCTCAGCCACCCTGGCAACTACCTGGTTGTTCTCTTTCCCTCCAGCTTTCCTGTTGTGACCAGGTGCTCTAGTTCCCCTTTGATCCCAGCAGACAACACAAAAGCCGGCTTGTTTTCTGTGCGTTTTAATGTGCATGCCAATGATTTTTTGATGTTGTCAGTCAGTGACCTGTACGTTCCGTCCACCCTCCTGTTTCAGGATCTCCACAACTCATAGGATTTTCCGAAAACTCAAAGAGTCTACGAAGTGACTGCTGTGAGGGTCTGTTTTGTTCGTTTACTTGTACATTTATTTAATTATCCATTTATTTATCTATTTATTTACATGCAAATAAATATTCAAAAAAATTAGAAAAAAAATATAATAAAATAAAACAGTAATAATGCTAATAACAATGATAATAATGATAAACAAATAAATAAGTAAATAAACAATTGAATAAATGAAAAAAATAAGTACGTAAAAAAAGCGATGTGGGGAAGGGGAATAGAAACAGGAAGGGCAAATGCAAATGCTTATGTGTAGTTAGTCACGGTTCAAAAAAAAAAAAAAATTTAAGTTCAAATTCATATTACTTATAGCCCACTCAAGCATCAAAAACATATTCGGGCTAAAACCATGTGAAAAACAAGTAGGAAGTGAGGACAAGGCAAATGTCAGAGGGGAGCGTAAACATAACAAATGAAGTAGCATACTACAACAAATATTTACAATAAACTAGTTAACTGTAACCATGAACAGGAAGATGAACGAATTACAAATATTGAACTATTGGACTTTTTGACAGGCTAACAAAAAATTCGTATGTTAATAATGAATGATTCAAATATGTCGGAAATTGTGTGAGTAGAAAGTACCGGAATGAGTCGCTTTATGCTAATGCAAGAAAGTAAATGATGGTCATTATTTTCTGTCCACAAAGACAGACAATATTTCTGGTGTACTTTGTTTTTAATGCATCGAGTTTCCATCTGTACATAAGGGACTGCATAGATCTGTTTATAGTAAACTGTTTACTTATTTTGCTGATTATAAAATTCAAGCTATTAGTATTGTACTTTTTCTGATTATCTTGAAACAGTTTCCAAACATAGGCGTCCACTAAGTTACATGATTCATTCAAGGAGAGAGAAAGCTTTATGTTGCTTGATTCTGGTGAACCCTCAGCTCCTCGTTTGGCGGCCCTGTCAACCACATCGTTATGATGAAACGAACAATGAGATGGTATCCAACAGAAAGTAAGATCAGTGCCTCTTAAGGATAAGAAATGAATTAAATGGCTTATTTCTATTACCATTTCAGATCTAGTGTCTAATTTCATTAATTCAAGAGCTGAAGCACTGATTTCGAATCAATGCAGAAGAGGATTTGTGATATATTCCGAGGATAACTTACTAAGTAATTCAAAGCCATCAGTATTGCAAAGAGTTCAGCTGTAAATATTGATTTGTTGGGTCCAATATGGAAAGATTTATGTATTTTAAGAGCTGGTATTAAAAACGCAGAACCTGCTTTTTTCTCAATTAATGATCCATCTGTGTAGATTTTTAAATGATTGGGATAAAAGTGTTCAATATGACATTTAACTCGACTCGCTAATAAGTTGATATTATCTTCTTTCTTTAAATCAGTGTGGTGTATGTCAAAGTTTGCTCTTGAGAGTTCCCAACTGGGTACTGGAAAAAACGAAGGTCTTATAGATATAGGATCCTGACATGGTCATGTGTTGTGTATATTGAGTGTGGCTGTGAAGATTTGATAGTGTTTTGTGAAATATGTCTGTTTAAGTGATTCAGGTTCTTTAGGTGGTATTCTTGCGTGTTGTGTGTGATGATGATGTTCTTTTGTTCTCGTGTTTTGATGTGTTGTATGTAGGTGTGTGTGATGTTGTTGTATGTAGTGTATGTGTGTGTATGTTGTATGATGTAGTGTGTATGTGTGTAGTGTGATGTGTTGTGTGTGATGTTGTGTGTGTTGTATGTTGTAGTAGTGTAGTTGTGTGTTGTATGTGTTGTTTGTGTGTTGTATGATGTATGTATGTATGTATGTATGTAGTATATGTATGTGTGTGTGCATGTTGTATGCGACAGTGAGTGTGTATGCATGTGCTTACGTCTGTCTGTTGTTGTTACAAAAATGATTTTCTAGTGTATTTGATGGAATGTATTACGACATTATGTTGTAAATGTTGTATAACTGTTTGAGAGCATAGATGTGTAAGTTGATAGTGGTTGCAAAGTCAATAAGATGTAAAACTAGATAGTAAGGTGATATAAATGAGCATGTTGTATGAATGTGAGTATGGCATAATGGTTGTCAGTACGTTCGTCTGTCGAATATACTAAACTGAGGTTGCATGAGTTGTCTGTAGCTCGTATTGTTCGTCAGTTTGACCCCTAAAATCGAATGAACGTGTAGTCTTAGAAGAGAGGATGTAATACGTAGTCGGACGTTGAATTATGATGCGACGTAAAGATCACGGAGTTGAAAATCGTTGTAATGACGAAGGCATGCGGATGTCTTTGTAAAAATTGGAGTAGTATGTTGTATTTCCAGGTCTCCTATGAATGTAGCATATTACCTTTATGCCTTTCTAAAGTTTGGTTAAAAAAATAT
>JAPXFY010000026.1:42327131-42334631 GCA_030674185.1 Monoplex corrugatus | reverse complement strand
CCATCACATGGCACCTGTGACATTAGTGCATATGGAATTCATTCCGAGCGTGGAGACGTCATCTTGAGAAACTGAAACTAAATTGAAACTCAGGAACCTTTGACAATATGTACATGTAATTTTCACTGTTGCAACAATCTACGCTGTCCTTGGTTTACGTCGTTTTTTTTTAAAGATCTACTTCAATAATTTCTTCAATATTGGGAAATACAAAATTTGGATTTTCTTTAACATATTGGTATAAAAAGGGAATCTATTGGAATTGCTTGACCATCTAGTTAATGTACTATTCTTTCGTCTTTTTCCTTTTAAAAAAATTTTTTTTTAACCATTTTTGTCTCACATTTTAACTCTCTTTCTTTTTAGGAATGATCAGAAAAAGGAAGCAAAACTATACTTTTTAAATTGCTCGGGGATCACTTCTTGAAAAAAACTCACTTATTCTGAAATTAGAGACTTTTTTAATATATTTTTTAAGGATCATTGCACTCAGGGATGTTACCTTGGTGCTCACCTTTTTCATGTCTCATGTTCTACGCCACGTTAATGACTACAGAAGCTGAAACAGTTTTAATTATGCGGTGATGATGATGTGGATGTGGATGATAATCATGATGCTATGGAGTTCCATCTAGGATTGAGACTGCGTGACAGGGCTGTACTCTGCACTTACTAACATAATATATCCTTTCGTCAACCAGGCCCGAGAGATACAGACACCTGCGGTGTTGGTTAGAAGATTTGAGCAACACCCTCAATGACGCATCCGCGAAGTGGATGAGACTTGACTGTGTGGTTCCAGTCTTCCCAATGAAGCCCATAGCACGCCCAATTCTGGGTAGGAGCCGGTTAGAGCCGAAAAATCCCACAATGATTTTTCAAGGTACTGATGGGATTTCGAGCCCACAACCTTCCAGTCTGAAGTCCGTTGCGTTAACCACTACACCACGGCGACTGGTTGAAACTAGAGACTTCATGGCTTGTCCCTCCTGACCTGGCCATGAGTATGTGACATGTGTTTATCGACTGCTGGGTCCTATAGGGCATAGGAACAAAACATTGTATAGCTTTTGTGACTCCAGGACACTTTTTCAAGAGTTTAGAGAGTTTAACCCTTTCATTCCTGCAGCCTGTCCACAAGCTACCAAAAAAAAAAAAAAAAGAAAAAAAAAGAAGAAAAAACGTAACAATTTCACTCCCTCACCCTATCCACCAGATTCCTGCAGGAAGCTGGTGGATAGGGTAAAGGGAGTGAAAGGGTTAAGTTTTTGTTTTTGCTATCATGGCTGACAATTCCGGATGCTGGGAGGTAGGATGAGGGAGTCAAAGGGTTAAGAGGGACAATTCCATATTGCGCTCCACCCAAATGAGGATGATGAAGTGAAAGGGTTAATTTAAGAGGAATAATTCCATATTGCGCTCCCCCCAAATCAGGATGATGAAGTCAAAAGGTTAAGTAGGGACAATTCCATATTGTACTCCCCCAAATCAGGATGATGAAGTCAAAAGGTTAAGTAGGGATAATTCCATATTGTGCTCCCCCCAAATCAGGATGATGAAGTCAAAAGGTTAAGTAGAGACAATTCCATATCGTATTCCCCCAAATCAGGATGATGAAGTCAAAGGTTAAGTAGAGACAATTCCATTTGTACTCCCCCAAATCAGGATGATGAAGTCAAAAGGTTAAGTAGGAACAATTCCATATTGTGCTCACCCAAATCAGGATGATGAAGCCAAAAGGTTCATCATCATTATCAGGTGCCCTGCCACATGGCGTTGGCGATCATGGACTTCCATCTGTCTCTATCTCTCGTTGCCTCAAGCATCTCCTCCACCCTCCTCGTCCCCAGCCACTCTGCAAGTCCGTCCAGCATATTCTCCCTGGGTCTACCTGGTGCTCTCTTTCCCTCCAGCTTTCCCGTTGTGACCAGGTGCTCCAAATCTCCCTTCCTCATAAAATGGCCTATAAATGTTGCCTGTCTTTTCCTAATCTTCCTTATGAGTGATCTACTTGTGTCTGCCTCCATCAAGACAGGATGATGAAGTCAAAAGGTTAATTAAGAGGGATAATTCCATATTGCGCTTCACCCAAATGAGGATGATGAAGTCAAAAGTTAAGTATCTATCTATCTATCTATTATCTATCTATCTATCTATGTATCTATCTATGTATCTATCTATGTATCTATGTATCTATTTATCTATCTATCTATCTATCTATCTATCTATCTATCTATGTATCTATGTATCTATGTATCTATGTATCTATGTATCTATCTATCTATCTATCTATCTATCTATCTATCTATCTATCTATCTATCTATCTATCTATCTATCTATCTATCTATCTATCTATCTACTCTCTCTGCATGTGTATCAAGGATATTGTTTTACATGTGCATATCATCATTATTACGTTTATCTTCCATATACCTAGTCAATAAACTCAGTCATATACTGCCTTTGGATATTTATTGGCTGTGTCTTTTTCTCTTTTTTCTGGCTCCCCTCACCCCATCTCGTATTCTAAAGCCCCTCATTCTCTGTCTGTCTGTCTGTTTGTTTGTTTGTCTTCTATTAATGTCTGAAAATGAATAAATCACCCGCAATCCGATTTCAGCCTCTTTGCCTCCCGCTGTCTCATCTTGAGTTTGCAAAGTGCTTTAGAGATTTTTTTTTTTTTTTTGCGGTTTGTTTATACAGTAGAAGAGTCTCGGCTATCAATTTACACTGTTTCAGTTTTAAAAGCGTGACGTGTGCATGGTCTTTTTGGCCTGTTTCATTTCACAGCCCGGAAGTGAACGTGATTTATGCATGGTCTTTTTGGCCTGTTTCATTTCACAGCCCGGAAGTGAACGTGATTTATGCATGGTCTTTTTGGCCTGTTTCATTTCACAGCCCGGAAGTGAACGTGATTTATGCATGGTCTTTTTGGCCTGTTTCATTTCACAGCCCGGAAGTGAACGTGATTTATGCATGGTCTTTTTGGCCTGTTTCATTTCACAGCCCGGAAGTGAACGTGATTTATGCATGGTCTTTTTGGCCTGTTTCATTTCACAGCCCGGAAGTGAACGTGATTTATGCATGTTCTTTTTGGCCTGTTTCATTTCACAGCCCGGAAGTGAATGTGACGTATGCATGGTCTTTTTGGCCTGTTTCATTTCACAGCCCGGAAGTGAATGTGATTTATGCATGGTCTTTTTGGCCTGTTTCATTTCACAGCCCGGAAGTGAACGTGATTTATGCATGGTCTTTTTGGCCTGTTTCATTTCACAGCCCGGAAGTAAGCGTAAAGTGTGCATGGTCTTTTTGGCCTGTTTCATTTTACAGCCCGGAAGTGAACGTGATTTATGCATGGTCATTTTGGCCTGTTTCATTTCACAGCCCGGAAGTGAACGTGACGTATGCATGTTCTTTTTGGCCTGTTTCATTTCACAGCCCGGAAGTGAATGTGACGTATTCATGGTCTTTTTGGCCTGTTTCATTTCACAGCCCGGAAGTGAACGTGATTTATGCATGGTCTTTTTGGCCTGTTTTATTTCACAGCCCGGAAGTGAACGTGAGTTATGCATGGTCTTTTTGGCCTGTTTCATTTCACAGCCCGGAAGTGAACGTGATTTATGCATGGTCTTTTTGGCCTGTTTCATTTCACAGCCCGGAAGTGAACGTGATTTATGCATGGTCTTTTTGGCCTGTTTCATTTCACAGCCCGGAAGTGAACGTGACGTATGCATGGTCTTTTTGGCCTGTTTCATTTCACAGCCCGGAAGTGAACGTGATTTATGCATGGTCTGGGTGACCTGTTTCATTTCACAGCCCGGAAACGAGTGTGATGTGCACACATGGTCTTTTTGTCTTATTTCATTTTACAGCCCGGAAATGAGCGTGACGTATGCGTGATCTGTTTGGCCTGTTTAATAACCCAGATATGAGCGTAGCGTGTGCATGGTATGGCCTGTTTCACAGCCCAGAAATCAGCATGTGTGCACGGTTTAACCTGTTGCACAGCCCAGAAATCAGCGTGATCTGTGCATGGTTTGACCTGTTTCACAGCTCATAAATTAGCGTGATGTGTGCGTGGTTTGACGTGTTTCACAGCCCAGAAATCAGCGTAATGTGTGCGTGGTTTGACGTGTTTCACAGCCCAGAAATCAGCGTGATATGTGCATGGTTTGACCTGTTTCACAGCCCAGAAATCAGCGTGATATGTGCATGGTTTGACCTGTTTCACAGCCCAGAAATCAGCGTGATGCGTGCATGGTTTGACCTGTTTCACAGCTCATAAATTAGCGTGATGTGTGCATGGTTTGACCTGTTTCACAGTCCAGAAATCAGCGTGATGTGTGCATGGTTTGACGTGTTTCACAGTCCAGAAATCAGCGTGATGCGTGCATGGTTTGACGTGTTTCACAGTCCAGAAATCAGCGTGATGTGTGCATGGTTTGACGTGTTTCACAGCCCAGAAATCAGCGTGATGTGTGCATGGTTTGACCTGTTTCACAGCCCAGAAATCAGCGTAATGTGTGCATGGTTTGACCTGTTTCACAGCCCAGAAATCAGCGTAATGTGTGCATGGTTTGACGTGTTTCACAGCCCAGAAATCAGCGTAATGTGTGCATGGTTTGACCTGTTTCACAGCCCAGAAATCAGCGTAATGTGTGCGTGGTTTGACCTGTTTCACAGCCCAGAAATCAGCGTAATGTGTGCGTGGTTTGACGTGTTTCACAGCCCAGAAATCAGCATAAGGTGTGCATGGTTTGACCTGTTTCACAGCCCAGAAATCAGCGTAATGTGTGCGTGGTTTGACGTGTTTCACAGCTCAGAAATCAGCGTAATGTGTGCATGGTTTGACCTGTTTCACAGCCCAGAAATGACTATCTTTGCAGGCTGGACTAAAAACATAATACAGAAATTAACTGACTTAACCTTTTAACCTCACTTAACTTGACTGACCTAACCATTCAACCTGATTGATTCATTCTTCTAACCTGGTTAACTTGATCTTTAAACTTAACTAATATAGCCTTTGATTTTAACTGACACAGCCTTTCAGCCTCATTGATTTGGCCCATCTAACTTGACTTAACCGTTAAACTTACTTTACCTAATCTTTCAGTCTGAGTGACTTAGTCAATCAGTCTAACTGACTCAAACTTTTCAACCTGATTGGCTTAACCTGACCTGTTAATGGTTGTGGGTTCGAATCCCGGGGTGCACTACATTAAAACTGGCCTTCTCACTGTCCCATCTTAATAACATTGTTGTTCTGGTGGTGTCAGTATAGGATTAGATAGGTTCCCCTTCCCCCACTTCCTTGGGATGGTTGTTATCCCCGTCGGCCATATTACCTGAGGTGGGTACCGTCGTAAAAACTGAACCAAATCAATCAGTCAATGAACTTTTTAACTTGATTGATTTAACTTGTGAACCAAATTGACGTAGCCTTTGAACTTAATTGACTTAACCTTTGAATTTAATTGACTTTGCCTTTCAACCTGAGTGACTTAACTTTTCAACTCATTTATCTGAACCATTCCAACCTGATTGTCTTAACCTCTGAACTTGGTTGATTGACGTAATCATTCAACCTGAAACCTTGAGGTCTGATGGACCTAACCTTTTTACCCTGACTGACCGAACTTTTCAGTCCCAAATGACCTGACCGTCATCGACCTTTTATGTCTTTTTCCACGTGCAGTGTTCTTTAACCTTTCAGTCTGATGGGCCTGATTTTTTTTTACCCTGACTGACCGAACTTTTCAATCCCAAATGACCTGACCGTCACTGACCTTTTATGTCTTTTTTTTTCCACGTGCAGTGTTCTTTACGGCTCACATGGGAGCCGAAAACATCGACATGGGCCGGGATGAAGCCTTGGAATTCGACGCAGTGGATACCAACATCGGAGGAGCGTACCACTCGCACACCGGCGTGTTCACGGCTCCAGTGTGTCTGGCGTGTACGTCTTCTACGCACAACTCATGAAGCGGGCAGACTCCAGCGTGATCCACTGGATGATCGACAATTCTGGAACAACGTTGTGCGTGAGCTCCCTGCAATCCCAGAACTTCGACAGGGCGTCCTGTCTGGCCACGGCACGAATCCAGGAAGGGGATCAAGTTTTCGTCCGACGAATGACAGGGGCATGTTTTGTGGGGGGGCTGGTGGTGCTCCTTCACCGGCTATCTCACGTCCACAGATGCATGAGGAGACAGTGAAAGTCTCCGGGTAAACGTTAAGGTATTAGACTGGTTGTTCAGTCAGAGGTCCTATCAAACTGGGAGGAGCAACTAGCACTAACCACCGCTACTACAAGGTGTGTTAAGAATTGGGGTTAGGGTTTCAGTTAGGATTAGGTAAGTGGTAGGATTTAGCTTGAAGGAAAAAAAAATTGCGTCACCTGACTTGGCAACAGGAAGTTAGTCTTTTGGCTGTCCATTAGTGGAACAATCCATTCGTAGGTCTGCGCAGTTTTGAGCCAAATTAATCTCAATAAAATGAAAACTTTCAGGATTCTTATGCTACCTGGCTGAACCTGTCTCTCAGTGACAAGAAAAGCTACTTACTGCGTAGCTTTCATCGGCGATCCGGCCGACTTCTTCAGCGCAACTGCTGGGTTGAGAACTGGCTTCAGGATTCTCTTTGAGAAGCCAACTGCTTTTTTTTTGTGGGTCTGTTATTTTGGTCGGGTCGGGGTAATTTATTTTTATGCAGTCAGAAAATCATTAAAGTGAAGTAACTGCCAAAGCGGTTTAAGAATTAGGTGGAATTAGCGTTAACCCTTTGACTTCTGCACCCTATCCACCAACTGCAAAAACTTAACCCTTTGACTCCCTCACCTTATCCACCAGCTTCCAGCAGGAAGCTAATGGATAGGGGGGAAGGAATCAAAGGGTTAAGGTTTTGCTTTGCTAGCATTGTTGACAATGCAGGATGCTTGTGAACAGGATGCAGGAGTCAAAGGGTTAAGGTTAGATGTGAGTTATGGTTGTGTTAGTGTCAGGGTTAAAATACGGCCGAATTTTAGAATTAGCGTTGATGTCCAACTGATCGTACTGTTTGACTGCCAGGGGGTAAAGATGAACGCTAAAAATAAGTTCAGATGAACGCTAAAGTTAGGTTCAGATGAACGCTAAAAGTAGGTTCAGATAAACGTTAAAGGCAGGTTTAGATGAACGCTAAAAGTAGGTTCAGATGAACACTAAAGGTAGGTCCAGATGAACGCTAAAATTAGGTTCAGATGAACGCTAAAGGCAGGTTCAGATGAACACTAAAAGTTGTTTCAGATGAAAGCTAAAGGTGGATTCAGATGAACGCTATAAGGAGGTGCAGATGAACACTAAAGACAGGTTCAGATGAACGCTAAAGATAGATTCAGATGAATGCTAAAAGTAGGTTTAGATGAACGCTAAAGATAGGTTCAGATGAACGCTAAATGTAGGTTCAGATGAACACTAAACGTAGGTTCAGATGAACGCTAAAGGTAGTTCAGATGAACG
>JAPXFY010000026.1:42317131-42322131 GCA_030674185.1 Monoplex corrugatus | reverse complement strand
CTGTACACAACAGGATGACACAGCCATATTAACAATGTGTCCTTTTCCTGTACACAACAGGGTGACACAGTCATATTAACAATCTGTCCTTTTCCTGTACAAACAGGATGACAGCCATATTAACAATCTGTCCTTTTCCTGTACACAACAGGATGACACAGCCATATTAACAATCTGTCCTTTTCCTGTACACAACGGGATGACACAGCCATATTAACAATCTGTCCTTTTCCTGTACACAACAGGATGACAGCCATATTAACAATCTGTCATTTTCCTGTACACAACAGGGTGACAGCCACATTAACAATCTGTCCTTTCCCTGTTCAAACAGGACAACACAGCCATATCAACAATCTGTTTTTTTTCCTGTAAAAATAGGATGACACAGCCATATCAACAATCTGTCCTTTTCCTGTACACAACAGGATGACACAGCCATATTAACAATCTGTCTTTTTCCTGTACACAACAGGATGACAGCCATATTAACAATCTGTCTTTTTCCTGTACACAACGGGATGACACAGCCATATTAACAATCTGTCCTTTTCCTGTACACAACGGGATGACACAGCCATATTAACAATCTGTCCTTTTCCTGTACACAACGGGATGACACAGCCATATTAACAATCTGTCCTTTTCCTGTACACAACGGGATGACACAGCCATATTAACAATCTGTCCTTTTCCTGTACACAACGGGATGACACAGCCATATTAACAATCTGTCCTTTTCCTGTACACAACGGGATGACACAGCCATATTAACAATGTGTCCTTTCCCTGTACACAACAGCACAACACAGCCATATTAACAATCTGTTTTTTCCCTGTACACAACGGGATGACACAGCCATATTAACAATCTGTCCTTTTCCTGTACACAACGGGATGACACAGCCATATTAACAATGTGTCCTTTCCCTGTACACAACAGCACAACACAGCCATATTAACAATCTGTCCTTTTCCTGTACACAACAGGACAACACAGCCATATTAACAATCTGTCCTTTCCTGTACACAACAGCACAACACAGCCATATTAACAATCTGTTTTTTCCCTGTACACAACAGGACAACACAGCCATATTAACAATCTGTTTTTTCCCTGTACACAACAGCACAACACAGCCATATTAACAATCTGTTCTTTTCCCTGTACACAACAGGACAACACAGCCATATTAACAATCTGTTTTTTCCCTGTACACAACAGGACAACACAGCCATATTAACAATCTGTCCTTTCCCTGTACACAACAGGACAACACAGCCATATTAACAATGTGTCCTTTTCCTGTACACAACAGCACAACACAGCCATATTAACAATCTGTTTTTTCCTGTACACAACAGGACAACACAGCCATATTAACAATCTGTCCTTTTCCTGTACACAACGGGACAACACAACCATATTAACAATCTGTCCTTTTCCTGTACACAACGGGACAACACAGCCATATTAACATTCTGTCCTTTTTCTGTACACAACAGGACAACACAGCCATATTAACAATCTGTCCTTTTCCTGTACACAACGGGACAACACAGCCATATTAACAATCTGTCCTTTTTCTGTACACAACAGGACAAAACAGCCATATTAACAATCTGTTTTTTCCCTGTACACAACAGGACAACACAGCCATATTAACAATCTGTCCTTTCCCTGTACACAACAGCACAACACAGCCATATTAACAATCTGTCCTTTCCCTGTACACAACAGGACAACACAGCCATATTAACAATCTGTCCTTTCCCTGTACACAACAGCACAACACAGCCATATTAACAATCTGTCCTTTCCCTGTACACAACAGCACAACACAGCCATATTAACAATCTGTCCTTTCCCTGTACACAACAGGACAACACAGCCATATTAACAATCTGTTTTTCCCTGTACACAACAGGACAACACAGCCATATTAACAATCTGTTTTTCCCTGTACACAACAGGACAACACAGCCATATTAACAATCTGTCCTTTCCCTGTACACAACAGGACAACACAGCCATATTAACAATCTGTCCTTTTTCTGTACACAACAGGACAACACAGCCATATTAACAATTTGTCCTTTCCCTGTAACAACAGGACAACACAGCCATATTAACAATCTGTCCTTTTCCTGTACACAACAGGACAACACAGCCATATTAACAATCTGTCCTTTTCCTGTACACAACAGGACAACACAGCCATATTAACAATCTGTTTTTTCCTGTACACAACAGGACAACACAGCCATATTAACAATCTGTCCTTTCCTGTACACAACAGGACAACACAGCCATATTAACAATCTGTCCTTTCCCTGTACACAACAGGACAACACAGCCATATTAACAATCTGTCCTTTCCCTGTACACAACAGGACAACACAGCCATATTAACAATCTGTCCTTTTCCTGTACACAACAGGACAACACAGCCATATCAACAATCTGTTTTTTCCTGTACACAACAGGACAACACAGCCATATTAACAATCTGTTTTTTCCTGTACACAACAGGACAACACAGCCATATTAACAATCTGTTTTTTCCTGTACACAACAGGACAACACAGCCATATTAACAATCTGTTTTTTCCTGTACACAACAGGACAACACAGCCATATTAACAATCTGTTTTTCCCTGTACACAACAGGACAACACAGCCATATTAACAATCTGTTTTTTCCCTGTACACAACAGCACAACACAGCCATATTAACAATCTGTTTTTTCCTGTACACAACAGGACAACACAGCCATATCAACAATCTGTTTTTTCCTGTACACAACAGGACAACACAGCCATATTAACAATCTGTTTTTTCCTGTACACAACAGGACAACACAGCCATATTCACAATGTGTCCTTTTCCTGTACACAACAGGACAACACAGCCATATTAACAATCTGTTTTTTCCTGTACACAACAGGACAACACAGCCATATTAACAATCTGTCCTTTTCCCTGTACACAACAGCACAACACAGCCATATTAACAATCTGTCCTTTCCCTGTACACAACAGCACAACACAGCCATATTAACAATCTGTCCTTTCCCTGTACACAACAGGACAACACAGCCATATTAACAATCTGTTTTTCCCTGTACACAACAGGACAACACAGCCATATTAACAATCTGTTTTTCCCTGTACACAACAGCACAACACAGCCATATTAACAATCTGTCCTTTCCCTGTACACAACAGGACAACACAGCCATATTAACAATCTGTCCTTTTTCTGTACACAACAGGACAACACAGCCATATTAACAATCTGTCCTTTCCCTGTACACAACAGGACAACACAGCCATATTAACAATCTGTCCTTTTCCTGTACACAACAGGACAACACAGCCATATTAACAATCTGTCCTTTTCCTGTACACAACAGGACAACACAGCCATATTAACAATCTGTTTTTTCCTGTACACAACAGGACAACACAGCCATATCAACAATCTGTTTTTTCCTGTACACAACAGGACAACACAGCCATATCAACAATCTGTTTTTTCCTGTACACAACAGGACAACACAGCCATATTCACAATGTGTCCTTTTCCTGTACACAACAGGACAACACAGCCATATTCACAATGTGTCCTTTTCCTGTACACAACAGGACAACACAGCCATATTCACAATGTGTCCTTTTCCTGTACACAACAGGACAACACAGCCATATTAACAATCTGTTTTTTCCTGTACACAACGGGAAAACACATCCATATTAACAATCTGTTTTTTCCTGTACACAACAGGACAACACAGCCATATTAACAATCTGTCCTTTCCCTGTACACAACAGGACAACACAGCCATATTAACAATGTGTCCTTTTCCTGTACACAACAGGACAACACAGCCATATTAACAATCTGTCCTTTTCCTGTACACAACAGGACAACACAGCCATATTAACAATCTGTTTTTTCCTGTACACAACAGGACAACACAGCCATATTCACAATGTGTCCTTTTCCTGTACACAACAGGACAACACAGCCATATTAACAATGTGTCCTTTTCCTGTACACAACAGGACAACACAGCTATATTAACAATCTGTTTTTTCCTGTACACAACAGGACAACACAGCCATATTAACAATCTGTCCTTTTCCTGTACACAACGGGACAACACAACCATATTAACAATCTGTCCTTTTCCTGTACACAACAGGACAACACAGCCATATTAACAATCTGTCCTTTTCCTGTACACAACAGGACAACACAGCCATATTAACAATCTGTCCTTTTCCTGTACACAACAGGACAACACAGCCATATTAACAATCTGTCCTTTTCCTGTACACAACAGGACAACACAGCCATATTAACAATGTGTCCTTTTCCTGTACACAACAGGACAACACAGCCATATTAACAATCTGTCCTTTTCCTGTACACAACAGGACAACACAGCCATATTAACAATCTGTTTTTTCCTGTACACAACAGGACAACACAGCCATATTAACAATCTGTCCTTTTCCTGTACACAACAGGACAACACAGCTATATTAACAATCTGTTTTTTCCCTGTACACAACAGGACAACACAGCCATATTAACAATCTGTCCTTTTCCTGTACACAACAGGACAACACATCCATATTAACAATCTGTTTTTTCCCTGTACACAACAGGACAACACAGCCATATTAACAATCTGTCCTTTTCCTGTACACAACAGGACAACACAGCTATATCAACAATCTGTTTTTTCCTGTACACAACAGGACAACACAGCCATATTAACAATCTTTCCTTTCCCTGTACACAACAGGACAACACAGCCATATTAACAATCTGTCCTTTTCCTGTACACAACAGGACAACACAGCCATATTAACAATCTGTTTTTTTCCCTGTCCTTGTACACCGGTCTGTGTAAAAATGATTTTGTTTTTTCACCAGTCTCCGTCAAATTTGTAAGTAAAGTGCGGGGCAGTTCGTTAACTTCACGT
>JAPXFY010000026.1:42307131-42312131 GCA_030674185.1 Monoplex corrugatus | reverse complement strand
TGTGTGTGTGTGTGTGTGTGTGTGTGTGTGTGTGTGTGTGTGTGTGTGTTGTGTGTGTGTGTGGTGTGTGTGTGTGTGTGTGTGTGTGTGTGTGTGTGTGTGTGTGTGTGTGTGTGTGTGTGTGCATGGTCGACTATCGTGGCCGATAAAGTCCAACCTAGCACTTGTTGGCGCTAGGTGCCGGGCGTATATGCAAGTTGCTGTTGCTGTTGTTTGCGCACAGCTTCAGCAACTCTCTCCACCTGCCTCCACAAGTCCAAGGCAAACCGAGGTAAGACAGCTGTTCTCATAGGAGACACAGACGACTGAACAGTAGACGGCAAGTCGCAGCATATGGCCAGAACCACAAGCAGTGCTCTGTGGCAATGTCCTGAATGCAGTATGCGGTTGCGAGATTTTCTGTCTGGGTTTACTTCCCATAGGCTTTCCCCCACCCAAGGGGTAATCCACAAGGCAGCGGAGACTGGGCAGGTCGTATGGTCTACTGTCATACTGTAGCAGAGACTTTGCGCTGAACGGACACGTGAGGGACCATTTAATGGGTTATGAAACGCCCTACAACCCAACGAACAAATTCGAGCTGTACATGGGCCTCAATTACTGAGCCATGCAATGTGGGTGACCCAATTATTCAGTCTGATTGCGTCGTTGAGCATAATAATCATCTGTCATAAAAGTGTGTCTGACCCAGATCTTTGGCCTTATAATGAATCAAGCAATGTGTTTGACATAGATAATAAACCAAGCAATATCATGTGACCCATTGAATAAAGCATGCACAACAAATGACCCAGTTAATGTGTCTGTAATAAATGTGTGATCCAGTTAACGAGTCAGTGACTGTGACCCAATTAATTAATTACATAATGTTTATGATCCAGGTAATGTGTCTGTAATATATGTGTGATCCATTTATTGACACGTGCAGCGACTGTGACACAATTAGTTACATAATATCTATGACCCAGGTAATGTGTCTGTAATATATGTGTGATCCATTTATTGACACGTGCAGTGACTGTGACTCAATTAGTTACATAATATCTATGACCCAGGTAATGTGTCTGTAATACACGTGTGATCCATTTATTGACACGTGCAGTGACTGTGACTCAATTAGTTACATAATATCTATGACCCAGGTAATGTGTCTGTAATATACGTGTGATCCATTTATTGACACGTGCAGTGACTGTGACTCAATTAGTTACATATTATCTATGACCCAGTAATGTGTCTGTAATACACGTGTGATCCATTTATTGACACGTGCAGTGACTGTGACTCAATTAGTTACATAATATCTATGACCCAGGTAATGTGTCTGTAATACACGTGTGATCCATTTATTGACACGTGCAGTGACTGTGACCAATTAGTTACATAATATCTATGACCCAGGTAATGTGTCTGTAATATACGTATGATCCATTTATTGACACGTGCAGTGACTGTGACTCAATTAGTTACATAATATCTATGACCCAGGTAATGTGTCTGTAATACACGTGTGATCCATTTATTGACACGTGCAGTGACTGTGACTCAATTAGTTACATAATATCTATGACCCAGGTAATGTGTCTGTAATATACGTGTGATCCATTTATTGACACGTGCAGTGACTGTGACTCAATTAGTTACATAATATCTATGACCCAGGTAATGTATCTGTAATATACGTGTGATCCATTTATTGACACGTGCAGTGACTGTGACTCAATTAGTTACATAATATCTATGACCCAGGTAATGTGTCTGTAATATATGTGTGATCCATTTATTGACACGTGCAGCGACTGTGACTCAATTAGTTACATAATATCTATGACCCAGGTAATGTGTCTGTAATATACGTGTGATCCATTTATTGACACGTGCAGTGACTGTGACTCAATTAGTTACATAATATCTATGACCCAGGTAATGTGTCTGTAATACACGTGTGATCCATTTATTGACACGTGCAGTGACTGTTACTCAATTAGTTACATAATATCTATGACCCAGGTAATGTGTCTGTAATATACGTGTGATCCATTTATTGACACGTGCAGTGACTGTGACTCAATTAGTTACATAATATCTATGACCCAGGTAATGTGTCTGTAATACACGTGTGATCCATTTATTGACACGTGCAGTGACTGTGACTCAATTAGTTACATAATATCTATGACCCAGGTAATGTGTCTGTAATACACGTGTGATCCATTTATTGACACGTGCAGTGACTGTGACTCAATTAGTTACATAATATCTATGACCCAGGTAATGTGTCTGTAATACACGTGTGATCCATTTATTGACACGTGCAGTGACTGTGACTCAATTAGTTACATAATATCTATGATCCAGGTAATGTGTCTGTAATACACAAGTGGTCCCGTTAACGAGGTATGCGGTGACTGTGACCCAATTAGTTAGTTATATAACATCTCTGACCCAGTTAATGTGTCTGTGATATATGTGTGATCCAGTTGATAAGACATGCAGTGACTGTGACCCAATTAGTTAGTTGCATAATATCTATGACTCAGTTAATATGTCTGTAATATACATATGGGATTCAGTTAATGAGGTGTGCAGTGATTGTGACCCAATTAGTTAGTTTATATAACATATCTTACCCAGTTAATGTGTCTTTAATATATGTATGATCCATTTAATGACATGTGCAGCGACAGTGACTCAATTAGTTTGTTACATCATATCTAAGACCCAGTTAATGTGTCTGTGATACATACGTGATCCAGTTAATGAGACATGTAGTGACTGTGACCCAGTTAATTACTTATATATACATATAATGGTTATGACCCAGTTCATGTGTCTGTAATATATGTGTGATCCATTTAATAAAACATGCAGTGACTATGACCAAATTAATTAGTTATAATATAATGTCTATGAATAAGTTAATATGTCTGTAATATATGTGTGATCCATTTAATGACACGTGCAGTGACTGTGACTCAATCAATTAATTATATAATTTCTTTGACCCAGTTAACGTGTCTGTAATATATGTGTGATCCAGTTAATGATGCATGGGTGACTGTGACCCAATCAGTTAGTTATATAACATTTCTGGCCCAGTTAATGTATCTGTAATACATATGTGATTCAGTTAATGAGGTATGCGGTGACTGTGACCCAATTAGTTAGTTATATAACATCTCTGACCCAGTTAATGTGTCTTTAATATATGTGTGATCCATTTGATGACACATGCAGTGACTGTGACCCAATTGATTAGTTATGTATTATCTATGACCCAGTTCGTGTGTATGTAATGTGCGTGTGATCCAGTTAATGAGACATTAATTAGTTATATAATGTCTATGACCCAGTTCATGTGTCTGTAATATACGTGTGATCCGGATAATGCAGTGCAGCGACTGTGACTCAATTAATTAGTTACATAATATCTAAGACCCAGTTAATGTGTCTGTGATACATACATGATCCAGTTAATGAGACATGCAGTGACAGTGACCATATTAATTAATTACAATATAATGTCTATGAATAAGTTAATGTGTCTGTAATGCATGGGTGATCCAGTTAATGAGACATGCAGTGACTGTGATCCAATTAACTTGTTATGTAATATCTATGACCCAGTTCATGTGTATGTAATATACGTGTGATTCAGTTAATGAGACATGCAGTGACTGTGATCCAATTAACTTGTTATGTAATATCTATGACCCAGTTCATGTGTATGTAATATACGTGTGATTCAGTTAATGAGACATGCAGTGACTGACCCAATAAATTAGTCATGTAATGTCTATACCCGCATCACCCGGATGGAGACAGGCCTTGACTTCTCCGTCTGTAGAAAGCCGACCCACACGGAACAGTACTTACAATTTGACAGTCACCAGCCACTGGAACACAAGCTTGGAGTAATCCGCACCCTCACCCACCGAGCGAAGACCATCTGCTCTAACGACACCGCTAGAGAAGAAGAGGTGCAGTACATCAAAAAAGTACTCAGTGTGTCAGGATTCCAGAAGTGGGCCTGGGACATTCTGGAGGGCAAGAAAACCATACCCCACCCCTCCACTGAACGGCCAACCCCTTCGAGAGGGCACGTGTCCATGCCATACGTCAGCGGCGTCACTGAGGCTCTCAGCAGGAAGATCAGGAAGTTGGGAGTCAGTGTCCACGCCAAGCCTACCAACACCATCAGAAGCCAGTTAGTCCACCCCAAAGACAAAACAGACAAATTGGACACATCAGGGGTGATATACAAGATAGACTGCTAGGACTGTGACCATAGTTATATTGGCGAAACTGAGCGCAACTTGCACAAAAGATTAAAAGAACACAAACGTGAGTCCTCTCCAGTGGGAGAACATCTGACCCACACCCAACACCACTTTGAAAAGGACAGTGTGCAAGCTCTGGACAAAGAAGCAAGATGGTTCCAGAGGGGAGTAAAGGAGGCAGTTTACATCGCCGCAAGGAACCCCACCCTCAACCGTGACCGGGGCCGACACAACCTGCCATCGGTGTACTCCTCACTTATTCAGTCGCACTGTCGTGAGTTCGCTCACGGCGGTGCGCACTGAAGCTAGTTCTCAACCCAGCAGTTGCGCTGAAGAAGTCGGCCGGATCGCCGATGAAAGCTACGCAGTAAGTAGCTTTTTTGTAACTGAGAGCCAGGTTCAACCAGGTAGCCACTATGTGCCTCAGTTGATGGGTCATACACTGTGTGTAACCGTCTGATGGGTCACGCAGCGTGTATGCCCTATCAATGAGCCACACAGCATCAATAAAACCTCACCCAATAAGTGGGTCAAGCGATCTGTGTGACCCATCTAATGAGTCACGCAATATCTAGTAACCAATTAACCCTTAGACTCCCGCACCCCATCCACCTACTGCAAAAGCTTAACCCTTTGATTCCCTTAACCTATCCACCAGCTTCCTGCAGAAGGAGGCTGGTGGAGAGGATGAGGGAGTCAAAGGGTTACATTTTTGCTTTA
>JAPXFY010000026.1:42282131-42289631 GCA_030674185.1 Monoplex corrugatus | reverse complement strand
GTACAAGTCTGTTATTTTAAACTAAACATCCTCATAGTCAGAGTGAGTTTGACAAGTGCAAATCTGGATTTTTCTATGATAAAAAATAAATCTTATAAAAAGGGAAATTACCAGATGGTTTGACCATTAAAGAACTGTGCGCGTGTTGCAACTGTTCCAACAGAATGCATAATTATGAATTGTTCTTAAGAAACGTTGTCTTCCGAACTCATTTGAACTCACTGCACAGTACATATGATCAGATCTTTTAGTAGAACACAGTTTATCAGTTTCAGTTTCTCAAGACGACGTCTCCGCGCTCGGAACGAGTTCCATATGCACTAACGTCACAGGTGCCATGTATATGGGATCGTGACACAAGCCTTAAGCCTCACATAAACCCATGAGCTGGCCAGGTCCTGAAGCCCTACCTAGACTATGTTTTCCCTAGTCTGTATTTTACACTGGTATTTTATTTAGTAGAACACAGTCCCCCCCGTTGGGTTGCCGGGGGCTCTTTCAGTATAAATAGTATCCCCACCTTCTGGAAATTCTGTGCTAGAAATTTCCTCTTTTCTGTCACTCTCTTTGTTTCTGCCTTGTTGCCTTGCTTTCTGTCATTTCTACTTATTTTCTGCCTTAATGGTCCATTCACCTGTATTTTTTCGATAAAGTCTTACGTACTTTTTCTTCGGATTGATAATTGGGTACATGTATTAAGTGCATTTTTGGCTCTAGGGAAGTGATATATGCGGAAGCAATTTTAGGTAATTTATGCCTGTTTTTACATATGTTTTGGTGTCCTTACGTATGCTTATATTTGTATTCAGGTGTGTGTTTTAAATCTCCCCTGTGCGATAAATCGGGCGGAATGGTCCTACACCGGGGCACGTCCTTAGATTATGTGCGCGAATGCATTAATATGTGTACTTAATTTTCTTTTTTTTTTCCTGTTGAAGTTTTGTGTATTTTGAAACGGTTGTGGCCCTGATATGGCTCTGCGCAGTTGGCTGGGCTTTAAACAACAATTAAAAAAAAGTAGAACACAGGGAATTGAAGTTGTCAGGCGAGCTGACCACTCCGCTCTACTACGTTGTTGCATAGTCTGTATCTCAGGTGGGCGTACACTGAGGATGTTATCGCGGTCCCCTAAGCCAGCCATTGACCTGACTTACGGGGTCTTTTACGAGATTGATATTCTGCAGACGTGTTCACACGAGGAGTTCATAAAGAATATGTCAAAACGACTGAACCGGTTTTGCTTGTTATTGAATCCAAAACAAGCGTGACTGCGAGTTACTCTTCTCCCACTGGACAAAGCAGCCGGGAAGTTTCAGTCTTTTTCTCCTAATTTTTGTATTTGGTGTTTGTTTGTTTGTGATCTTACATTCACGCTTGACAAAGGCCAGTTGGCCGAAAATTTGCGCCTGTCTTGTCTGGTTGTATTCAATACGCGTTCTGATTCTATTTTCGTGTTTTGCTTGTTACTGTTGTTGTTAGTTTTGTTTAAAGCCCCGCCGACTGCGTAGAGCCATATCAGGGGTATGACCGTTTCAAAACATACACAATGCTTTGAACAACAAAAACAAAGCAAAACAAAACAAAACAAAAAAAAAAAGAAAGAAAGGAAAAGAAAATTAAATACCCATATCAATGCATTCGTGCACATGACCTAAGGAGATGCCCCTGGCGTTGACCACTCCGTCCAATTTATCACATAGAGGCTTAAAAACATATCTGAATACAAATTTAAACATTACTAAGGACACTAAAGCACATATAAAAACGAGCCTAAATTACCTAAACTGCTTCCGCATATGTTATTTCCCTAGAGCCAAAAAATGCACATAATACATGTACCCAATTCTCAATCCTAATAAAAAGTACGTTAAAGCCAGAAATGCACTTTATACGTTACCTAATTATCAGTCCTAAGAGAAAGTATGTAAGACTTTATCGAACACATACAGGTGAATGGACCAGCAAGGCAGCTTACATGGTGTTTTAGATGATTGATATTCTGCAGGCGTATTCACACACCAGGGGTTCATAAACGGCTGAAACCGGTCTAGCAACTGATCATAAATGTGTCTGAGGTGATTGTAGTGTAGGGTTGATCTCTAGCTTATCTTGCGAGGCCATCGTGTATCTAAGGGGTGGGGGTGGGGGGTGGGGGGCATTGAACTGATCGTTTCAGTTGGGCAATACGTATGGGTACAACCGGGTGTGGTAAAGGTTGTCCCTTAACGCTGGGGTCATTGGAGAGTGAGGTGGTAATGATCACCTTTCCTGGGGGGTGGGGGGTAGGGGCGATGTCCATCTCCTTTCCTTCACTGCTTTATCTTCTGTAACACCAAACAGGGTCAGGTACCTATTCCCAGCTGGGGGGTGGGGGGGAGGGTCTGGAGGCTGCATGCATAATGGTTTTCTCGAATATGATTCGAACTCTTGCTGTCAGGAACCAGAAAAAAAACAAACACGAAAGAAGAATAAAACGCGTATTTAATACAACAAAACAAGACAGGCGCAAATTTTCGGCCAACTGGCCTTTGTCAATCGGAAGATTACGAACAAACAAACACCAGATACAAAAATTAGGAGAAAAAGACAGAAACTTCCCTGCTGCTCGGTCCTTTCTCCTAATTTTGTATCTGGTGTTTGTTTGTTTGTATTAAATACGCGTTCTTGTTCTTCTTTCGTGTTTTTTCTGGTTCCTGTTTGCTTGAACGCGGGCAGTCACACTTGTTTGGGATTTCTTGCTGTCAGATTGAAAAGCGGGAGCTGTGCCTCTGCGCCATCACAAGGTGTCAAAATGATGTAGTTTTGTTAAAACAAGTATTCTTTTTAACCCTTTGTCTCCCGCACCCTATCCACCAACAGCAAAAAAAGTTAACCCATTGATTCCCTCACCCTATCCGCCAACTTCTTGCAGGAAGCTGGTAGATAGGGTAAGTGAATCAAAGGTTAAATTTTTGCTTTGCTAACATGGTTGGCAATGCAGGATGCTGGTGGACGGGATGCAGGAGTCAAAGGGTTAAGTTTTTGCTTTGCTAACATGGTTGGCAATGCAGGATGCTGGTGGACGGGATGCAGGAGTCAAAGGGTTAAGTTTTTGCTTTGCTAACATGGTTGGCAATGCAGGATGCTGGTGAACGGGTGGTGGAGTCAAAGGGTTAAATTTTTGCTTTGCTAACATGGTTGGCAATGCAGGATGCTGGTGGACGGGGTACGGGAGTCAAAGGGTTAAGGAGTCGCCATAGATTGGGATGGGAGTATGCACACATGGGAGCGTGCTTAGCACACACTGTGCAGACAGCACGTCGGTGCACAGTCTGCACACTCCCGTCTTTAGTAGACAGTGCGTTGTGGGCTGTTTTCCTGTGTGTCCATAACCCAGCACCCGGACACTGACGTGACTTGGATCTTAAACGTGCGTAATTGGTGTTCTGCCGTGCGTATACGTATAAAGCGGGTTCAAGCAGTGATAGGCATGCACGGACACTTGTCGACACATGTTGATATGGAAGATTGGAACCACCTTCCTTCACCCATCTTGTCGACACATGTTGATATGGAAGATTGGAACCACCTTCCTTCACCCATCTTGTCGACACATGTTGATATGGAAGATTGGAACCACCTTCCTTCACCCATCTTGTCGACACATGTTGATATGGAAGATTGGAACCACCTTCCTTCACCCATCTTGTCGACACATGTTGGCATAGGAGAATGGATCCATCTTCCTTCGTCCATCTTGTCGACACATGTTGGTATGGAAGATTGGAACCACCTTCCTTCACCCATCTTGTCGACACATGTGATATGGAAGATTGGAACCACCTTTCTTCACCCATCTTGTCGACACATGTTGATATGGAAGATTGGAACCACCTTTCTTCACCCATCTTGTCGACACATGTTGATATGGGAGATTGGAACCATCTTCCTTCGTCCATCTTGTCGACACGTATCGACATGGGAGATTGGAACCACCTTCCTTCGTCCATCTTGTCGACACGTGTCGACATGGGAGATTGGAACCACCTTCCTTCGTCCATCTTGTCGACACGTGTCGACATGGGAGATTGGAACCACCTTCCTTCGTCCATCTTGTCGACACGTATCGACATGGGAGATTGGAACCACCTTCCTTCGTCCATCTTGTCGACACGTGTCGACATGGGAGATTGGAACCACCTTCCTTCGTCCATCTTGTCGACACGTGTCGACATGGGAGATTGGATCCATCTTCCTTCGTGCATCTTGTCGACACGTATCGACATGGGAGATTGGATCCATCTTCCTTCGTCCATCTTGTCGACACGTGTCGACATGGGAGATTGGAACCACCTTCCTTCGTCCATCTTGTCGACACGTGTCGACATGGGAGATTGGATCCATTTCCTTCGTCCATCTTGTCGACACGTATCGACATGGGAGAATGGATCCACCTTCCTTCACCCATCTTGTCGACACGTGTCGACATGGAAGATTGGAACCACCTTCCTTCGTGCATCTTGTCGACCCGTGTCGACATGGGAGATTGGATCCATCTTCCTTCGTGCATCTTGTCGACACGTATCGACATGGGAGATTGGAACCACCTTCCTTCGTCCATCTTGTCGACACGTGTCGACATGGGAGATTTGATCCATCTTCCTTCGTGCATCTTGTCGACACGTATCGACATGGGAGATTGGAACCACCTTCCTTCGTCCATCTTGTCGACACGTATCGACATGGGAGATTGGAACCACCTTCCTTCGTCCATCTTGTCGACACGTGTCGACATGGGAGATTGGATCCATTTTCCTTCGTGCATCTTGTCGACACGTATCGACATGGGAGATTGGAACCACCTTCCTTCGTGCATCTTGTCGACACGTATCGACATGGGAGATTGGAACCACCTTCCTTCGTGCATCTTGTCGACACGTGTCGACATGGGAGATTGGAACCACCTTCCTTCGTCCATCTTGTCGACACGTATCGACATGGGAGATTGGATCCATTTTCCTTCACCCATCTTGTCGACACGTGTCGACATGGGAGATTGGAACCACCTTCCTTCGTCCATCTTGTCGACACGTATCGACATGGGAGATTGGATCCATCTTCCTTCGTCCATCTTGTCGACACGTGTCGACATGGAAGATTGGAACCACCTTCCTTCGTCCATCTTGTCGACACGTGTCGACATGGGAGATTGGAACCACCTTCCTTCGTCCATCTTGTCGACACGTGTCGACATGGGAGATTGGATCCATTTTCCTTCGTGCATCTTGTCGACACGTATCGACATGGGAGATTGGAACCACCTTCCTTCGTGCATCTTGTCGACACGTATCGACATGGGAGATTGGAACCACCTTCCTTCGTGCATCTTGTCGACACGTGTCGACATGGGAGATTGGAACCACCTTCCTTCGTCCATCTTGTCGACACGTATCGACATGGGAGATTGGAACCACCTTCCTTCGTCCATCTTGTCGACACGTATCGACATGGGAGATTGGATCCATTTTCCTTCACCCATCTTGTCGACACGTGTCGACATGGGAGATTGGAACCACCTTCCTTCGTCCATCTTGTCGACACGTGTCGACATGGGAGATTGGATCCACCTTCCTTCGTCCATCTTGTCGACACGTATCGACATGGGAGATTGGAACCACCTTCCTTCGTCCATCTTGTCGACACGTGTCGACATGGGAGATTGGAACCACCTTCCTTCGTCCATCAGGCAAGCAGTACCCAGAGAGGATCAAACCCCAGACCTTCTGATTGGAAGTCTGATGTTTTTCCCACTTAACCACCTTGCCTATCAGTCTGGTTATTTACAGCAGGGCACAGGGCATGGTTACATAGCAGATCTTAGGGCAGTCTATATTATTATGTGCTTATCGGCTATGAGTAAGGAAATATTGTCTTCTACCTATTTATTGTTAGTGTTGTTTAATTAAAGCCCAGCCCTCTGCCGTAGAGCCATATCAGAGCTATAACCGTTTCAAAACATGCACATGCAAAACTTCAACAGGAAAAAAAAGAAAAGAATATCAAGTGACATATATATCAATGCATTGGCGCACATAATCTAAGGACACGCTCCTGGCGTTGGACCACTCCGTCCAGTTTATCGCTCAGGGGAATAAAAAAAAACACATTTGAATACAAATTTAAGCATTCCTAAGGACACCAAAACATCTTAAAACTAAGTTCACAATCGAGTAGATCGGCTGTGCAAGCGTATCCTAGACGGTAGTAGCCGTGTACGAAACGTGTCGTGATCAAAGTAGTTTGTAGCAGTTCAATGACAGATCTAGAAATCTATTCAACCGTGAAAGAAACCGAGTGGGAACGTCGAGTGTAAGCGATAAAATGGGCGTCACATATTTTCTACCGCTCAGTTCTATTGTTGTCGTTGTTATTGCTGTTGTTGTTGTTGTTTTGTCCTACCTTTTTTCTGTATTTGTTTCTTTGTTGTATTTTGTGTTCGCTGGACGGAGGCAAGTTGGCTGAAAATTTGCGTCTGTCTTGTTTCGTGAATTTAATGTGCGTTCTGACTCTATCGTAGTGTGTGTTTGACATAGCTTTTGTAGGGCCGCCTAATGTTTGAAGGAAAAGTTTTGTAGGGCCACCTAATGGATGAAGGAAAAGTTTTGTAGGGCCGCCTAATGGATGAAGGAAAAGTTTTGTAGGGCCACCTAATGGATGAAGGAAAAGTTTTGTAGGGCCACCTAATGGATGAAGGAAAAGTTTTGTAGGGCCACCTAATGGATGAAGGAACAGTTTTGTAGGGCCACCTAATGGATGAAGGAACAGTTTTGTAGGGCCACCTAATGGATGAAGGAACAGTTTTGTAGGGCCACCTAATGGATGAAGGAACAGTTTTGTAGGGCCACCTAATGGATGAAGGAACAGTTTTGTAGGGCCACCTAATGGATGAAGGAAAAGTTTTGTAGGGCCACCTAATGGATGAAGGAACAGTTTTGTAGGGCCACCTAATGGATGAAGGAAAAGTTTTGTAGGGCCACCTAATGGATGAAGGAAAAGTTTTGTAGGGCCACCTAATGGATGAAGGAAAGTTTTGTAGGGCCACCTAATGGATGAAGGAACAGTTTTGTAGGGCCACCTAATGGATGAAGGAACAGTTTTGTAGGGCCACCTAATGGATGAAGGAAAGTTTTGTAGGGCCACCTAATGGATGAAGGAACAGTTTTGTAGGGCCACCTAATGGATGAAGGAACAGTTTTGTAGGGCCACCTAATGGATGAAGGAACAGTTTTGTAGGGCCACCTAATGGATGAAGGAAAAGTTTTGTAGGGCCACCTAATGGATGAAGGAACAGTTTTGTAGGGCCACCTAATGGATGAAGGAAAAGTTTTGTAGGGCCACCTAATGGATGAAGGAACAGTTTTGTAGGGCCACCTAATGGATGAAGGAAAAGTTTTGTAGGGCCACCTAATGGATGAAGGAACAGTTTTGTAGGGCCACCTAATGGATGAAGGAAAAGTTTTG
>JAPXFY010000026.1:42269631-42272131 GCA_030674185.1 Monoplex corrugatus | reverse complement strand
ATATTTAGCTTAGGTGTTGCAGAATGTGTAGTTTAGGTGTTGTAGAATATGTAGCTTAGGTGTCGTAGAATGTGTAGTTTAGGTGTTGTAGAATATGTAGCTTAGGTGTTGTAGATGTGTAGTTTAGGTGTTGTAGAATTGTAGTTTAGGTGTTGTAGAATATGTAGTTAAGGTGTTGTAGAATATGTAGTTTAGGTGTTGTAGAATATGTAGTTTTAGGTGTTGTAGGATGTGTAGTTTAGGTGTTGTAGAATGTGTAGTTTAGGTGTTGTAGGATGTGTAGTTTAGGTGTTGTAGATGTGTACTTAGGTGTTGTAGGATGTGTAGCTTAGGTGTTGTAGGATTGTAGTTTAGTGTTGTAGGATATGTAGCTTAGGTGTTGTAGAATGTGTAGTTTAGTGTTGTAGGAATTGTAGTTTAGGTGTTGTAGGATGTGTAGTTTAGGTGTTGTAGAATATGTAGTTTAGGTGTTGTAGAATATGTAGTTTAGGTGTTGTAGAATATGTAGTTTAGGGGTTGTAGAATATGTAGTTTAGGTGTTGTAGAATATGTAGTCTAGGTTTTAAATAATGTTAGTTTAGGTATTGTAAATAGTATTTAGGTGTAGAATATAGGTTAAGGTGTTGTAGAATATGTAGTTAGTTGGTTGTGAAATCATAATTGTTAGGTGTTAAATATGTATTTAGGTGTTTTTAGAATATGTAGTTAGGTGTGTAGAATAATGTAGTAAAGGTGTTATAAATATGTAGTTTAGGTGTAGAATATGTAGTTTAGGTGTTGTAGAATATGTAGTTTAGGTGTTGTAGAATATGTAGTTTAGGTGTTGTAGAATATGTAGTTTAGGTGTTGTAGAATATGTAGTTTAGGTGTTGTAGGATGTGTAGGTTAGGTGTTGTAGGATGTGTAGTTTAGGTGTTGTAGAATATGTAGTTTAGGTGTTGTAGAATATGTAGTTTAGGTGTTGTAGAATATGTAGTTTAGGTGTAGAATATGTAGTTTAGGTGTAGAATATGTAGTTTAGGTGTAGAATATGTAGTTTAGGTGTTGTAGAATATGTAGTTTTAGGTGTAGAATATGTAGTTTAGGTGTTGTAGAATATGTAGTTTAGGTGTTGTAGAATATGTAGTTTAGGTGTTGTAGAATATGTAGTTAGGTGTTGTAGAATATGTAGTTTAGGTGTTGTAGAATATGTAGTTTAGGTGTTGTAGAATATGTAGTTTAGGTGTAGAATATGTAGTTTAGGTGTTGTAGAATATGTAGTTTAGGTGTTGTAGAATATGTAGTTTAGGTGTTGTAGAATATGTAGTTTAGGTGTTGTAGAATATGTAGTTTAGGTGTTGTAGGATGTGTAGCTTAGGTGTTGTAGAATATGTAGTTTAGGTGTTGTAGAATATGTAGTTTAGGTGTAGAATATGTAGTTTAGGTGTTGTAGAATATGTAGTTTAGGTGTTGTAGAATATGTAGTTTAGGTGTAGAATATGTAGTTTAGGTGTTGTAGAATATGTAGTTTAGGTGTTGTAGAATATGTAGCTTAGGTGTTGTAGGATGTGTAGGTTAGGTGTTGTAGGATGTGTAGTTTAGGTGTTGTAGAATGTGTAGTTTAGGTGTTGTAGAATATGTAGCTTAGGTGTTGTAGGATGTGTAGTTTAGGTGTTGTAGAATATGTAGCTTATGTGTTGTAGAATATGTAGCTTATGTGTTGTAGAATATGTAGCTTATGTGTTGTAGAATATGTAGCTTATGTGTTGTAGAATATGTAGCTTATGTGTTGTAGAATATGTAGTTTAGGTGTTGTAGAATATGTAGTTTAGGTGTTGTAGAATATGTAGCTTAGTGTTGTAGGATATGTAGTTTAGGTGTTGTAGAATATGTCTGCCACTGACTGCTTTTGGGAAAACTGCAACGCTGTTAGTTAATAACTCGTTCATTTAACATGTCTTTCCATCGCTGATAATGACGATGATGACGACGACGACGATGCTGCTGCTGCTGCTGCTGATGTTAATGTTGATGTTGGACGTGAAATGTTGAAATCATCAATTGTTATGGCGGTGCATTAATTAATTGATTTGGTACAGTTTTTACGTCGACACCCACCTCAGGTGATATGGTCGACGGGGATAACCATCCCAGGGAAGCGAGAGAAAAGGGACTTTACCTAATCCTATACTGACACCACCAGAAGAACAATGATGTCACGATGGGACAGTTAGTTTTGATATATAGCGGACCCCGGGATTCGAACTCACAACCATTAGCATGGGAATCCGACGCTCAACCAACTGAGCTATTGAGGCCCGCTGTGCATTAATGATAATAATGATTTTTATAAGGCGCCAAAATCTTGATACAAGAATCAGACCAAAGCGCGTACTCTCATAATTCACCAGAGAAATCATCCAACAACGACCACGACTCCAGGGTGCGAAGCACACACAAACAGGAGGGGGGTGGGGAGGAGGACAGGAGGGTAGTAGGGCAAAAGGGTGGGCATGTAGAG
>JAPXFY010000026.1:42257131-42262131 GCA_030674185.1 Monoplex corrugatus | reverse complement strand
CTTGTCTCTGTCTGTCTGTCTCTCTTTCACTGATACTGCACTTGCACATATGTGTATGCGTATATGTATATGTCATGTATGTATGTTTTAAAAAAAAAATAATTCGTAAAATAAGTGTTTAGTAAATAAGTGATTACGTATAAATCTATGTATCTTGAGTGCATGTGTAATAATAAGATTCCGATCTACCAGTCTCTTATGTAAGGCAGACCTACCAGTGCCTCTTAACCCTTGACTCCTGACCCTGTCCACCACATCCTGCATTGTCAACCTGCCAGCAAACCAAAACTTAACCCTTTGACTCCTGCACCCTGTCTCACCACATCCTGCATTGTCAGACCCTGCCAGCAAACCAGAAACTTAACCCTTTGACTCCTGCACCCTGTCCATTACATCCTGCATTGTCAACCCTGCCAGCAAAACCAGAAACTTAACCCTTTGACTCCTGCACCCTGTCCATTACATCCTGCATTGTCAACCCTGCCAGCAAAACCAGAAACTTAACCCTTAGACTCCTGCACCCTGTCCACCACATCCTGCGTTGTCAACCCTGCCAGCAAACCAGAAACTTAACCCTTAGACTCCTGCACCCTGTCCACCACATCCTGCATTGTCAACCCTGCCAGCAAACCAGAAACTTAACCCTTAGACTCCTGCACCCTGTCCACCACATCCTGCATTGTCAACCCTGCCAGCAAACCAGAAACTTAACCCATAGACTCCTGCACCCTGTCCACCACATCCTGCATTGTCAACCCTGCCAGCAAACCAGAAACTTAACCCTTTGACTCCTTCACCCTTTCCATCAGCTTCCTGCAGTATGAACTGAACTCTTTCTCTCTCTCTCTCTCTCCTCTCTCTCTCTCTCCTCTCTCTCTGCTTAATCTCTCCTCTCCTCTCTCTCTGCTTAATCTTTCTCTCTCTCTCCTCTCTCTCTGCTTAATCTCTCTCTCTCTCTGTTTAATCTTTCTCTCTCTCTCTCTCCTCTCCTCTCTCTCTGCTTAATCTCTCTCTCTCTCCTCTCTCTGTCTCTGCTTAATCTTTCTCTCTCTCTCTCTCTCCTGTCTCTCTCTCTGCTTAATCTCTCTCTCTCTCTTTCTCCTCTCTCTCTTTCTTCTCTGTCTCTCTCTCTGCTTAATCTTTCTCTCTCTCTCTGTGTCTCTGCTTAATTTCTCTCTCTCTCTCTCTCTCTGTCTCTGCTTAATCTTTCTCTCTCTCTCTCTCTCTCTCTCTCTCTCTCTCCTGTCTCTCTCTGCTTAATCTCTCTCTCTCTTTCTCCTCTCTCTCTGCTTAATCTCTCTCTCTCCTCTCTCTGTGCTTAATCTTCTCTCTCTCTCTTTCTCCTCTCTCTCTCTCCTCTCTCTCTCTCTCCCTCTCCTCTCTCTTCCTCTCTCTCTCTCCCTCTCTCCTCTCCCCCCCTCTCTCTCTGCTTAATTTTTCTCTCTCTCTCTCTCCTCTCTCTCTCTCTCTCTCCTCTCTTTCTCCTCTCTCTCTCCTCTCTCTCTCTCTTCTCTCTCTCTCCTCTCTCTCTCTCCTCTCTTTCTCCTCTCTCTCTCTCCTCTCTCTCTCTTCTCTCTCTCTCCTCTCTCTCTCTCTCCTCTCTTTCTCCTCTCTCCCTCTCCTCTCTCTCTCTTCTATCTCTCTCTCCTCTCTCTCTCTCTCCCCCCTCTCTCTCTGCTTAATTTCTCTCTCTCTCTCCTCTCTCTCTCTCTCCTCTCTTTCTCCTCTCTCTCTCTCCTCTCTCTCTCTTCTCTCTCTCCTCTCTCTCTCCTCTCTCTCTCCCTCTCTCTCTCTCCTCTCTCTCTCCCTCTCTCTCTCTTTACTTTTTCTTCTTTCCTCTAAGTTATGTGTCACTGTTTATGTGTTGTAGTCTGTATACGCTTGACAAAGGGGTGAGAAAAATTTGCGCCTGTTTCGTTGCGTAAAGTAATACGCAGTCCTCATTCTGTTTCCCTACGTTTCTAGTTGACCGTTCGCTGGAACGCCGGCAGTTTACTTTGATTCAGATTCTGAAAGGAATGTCGGGTGTCCGAACGAGCTGACCGTCGAGACGTGAATGGCTGTGAGATCCACCGATTATGTGGTTAAGTATACTTCACTGACTCTGCTGCATTCCTGAGCCTGCCTGGTCTGAATGGCTGTGGCTCGACTCTTTTAAGATTTGTTGTCACGATAAATGGTTTCCCGTTTCGTCGTGATGGATAAGTTCTGTTTCCTTGCGATCAATCACAAATTTCCCCCGTGGGGATGCCGGGGGTTCTTTCAGCTATATATATATATATATAGCATCCCCACCTTCTGGAATTTCTGTGCTAGATATTTCCTGTTTTCTGTCACTCTCTTTGTTTCTGCCTTGTTCCTTTGCTTTCTGTCATTTCTTCCTATCATTTTCTGCCTTATTAATGATCCATTCACCTGTATGTGTTCGAGAAAGTCTTAAAAGTACGTTTTCTTAGGATTGAAAATTGGGTACATGTATTAAGTGCATTTTTTGACACTCTCTCTCTCTCTCACACACACTCTCTCTCTTACACACACACACACACACACACACACACACACACACACACACACACACACACACACACACACATACCACCACACACACACACAACACACTCCACACATACACACATACTCACGCACACACACAACCACACACACATACACATCTACTCCCACGCACACACACACACACTCCACACATACGACATACTCACGCACACACTCCTCATACATACAGCTAACTAAAAGACAAAAACCCCACACCACACCACCTGTCACTCACCCGCCACCCCCCCCATCACTACCTCCCTCAAAGCAAAAAAAAAAAAAAACACAAAAAAAACAAAAACACCAGTACTCCCACCAACATTTAACAATAACAATAACAACAAACACAAAGAACACAGCGAACAGTAAAAGTGTAATAATGAATTATGAAGAACACTTAAAGCGTTTTACTTTGTTGCATCTGGATTCACGAAAACCAACGAAGACCTGTTTACAGTAACAGTCAGAAACACAGTTTGCAAGTGGGTTTACAAATTGGAATTCTTCCACATGAGCAGCGACAGGACAAAGCCTCCGTCCGCAAGGGAACTCATTGTAGAGCTGATGGGGATGATGAAGTGGAAGAGAAGAAGAAGAGAGAGAGAGAGAGAGAGAGAGTAGAGAGAGAGAGAGAGAGAGAGAGATGAGAAGAGAGACAGAGAAGGACAGAGAGAGTTAACTTCAGACTTCAGATTTTTATTCAAGAAAGGCCATAGCCCTACTGAGAGAGAGAGAGAGAAGAGAGAGAGAGAGAGTAGAGAGAGAGAGAGAGAAGATGATAAAGACTGACAGACAGACAGAAGAGATCAGATAGACTCCCGTCAGAAGATAGAGGGAGATAGAGAGAGAGATGAGGAGATTCAGATTAGATTCAGATTTTGGATCAAGAAAGCATAGCCTACTGAGAGAGAGAGAGAGAGAGAGAGAGAGAGAGAGAGAGAGAGCAGACAGACGAGACAGAGACAGACAGACAGAGAGAGACGAGAGAGAGATGACTTCAGACTTCAGAATTTTTATTCAAGAAAGGCATAGCCCCTACTGAGAGAGAGAGAGAGAGAGAGAGAGAGAGAGAGAGACAGAAGAAGAAGAAGAAAGAGAAGAGGAGAGACTCGACTTCGAATTTTTTCAAGAAGGCATAGCCCTTGAGAGAGAGAGAGAGAGAGAGAGGAGAGGAGAGAGGAGAGAGAGAGAAGAAGAGAGAGAGAAGAGAGTTTCATCAGTTTCGTTCAAGACGAGTCTCCGCGCTCAGAACGAATTCCATATGCGCATGCACTAATGTCACAGGTGCCTTGTGTATGGTAATCATGGCACAAGCCAGCTCGTGGATTTATGTGCAGGCTTCAGGCGGTTTTTGTGATCATTTTGGATCTTCTCCATCACATGGCACCTGTAACGTTAGTGCATAATTATGGAATTCATTCCGAGCGCGAGGACGTCAAATTTGAGAAATTGAAACTGAAACTGAAACTGGCACAACCCTTAAACCTGAACTGGCCAGGTCCTGAGACCCTACCTAGCCTATGTTTTACCTAGTCTATATTTTATACTGATATTGTATCAGCCTATCATTGGAATGATCTTGGTTATATGTAAATGACATGTGTATCTGTGTATCTTATTTTCAGAAAAGGAACATATATATACACACATATACATACATCATCATCATCATCAGGTGCCCTGCGCATGGCGTTGGCGACCATGGACTTCCATCTGTCTCTGTCTCTCGTTGCCCCTAGCATTTCCCCACCCTCCTCATCCCCAGCCACTCTGCAAGTCCGTCCAGCATTCTCTCTCTGGGTCTACCTGGTGCTCTCTTTTCCTCCAGCTTTCCCGTTGTGACCAGGTGCTCCAAATCCCCCTTCCTCATAAAATGGCCTACAAATGTTGCCTGTCTTTTCCTAATCTTCCTTATGAGTGATCTACTTGTGTCTGCCTCCATCAAGACTGTCTCGTTTGTTTTCTTTGCTGTCCATGGAACTCTCAACATTCTTCTTAGAAACCACATCTCGGCTGTGTCATTCTTGTTCTGGCTTTGCCTGCCGACTGTAATATAATGTAAATAAATAAATAATTGAAGGTCTGAATCACAAACTCGTCTCACATGACAGAAAGCACCCCCTCCCCAGAGAGAAGAAGAAGAAGTAGGTTCCACATGTCTGTCACCCAGAAATGCTCGCTTGATTCAGTGGCTCTCCTACTTCATCTACGTGCGGGTTGTGTCTCATCGTTCATAGATACTCAAACTGGTTCCCCCGCGGGGATGCCGGGGCTCTTTCAGAATAAACAGTATCCCCACCTTCTGGAAATTCTGTGTTTGAAATTTCCTCTTTTCTGTCACTCTCTTTGTTTCTTCTACTCATTTGCTTTCTGTCATTTCTTCCTGTTATGTTCTGCCTTACATGGTCCATTCACCCGTATGTGTTCGATAAAGTCTTATGTACTTT
>JAPXFY010000026.1:42242131-42249631 GCA_030674185.1 Monoplex corrugatus | reverse complement strand
AACAACAACAACAACAAACAAAAACAAAAAACGAAAACAAAAACAAAAAAACAAAAACAAAACAAAACAACAAAAAACAAAAACAAAAAGAAACAACCCCCCCCCCCAAAAAAAAAACAAAACAAACAAACAACCTATCACAAGGACACACACTTAGTTAATCAATCAGTTTTCGCTTTGGCCACCCTCCCACCCCTCCCATACAACAACAACAACAATAACAACAGCAGCAGCAGCAGCAACGACAAACAACAACAACAACAACAAAACCGGATCCCAAGGTCTGTGAGTGTCGTCGTCCTTTCTTACCTTTCTCTGTCTCCCTCCTCCCCAGTATTCGGGGTGTTCCGATACAGACAGGTCGTCACCCCATGGGGTACACCCCTCACCCTAATAATGAGTACTAGTACTACTGGGGGGTGACGTGCTATGTGTATAGATACTGGTTGGTTCCCACCCCCCCCCCCCTGCTTCTCTGTCTGCCTGTCTCTCTGTCTGTCTGTCACTGTCTCTGTGTGCTTGTCTGTCTCTGTCTGTCTCTGTCTCTGACTCTGTCTGTCGCTGTCTGTCTGTCCCTGACTGTCTGTCTCTGTCTGTCTCTGTCTGTCTCTGTCTGTCTCTGTCTGTCTCTGTCTGTCTCTGTCTGTCTGTCACTGTCTCTGTCTGTGTCTGTCTGTCTGTCTCTGTCTGCCTCTGTCTTTCTCTGTCTGTCCCTGTCTGTCTGCGTCTGTTTGTCTGCGTCTGTCTGTCTCTGTCTGTCTGTCTCTGTCTGTCTGTCTGTCTCTGTCTGTCTGTCTCTTCTGTCTGTCTGTCTGTCTCTGTCTGTCTGTCTCTGTCTGTCTCTCTGTCTGTCTCTGTCTGTCTGTCACTGTCTCTGTCTGTCTCTGTCTGTCTGTCTCTCCCTGTCTGTCTCTGTCTGTCTGTCTCGGTCTGTCTGTCTGTCTCTGTCTGTCTGTCTGTCTTTGTCTGTCTGTCTTTGTCTGTCTCTGTCTGTTTCTGTCTCTGTCTGTCTTTGTCTGTCTTTGTCTGTCTGTCTCTGTCTGTGTCTGTCTGTCTGTCTCTGGCTGTCTGTCTCTGCCTGTCTGTCTGTCTGTCTGTCTCTGTCTGCCTCTGTCTGTCTCTGTTTGTCTCTGTCTCTGTCTGTCTCTGTCTGTGTGTCTCTGTTTGTCTCTGTCTGTCTCTGTCTGTTTGTCTGTCTCTGTCTGTCTCTGTCTGTGTGTCTCTGTCTGCCTCTGTCTGTCTCTGTCTGTTTGTCTCTGTCTCTGTCTGTGTGCTTGTCTGTCTCTGTCTGTCTCTGTCTCTGACTCTGTCTGTCTGTCGCTGTCTGTCTGCCTCTCTGTCTGTCTGTCTCTGTCTGTCTGTCTCTGTCTGTCTGTCTGTCTCTGTCTGTCTGTCTCCGTCTGTCTGTCTTCCGTCTGTCTCCGTCTGTCTGTCTCTGTCTGTCTGTCTGTCTCTGTCTGTCTGTCTGTCTCTGTCTGTCTGTCTGTCTGTCTCTGTCTGTCTCTGTCTGTCTGTCTTTGTCTGTCTGTCTATGTCTGTCTGTCTGTCTCTGTCTGTCTGTCTCTGTCTGTCTGTCTCTGTCTGTCTGTTTCTGTCTGTCTCTGTCTCTGTCTGTTTGTCTCTGTCTCTGTCTGTTGTTTGTCTCTGTCTGTCTGTCTGTCTCTGTCTGTCTGTCTGTCTCTGTCTGTCTGTCTCTGTCTGTCTGTCTGTCTTTGTCTGTCTGTCTATCTCTTTTGTTTAGTAGTTAATTTTACACCCCCCCCTCCCCATGAGGATACCGGGGGCTCTTTCAATATAAAAAAAAAAAACAGTATCCCCATGATCTATAAATTCTGTGCTAGAAATTTCCTCTTTTCTGTCACTCTCTGTTCTTTTTTCTTCCTTCCTCCTTTAGCTTTCTGTCATCTCTCTCTCTCTTTTTTTTTTTTTATATCATTTTCTGCCTTGCTGGTCCAATCGCCTGTGTGTGTTCTATAAAGCCTTACATACTTTCTCTTAGGATTGGTATTTGGGGTACGTGTGTTGACTGCATGTTTCATATCATCATCATCATCAGGTGCCTTGCCACATGGCCGTTGGCGATCATGGCCTTCCATCTGTTTTCTATCCCTTGTTGCCTCAAGCACCCCCCTCCTCCACCCTCTTTGTCCTCAGCCGGTCTGCAATTCCGTCCAATATCGTCTCCCTGGGTCTACCTGGTGCTCTCTTTCCCTCCAGCTTTCCTGTTGTGACCAGGTGCTCCAATTCCCCTGCATGTTTGGCTCTAAGGAAATGTGCTGTTCAGGAGAAATTTATAGGTAATTCAGGCCATTTTTGTAATGCATGCTTTAGTGTCCTTAGTGTTCAGGAGAAATTTATAGGTAATTCGGGCCATTTTTGTAATGCATGCTTTAGTGTCCTTAGTGTTCAGGAGAAATTTATAGGTAATTCGGGCCATTTTTTTAATGCATGCTTTAGTGTCCTTAGTGTTCAGGAGAAATTTATAGGTAATTCAGGCCATTTTTGTAATGCATGCTTTAGTGTCCTTAGTGTTCAGGAGAAATTTATAGGTAATTCAGGCCATTTTTTTAATGCATGCTTTAGTGTCCTTAGTGTTCAGGAGAAATTTATAGATAATTCAGGCCATTTTTGTAATGCATGCTTTAGTGTCCTTAGTGTTCAGGAGAAAATTTATAGATAATTCAGGCCATTTTTTTTAATGCATGCTTTAGTGTCCTTAGTGTTCAGGAGAAATTATAGAGTAGGTTAATTCAGGCCATTTTTTGTAATGCATGCTTTAGTGTCCTTAGTGTTCAGGAGAAATATTTATAGGTTAATTCAGGCCATTTTTTGTAATGCATGCTTTAGTGTCCTTAGTGTTCAGGAGAAATTTATAGGTAATTCAGGCCATTTTTTGTAATGCATGCTTTAGTGTCCTTAGTGTTCAGGAGAAATTTATAGGTAATTCAGGCCATTTTTTGTAATGCATGCTTTAGTGTCCTTAGTGTTCAGGAGAAATTTATAGGTAATTCAGGCCATTTTTGTAATGCATGCTTTAGTGTCCTTAGTGTTCAGGAGAAATTTATAGGTAATTCAGGCCATTTTTGTAATGCATGCTTTAGTGTCCTTAGTGTTCAGGAGAAATTTATAGGTAATTCAGGCCATTTTTTGTAATGCATGCTTTAGTGTCCTTAGTGTTCAGGAGAAATTTATAGGTAATTCAGGCCATTTTTTGTAATGCATGCTTTAGTGTCCTTAGTGTTCAGGAGAAATTTATAGGTAATTCAGGCCATTTTTTTTAATGCATGCTTTAGTGTCCTTAGTGTTCAGGAGAAATTTATAGGTAATTCAGGCCATTTTTTTAATGCATGCTTTAGTGTCCTTAGTGTTCAGGAGAAATTTATAGGTAATTCAGGCCATTTTTTTTAATGCATGCTTTAGTGTCCTTAGTGTTCAGGAGAAATTTATAGGTAATTCAGGCCATTTTTGTAATGCATGCTTTAGTGTCCTTAGTGTTCAGGAGAAATTTATAGGTAATTCAGGCCATTTTTTTTAATGCATGCTTTAGTGTCCTTAGTGTTCAGGAGAAATTTAAGGTAATTCAGGCCATTTTTTTTAATGCATGCTTTAGTGTCCTTAGTGTTCAGGAGAAATTTATAGGTAATTCAGGCCATTTTTGTAATGCATGCTTTAGTGTCCTTAGTGTTCAGGAGAAATTTATAGGTAATTCAGGCCATTTTTTAATGCATGCTTTAGTGTCCTTAGTTATGTTCAGGAGAAATTTATAGGTAATTCAGGCCATTTTTTTAATGCATGCTTTAATGTCCTTAGTGTTCAGGAGAAATTTATAGTAATTCAGGCCATTTTTGTAATGCATGCTTTAGTGTCCTTAGTGTTCAGGAGAAATTTATAGGTAATTCAGGCCATTTTTTTAATGCATGCTTTAGTGTCCTTAGTGTTCAGGAGAAATTTATAGGTAATTCAGGCCATTTTTTGTAATGCATGCTTTAGTGTCCTTAGTGTTCAGGAGAAATTTATAGGTAATTCAGGACCATTTTTTTAATGCATGCTTTAGTGTCCTTAGTGTTCAGGAGAAATTTATAGGTAATTCAGGCCATTTTTTTTAATGCATGCTTTAGTGTCCTTAGTGTTCAGGAGAAATTTATAGGTAATTCAGGCCATTTTTTTTAATGCATGCTTTAGTGTCCTTAGTGTTCAGGAGAAATTTATAGGTAATTCAGGCCATTTTTTTTAATGCATGCTTTAGTGTCCTTAGTGTTCAGGAGAAATTTATAGGTAATTCAGGCCATTTTTTTTAATGCATGCTTTAGTGTCCTTAGTGTTCAGGAGAAATTTTATAGGTAATTCAGGCCATTTTTGTAATGCATGCTTTAGTGTCCTTAGTGTTCAGGAGAAATTTATAGGTAATTCAGGCCATTTTTGTAATGCATGCTTTAGTGTCCTTAGTGTTCAGGAGAAATTTATAGGTAATTCAGGCCATTTTTTGTAATGCATGCTTTAGTGTCCTTAGTGTTCAGGAGAAATTTATAGGTAATTCAGGCCATTTTTTTAATGCATGCTTTAGTGTCCTTAGTGTTCAGGAGAAATTTATAGGTAATTCAGGCCATTTTTTTTAATGCATGCTTTAGTGTCCTTTAGTTATGTTCACATTTGTACTGAGGTTTGTCTTTTGAAATCGTCTGGTGACAAATTGGACGGAGTGGTCAACGCCAGGGGCATATCTTAAGATAATGTGCACGCATGCATTGATATGTGTATACTTAATTTTCTTTTCAGCGCTTAGATTTGATTTTATCAAGATTTTGCGCTATATAAATATTGTAATTATTATTAATTATTATTAATTATTATTTCACTTTTTTTTTTCCACTCCAGATGATGCATACTTTCTTGAAATGGTTACATAGCATCGTCAGCCATGCTAACAAAGCAAGAACTTAACCCTTTCACTTCTTCGCCCTATCCACCAGCTTCCTGCAGGAATCCTTTGGACAGGGTGAGGAAAATGAAAGGGTTACGTTTTTGCCGCAGGCGGTTAGGGTGCGGGAGCGAAAGGGTTAAACAATCAAAGTGCGGGAGTCAAAGGGTTAATGCTTCAATCAGTTTGGTGGTGTCGGGCTTTAATGTTTCACGGTCCTCCACCCCCGCCCCATTTCAAGACCTTGTCAGCGTGAAGAGTTTGTTTTGTTTTGTGTTGTTTGTTTTTTTGTTTTGTTCGCACCCTCGAGGAGTCTGCTACATCTGCTTCGTAAGTTTTCTTCCAGTTCACGAGTCTCTCTCTGTCTCTCTGTCTTCTCTCTTCTCTCTCTCTCTCTGTCTCCTCTCTCTCTGTCTTCTCTCTCTGTCTGTCTGTCTCTCTGCTCTCTCTTGGTCTGTCTCCGTCTGTCTGTCTGTCTCTTCTCTGTGTCTGTCTGTCTCTGTCTCTGTCTGTCTGCTCTGTCAGTCTGTCCCTCTTTCTCAAATTTTCTTCCAGTTTCCCGTCTGTCTGTCTTTTCTGTCTGTTGTCTGTCTGTCTGTCTGTCCGTCTGTCTCTCTGGTTCTGTCTGCCTCTCTCAATCTCTTTCGCGAATTTTCATTCAGTTCACGAGTCTCTCTCTCTGTCTCTGTTCTGAGTCTGTCTGTCTGTCTCTCTTTTCTCTGTGTCTGTCTGTCTCTCTGCCTGCCTGCCGGTTGGTCTATCTGTCTGCCTGTCTTGTCTGCCCTGCCTTGCCTGTTGTCTGTCTGTCTCTTTTCCTCTCCCTCTCTTTAACATCTTAACCTTCAAATTGAAAATTTCAAAATAACCACTTTATTACTCAAGGAAAGTAGCATTACGTGGCTTACAGCTTGTTCTTGCTACTTTTGCATATAATAATCATAAAAAAAACAGGAGAGAGAGAGAGAGATTTAAAGAGAAGAAAGAGAGAGAGAGAGAGAGAGATGAGAGAGAGAGAGAGAGAGAGAGAGAGAGAGAGAGAGAGTGGGGGGGGAAAGGAGAGAAAGGAGAGTGAGGAGAGAGAGAGATGAGAGAGAGAAGGGAGAGAGTGAGAGAGAGAGAGAGGAGAGAGACGGGAGACGGACCGGTGTGTGTGAATGTGGAGTGTCCTCCGTTTCATGCCCGGGTTGACCTAGTTTTCTGTGTTGCGTGCGTGTGTGTGTGTGTGCGTGCGTGTGCGTGTGCGTGTGTGTGTGTGTGTGTGTGTGTGTGTGTGTGTGTGTGGCGTGCGTGTGTGTGTGTGTGCTGTGCGTGCGTGTGTTGTGTCGCTTGTCAGGTTTACCGTCAGATTCCAGTCGCCTCGACAGTGAATTGAGAACGGTGGAGATTTGTTTGATTTTTATTTTACGCGTATTTTTAGTTTTCTACTTCATCCGGGCACTACAAAAGTCAGTGTGAGTGAGTGAGTGAGTGAGTGAGTGACTAGACGACTGTGACGAAGTGAAAAAGGATACAGATAAGAACACCGATAGAGGGGAAGAAGAAAAAAATCCCAGACGATTTAGACCCACTTTATTTCTGCAGAGACCCTGTGTGTGTGTGTGTGTGTGTGTGTGTTTTTGTTTAGACGACGTGAAAGGTTCAACTTTAATTGAAGTGTTGTGCGTCGTTCACCCAGAAGAGGTTCAACTTTAATTTAAGTGTTGTGCGTCGTTCACTTGGCTGGGGTCTGCCAAGGTGTGAGGATTTTTTTTTTAAATGTTTATAACGAAACTTGGTGACTAGGCCTTGCCTTGACACGTTGCATAATTTGACCTGTCAGCTTTCATCAGTGTCAACATTTTCTTTTAATTTCAAATCTTTCGGGAGGATAAATCGGAATCTTGAAACCAATCATGGTAAGTGTGTGTGTTTTTTTTTTCTTTCAGCAGTGTGTGTGTGTGTGTGTGTGTGTGTGTGTGTTGTGTGTGTGTGTGTGTGTGTGTGTTGCTGTATACTAGTTCAGAACCCCCCCCCCCCATTTTTTTTTTCGTTTTTTTTTTTAACCTTCTGTCCTCTCTCACATACCTTTTTGACCTGTTCAGCTGAACCCAAGAAGAAAGCGACGGTACTGCTGTAATATAGTATTGTATGTTTTCAGAATAAGAGGGAAAGAAGGTATGAAAAGAACTATACTAGGTGTGCAAACGGAGAGGAATTGTTTACCGCTGAAGTATGTATGTCACGATTTGAAGAGGTTGTTTTAAGTGGTGGAGTGGGGGTTGGAGGGTGGGGGGGGGGGGGGTTTAGCAAACAAACACTGGCACATTTTGATTTCTGAAATGTGGCTGGGTAAGGGAGAATTAAACTGAATTAAACTGAACACGACTAGGAAAATGGTAGTAAGTTTAGAGATCACAGGCCTAACCGTTTGTCTCGTTTGAGCTTTAATTTCAGTGTGGCATCACAAGACTAGGAAAATGGCAGTAAGTTTAGAGATCACAGGCCTAACCGTTTGTCTCGTTTGAGCTTTCAATTTCAGTGTGGCATTTTTAGACATTAGACATTATCATTGATGGATGTCACGTCGTCCAAACTATGCTACC
>JAPXFY010000026.1:42212131-42219631 GCA_030674185.1 Monoplex corrugatus | reverse complement strand
CGTCCACCCTGCCAGTCCGTCCAATGTTTTCTCCTTGGGTCTGCCTGGCGCTCTCTTTCCCTCCAGCTTTCCTGTTGTGACCAGGTGCTCTAATTCCCCTTTCCTCATAAAATGTCCTATGAATGTTGCTTGTCTTTTCCTAATCTTCCTTATCAATGATTTTCTTGTGTCTGCCTCCATCAAAGACTGTCTTGTTTGTTTTCTTTGCTGTCCATGAAACTCTCGATATTCTTCTTAGAAACCACATTTCGGCTGCTTCAACCTTGTTCTGGCTTTGCTTGTTGACAACAGCGCCATGTAAAAATAAGCAGAGTTATCTGCCTTGTGGCAAAACGGTATTAATGATAATAACCAGGACTTGTATTTATATGGCGCCTTATCTACGGATTTAGGCGCTGACGAAGACACACCACTCACAGTCACAGACCTATTCACAAACCTGCAATAGACACAGGAACAGGCTACAAAACATTAATAAGATTCTAGACATGGAAATATTGTCCGTAGAGGTAGGTTTTTAGGTGGGATTTGAAAGATCAAAAAGAAGTAGAATGTCTGATATATATATATTTTTTTGGAAGGGAAACTCCAGAGCTGCGGGTCATAGACAGAGAAGGAACAGAAGCCAGAACATTTACATTTGAAGCGTGTTTTTCTGAAGGTCTTGAGAGAGAGGAAGAACGGAGAAAACAAAAAAAGGATGGAAGGAAGGAAAGAAAGAAAAAGAGAAAAAAAAAGAGAGAAAGAAACAAAGAAACAAAGAAACAAAGAAAAAATAGAACTTAGAATTCGTTGTTCAAAATGGATTTGTCGTACTCTGACAATTCCATACAAGCTCCCTCCTGCAAGAAGCTGATGGATAGGGTGAGGGAGTCAAAGGGTTAAGTTTTTGAAGGTGATAGATAGGGTACGGGAATCAAAGGGTTAATCTTCGGTAGTGGTGAACACGTAATGACATTCTTTTCTTTCTTTTTTCTTCTTTCTTTCTTTCTTCTTCTTCTTTTTCTTCCTTTTCTTTCTTTCTTTCTTTCTTTCTTCTTTCTTTCTTTCTTTCTTCTTTCTTTCTTTTTTTCTTTTTTTCTTTCTTTCTTTCTTCTTCTTTCTTTCTTTCTTTCTTTCTTTCTTTCTTCTTTCTTTCTTTCTTTTTTTCTTTATTTTTTCTTTCTTTCTTTCTTCTTTTTCTTTCTTCTTTCTTTTTTTCTGTCTTTCTTTCTTTCTTTGTTTCTTTTTCGAATCATTACTGCCTCTGACTTAACGCGACAGATTTTGTAAGGAACAACACAGATTTGTGGGTGTCCTTCTGTCTTTCTTTTTTATCTCTTGTTGTGTGTGTGTGTTTGTGTGTGTGTGTGTGTGTGTGTGTGTGTGTGTGTGTGGTGTGTGTGTGTGTGTGTTGTGTGGTGTGTGTGTGTGTGTGTTGTGTGTGTTGTGTCTTTATTTTTTGTTGTCTTTCTTCGTGTCTTTCTTTCTTTATGTGTTTCTGATTTCTTCCTTTCCTTCCTTCTTTCATTCTCTCTCTCTCATTGGGAGTTTTGTGTGCGTGCGTGCGTTGTGCTGTGTGTGTGTGTGTGTGTGCGCGTGCGCGTGTATTTGTGCGTGCTGATGTGTGTATATGTGCGTGTGTACGTGCGTGCGTGCGTGTGTGTATGTGTGTGTGTGTGTGAGAGAGAGAGAGAGAGAGAGAGAGAGAGAGAGAATGTGTGTGTGTGAGAGACAGAGACAGAGAGACAGAGTGAGAGAGAAAATGAGAGAGAGGGAGAGAGAGCGAGCGCGAGATAGGATAGATAAATAGACAGATAGATAGATAGATAGATAGAGAGAGAGAGAGAGAGTGAGAGAGAGAGAGAGAGAGAGAGAGAGAGGGAGGAGAGAGAGAGAGAGCGGTCGTATGTGCGTGTGTGAGAACTTGCCAACGGGTAGTACTGATGTTCAGACTGTAAGGCTTTTTTGTGGGGGAGGGGGAGGGGGAGGGGGGAGTTTCATTGAAAAAAACAAAACAGACAAAAACAAGAACAAACTAAAGGACCAGCAACAAGATTCCAAGAAAACACAAATCGAGAAAAAAACAAAACAAAAAATAAAACGAAATAAAACGAAAACAATACTAATAAAAAAACAAAAAAAAACAATGGTAAAGTGGTAAAGTCACCTTGACTGCAAGGCAACACCACACAAAAGTGTCCTGCCAAAAATAGAAGAAAAAAGAAAAAAAAAAAAAAAAAAAAAGAAAATGAAAAAAAGCCAAAAAAGCCGACGCCTGCCTGATAAGGAAGGAATCTGATAAGACTACAGCTAGCTACCGACCTTGGAGGAGTATCCCACGGTGAATCAACCCTCAGCCCCTCTCTTCCCCCCCCCCCCACCCAAAAGCAGGATCATTTATATTGAACCAGAAGAAAATAAATAAAAAAAAAACAAGAAAAAAAAAATCACGGAAACAAATCAAAACGCGTGTTTAATAATATAATAACGTCTTTTGTCTGGTTATATTAAATACGCGTTCTGATTCTATTTTCGTGTTTTTCTGATTCATATTGATTCAAAAATATTATGTATGTATGTATGTATGTATGTATGTACTGTTTTACAGCGTATCCTTGTAAATCTCTGTCTGTCTGTTTGTCTGTCTGTCCATCCGTCTGTCTGTCTGTCTGTCTGTCTCTGTCCCCGCCCCCCCACCTCTCTCTCTCCTCCTTGTGCGTATGTTTGTTGTGTGTATAATCATCTGTGTGTGTGTGTGTGTGTGTGTGTGTGTGTGTGTGTGTGTGTGTGTGTGTGTGTGTGTGTGTGTGTGTGTGTGTAACATGCAATCAAAACCAGCAGGTCTCCCTCTCTTTCAGTGTCTGTCTGTCTGTCTGTCTGTCTGTCTCTCTTTCTCTCTGTCTCTGTCTCTCTCTCTCTCTCTCTCTCTCTCTCTCTCGCTCTCTCGTTCGCTCTCGCTGTCTCTCTTTCCCTCTGTCTGTCTGTTTGTCTGTCTGTCTGTCTCTCTTTCTGTCTCCCTGTCATGCTGTCTTTCTTTTTCTCTTTCCCTGTATATGTCTGTCTCTGGCCATCACTGTCTCTTTCTCTTTTTCTCTGTCTCGCTATCTGTCGTGTGACTGCGTATGTGTGTGTGTGTGTGTGTGTGTGTGTGTGTGTGTGTGTGTGTGTGTGTGTTGTGAGCACGCGCGCGTGAGAGAGAAGAGAGAGAGAGAGAGAAAGAGAGAGAGAGAAGAGAGAGAGAGGAGAGGAGAGGGAAGCGGGGAGGGAGGGGGGTCGTGTATCGTGGTGAAAACGCTATTACTGGGTCGTTGGTATTGCTCGTGGTGAGATAGACTTTTATCATCCCTATCTTAAACCTTGTCGGTGGTTCGTTGCTCACAATGGCCCCTTTGCCAAGAAGACACCCGTATATCACAATAAATAAACACTGACTTTTGTCGTGTTCAATTGATGAACAAGGGCGCGATTTTCGGCCAAAGATTTTGCAAGATTACACAGAAGAAGCAAATAAAACAGCTAAGAGAATAGTTGTTAAATACGAGAAAAGACAAGGCCAAATTTTCGGCCAAATGACCTTAAGATTTTTACACAAAAAGACAGCAAAGAAAACAGCGTTTCAGAGAACACCGCTGTTTCGGCCAAATGGCCTTTGTCAAGAGTTCACACAGAAGACAACAAAGAAACAGCTTCAGAGAACACGTGTTTCGGCCAAATGGCCTTTGTCAAGAGTTCACACAGAAGACAACAAAGAAACAGCTTCAGAGAACACGTGTTTCGGCCAAATGGCCTTTGTCAAGAGTTCACACAGAAGACAACAAAGAAACAGCTTCAGAGAACACGTGTTTCGGCCAAATGGCCTTTGTCAAGAGTTCACACAGAAGGCAACAAAGAAACAGCTTCAGAGAACACGTGTTTCGGCCAAATGGCCTTTGTCAAGAGTTCACACAGAAGACAACAAAGAAACAGCTTCAGAGAACACGTGTTTCGGCCAAATGGCCTTTGTCAAGAGTTCACACAGAAGACAACAAAGAAACAGCTTCAGAGAACACGTGTTTCGGCCAAATGGCCTTTGTCAAGAGTTCACACAGAAGGCAACAAAGAAACAGCTTCAGAGAACACGTGTTTCGGCCAAATGGCCTTTGTCAAGAGTTCACACAGAAGACAACAAAGAAACAGCTTCAGAGAACACGTGTTTCGGCCAAATGGCCTTTGTCAAGAGTTCACACAGAAGACAACAAAGAAACAGCTTCAGAGAACACGTGTTTCGGCCAAATGGCCTTTGTCAAGAGTTCACACAGAAGGCAACAAAGAAACAGCTTCAGAGAACACGTGTTTCGGCCAAATGGCCTTTGTCAAGAGTTCACACAGAAGACAACAAAGAAACAGCTTCAGAGAACACGTGTTTCGGCCAAATGGCCTTTGTCAAGAGTTCACACAGAAGACAACAAAGAAACAGCTTCAGAGAACACGTGTTTCGGCCAAATGGCCTTTGTCAAGAGTTCACACAGAAGGCAACAAAGAAACAGCTTCAGAGAACACGTGTTTCGGCCAAATGGCCTTTGTCAAGAGTTCACACAGAAGACAACAAAGAAACAGCTTCAGAGAACACGTGTTTCGGCCAAATGGCCTTTGTCAAGAGTTCACACAGAAGACAACAAAGAAACAGCTTCAGAGAACACGTGTTAAACTAATGAGAAAAGACAGGTGCAAATTTTCGGCCAAACGGCCTTTCTCCAAGAGTTCACAAAAGATTAAAAAGAAAAAAAGAAAAAATGAAACAGCTTCAGAGAATATGTGCTAAACTAATGAGACAAGGCAGGTGCAAATTTTCGGCCAAATGACCTTTGTCAGGAGCACACAGAAGGCAACCAAAAACGGCTTTATAGAACACATGTTAAACTGCAGTTTTTGGTGGACTACAGTCTTGATGGAGGCAGACACAAGATCATTGATAAAGAAGATTAGGAAAAGACGAGCAACATTTATAGGACACTTTATGTGAAAAGGGGAATTAGAGCACCTGGTCACAATAGGAAAGCTGAAGAGAAAGAACACCAGGCAGACCAGGGAGAAAATATTTTGGACGGACTTTGCAGATTGGCTGAGGACAGAGAGGGTGGAAGATGTGCTTGCAGCGACAAGGGATAGATTCGTACGGAGGGCCATGATCACCTTTCCCATGTCTCCTTTTCCCATTTCACCTTTTTCCCATTTCACCTTTTTCCCATGTCTCCTTTTCCCATTTCACCTTTTCCCATTTCACCTTTTTCCCATTTCACCTTTTCCCCATTTCACCTTTTTCCCATTTCACCTTTTTCCCATTTCACCTTTTCCCCATTTCACCTTTTCCCGTTTCATCTTTTCCCATTTCACCTTTTCCCCATTTCCCCCTTTTCCCCATTTCCCCTTTTCCCCCATTTCACCTTTTCCCATGACACCCTTTCCCATTTCACCTTTCCCCCCATTTCCCCTTTCCCCCATTTCCCCTTTCCCCCCATTTCCCCTTTTCCCCCATTTCCCCTTTTCCCCCATTTCCCCTTTTCCCCCCATTTCCCCTTTCCCCATTTCCCCTTTCCCCCCTTTCCCCTTTCCCCCATTTCCCCTTTCCCCCCATTTCCTCTTCCCCCATTTCCCCTTTTCCCCCATTTCCCCTTTCCCCATTTCCCCTTTTCCCCCATTTCCCCTTTCCCCCATTTCCCCTTTTCCCATTTCCCCTTCCCCCTTTCCCCTTTTCCCCCATTTCCCCTTTTCCCCATTTCCCCTTCCCTCCATTTCCCCTTCCCCCATTTCCCCTTTTCCCCCATTTCCCCCATTTCCCCTTTCCCCCATTTCCCCTTTTCCCCATTTCCCCTTTTCCCCCATTTCACCTTTTCCCATGACACCCTTTACCATTTCACTTTTTTCCATTTTACCTTTTTTCCATTTCACCTTTTCCCATGACACCCTTTCCCATTTCACTTTTTCCATTTCCCTTTTTCCAATTTCACCTTTCCCCATTTCACCTTTTTCCATTTTACCTTTTTTCCATTTCACCTTTTCCCATTTCGCCTTGTTCTGTTTTGCTGTATCCCATTGTGCCTCATATCACATTGGGTTATGACTTGTCGATTAAGTGTCTGCATATTCACACACAACCAACCGACAACTCACACAGCACACACACACACACACACCACACACACACACACACACACACACACACACACACACACACACCCCCACACACCACACACATCACACACTACATCACACACCACTACACACACACACACACAACACACACACACACACACACACAACACAACACACAGCACGCACACCCATACTCACAAACACCACACCACACACACACACACACACACACACACACACACACACACACACACACACACACACAACACCACACCACACCACACCAACACACACACACACACACACACACACACACACACACACACACACAACACCACACACACACACACCACACCCACCACACACACCACACACCACACCACACACACACAACACACACACACCACACACACACACACACCACACCACCACACTTAAACACACACACACACACACCACCTTACACACACACACACACACACACACACACTACACTTACACACACACACACACACCACACACACACATACATACACACACCACACTTAAAACACACACACACACACACACACAATTCACAACATGCACACACACACACACACACACACACACACACACACACACACACACACACACACACACACACACACACACACACACACACACACACTATCTGCAATGAAGGTAGAGGCTGTTAGCAGGGATATCGATGTGAGTTACGCCTTGTCGAGTAATTGTCTGCACGTGATGTCTGTCAATAAAAGACACAGAACGTAAAAAGCACATCATCATCATCAGTCCTCGTCATCATCAGCCTCCTTTTCCTCCTCCACCTCATCATCATCATCATCATCATCATCTTCTTCTTCTTCTCCTTCTCCTTCTTCTTCTTCTTCTTCTTTCTTCTTTCTTCATTTTTCTTCTCCTTCTTCTTCTTCTTCGTCGTCGTCGTCTTCATCTTTGTCTTTGTAATCATCGTTAATGTTGTCGTCGTCATCGTCGTTGTTGTCTTGTCGTCGTCATCGTCGTCATCATTATTGTCATTGTGGTCGTCAGCGTCGTCTTCGTCGTCGTCAGGATCATCGTCCGTCTTGTCGTCGTCGTCATCATCATCATCATCATCATCATCATCATCATCATCATCATCATCATCATCATCATCATCATCAATATCAATATCATCATCATCATCATCATCATCATCATCATCATCAATATCATCATCATCATCATCATCATCATCATCATCATCATCATCATCATCATCATCGTCTTATTCTTCTTCGTCGTCATCATCATCGTCATCATCGTCCTTATCGTCGTTGTCGTCGTCGTCGTCATCATCGTCCTTATCGTCGTCATCATCATCTGAATGGCCCAGTTGGT
>JAPXFY010000026.1:42197131-42204631 GCA_030674185.1 Monoplex corrugatus | reverse complement strand
ATAATTCATGTAATAAGACATAAATAAATCAAGAATAGTAACCATAATCAAGCGCCGTTTTTCTTGATAGGAGAAGAGAGATACAAGCATGATATGGATAACAGTTGGAGAAAAGTGACAAATACAGACAGCAGATAAGAGCCAACCAAACAAACAGACAATATGGCTCACAGATAAGATGGGCAAGCAAGCAAAGCAAAAAACAAACAAACAAACAAAATGAACAAAGGCAATGAGAAATAAAGAAGAAGCAAGACAGAATCAAACACGTCATAGAGTCATCAACAAATCATCGCATATAATACAGAAATAAATACTGGTTGGCAGTTTGAACTGTTAAAATATCAATAATGTTAAAGAGAAAAAAAAAAAAAAAAAAAAAAAAAAAAGAACACGAATTATCATTGTGCATACACACACACACACACACACACACACACACACACACACACACACACACACACACACACACACACACACACACACACACACAATCACACACACACACACATTGACTAGATTAGATGTCATAGGTTGAAAGGCAGCTGACGTTATTGTTGCTAACTGAGGTAATCTACGACACTGACGTAAGGTATTTAAATAAAGTAACTTTGAAGGAAGAGAGTGATTGAGTGTTTGTGATATTTGGGGGGAGGGTGTTCCATAGTTGTGCACCAGAAAACGATAAACTATTTTTATATATGTCAATTCTTGGACGGATAATTTTGAATTGATTTTGTCTTGAGTTTGAGTATGATCGCACATTCTGATTAAACAAATTGAGAAGATATTGCGGAACATTCCTTTTTGATACTTTAAACATTGTGATACCTTTATTGAACATTAAGTGTGACTTTAGAGGGAGGATTCCTAACTGTTTAAGTTTTTCATCTGTTGTTAAAGTGGGATCTGGCATGATAAGTTTTGCTGCCCTCCTATGTAAGGTGTTCAATTTTTTTAGATGAACTTCACATGAGCTATCCCACAGTGTAGAGGCATAATCTATGTGCGATTTAATATGAGCATTATAAAATAATTGGCGTGTGTTTGTATCTGTTAGATATCTTAATTTGGACAGAATAAATAAGTTCTTGGAGATAATCCTGCATAAATAATCAATGTGGTTTTGCCAGGTAAGATTATGATCAATGAGAACTCCCAGTAGACGGTGTTCAGGTATTTGTGCAATAGAATTACCTCTCAAAGACAGATTGAGTGACAGAGGGCCAAGCTGCCGTTTTTGGCGTGTGCATATAACCATACATTCAGTTTTCGTAGGGTTCAAAGCCATGGCGTTTTTTAGCACACCAATCAGAAATTTCATTTAGGCTCTTTTGTAAACGTGTGTTTACAGTCGCTATGCTTGTGTCTTGTGTATGGATTGTTCCGTCATCAGCGAACATATCACAGTGAACTGTGGGATCAGATATATGAAGTGGTAAGTCATTTATGAATACAGAAAACAGAATGGGTCCTAAGACTGATCCTTGAGGAACGCCACATTTCACATGACCCTCGGATGAATATGATCCATTAAGATGTACTTTTTGTTTGCGTTCATGAAAGTAGGAATTGAAAAATGAAACTGTTGAGTCGTTGGCAAGGTAATTTAGCTAGTAAGATATCATGATCAACGAGATCAAAAGCCTTTTTAAAGTCTAGAAATACTGCTCCAGTTAATTTGCAGTCATTCATGGCTAATAACCAGGTGTCAGCAAGCCGTGTTAGGGCTGTATGACAAGAGTGGTTCTGACGGCAACCAGATTGCAGTGGGTGAAGAATACTTTTGGTTTCCAGGTAGTCTGAAAGATGTTTATGGATATGTTTTTCTAAAGGCTTTGACAGGATAGAGAGAAGAGAAATTGGCCTGCAATTATTTATTTGTGAAAGATCTTTTGTTTTTGGTAAGGGTACAACGTTGGCCTGTTTTAGAGCTCTGGGGAATACGTTGTTTTTTATGCTGATGTTGTAAATATATGTAAGTGGTTCTGTGATGTAGGGCAGAGACAGTTTTAGTATTTTGGGACTGATTTCATCTGGTCCTGATGATTTTTTATTATTCATTTTATTTATATACATTCCAGTTTCATGGACTGCTATACTGGGAATACTAAATGAACTTGTATTATTGGTCCTCTCTTTGCAAAAGTTAATCAGATTTTCAGAGGGGACATATTGATCACAGTTAGAAATAGGACGGGTTAGTAGTTCTGATACTGACAGAAAATGATCATTGAATTTGTTTGCTGTGAAACTGAGAGGCGTGCCTGGGAGCTTTTTCCCACTTCCCTTAATAACTAAGTTCATTGCTCTCCATAGTGATGATACATCTTTATTGTTTTTTACCAGTCGATCAAAGAGAGACTTCTTGGCTTGACGGACCATTGATTTTACCTTATTACGCATCGTTTTGTATTCAATGAAGCGTTTTTCTTTCTTGAGTTTATCTCGTAATGACATCGCATTGATAATGTCTGTTGACAGCCATGGGGGCATTGTTGGATGCTTTACTCTTTTCCGTCGTAGTGGGGCATGTTTATTTAGGACAGTCGTGAACAAGTTGTACCAAATGTCTAGGGCTTCGTTAGGATTACTAGTACTAAACACACTACTGAACTCTACTCTACAACAGACATAAGAAGATCATTAAGAAAGAAGATTAGGAATAGACAAGCAAAATTTATGGGACATATTATGAGGAAAGCAGAATTAGAACACATGGTCACAGCAGGAAAGCTGGAGGGAAAGAGAACACCAGGTAGACCCAGGGAGAAAATATTAGGACGGACTTGCAGGGTAGCTGAGGACAGAGAGGGTGGAAGATGTACTTACAGCGACAAGGGGATAGATTCGTATGGACGGCCATGATCACCAGCGCCTTGCGGCAGGGCACATGATGATGATGATGAGTAACCCCATGTTCTGGAAATTCTGTGCTGGAATGGAATGGAATCTTTATTTAATGTCTGGTCACAATAGTGATTTTAGACACACACACACACACACACACACACACACACACACACACACACACACACACACACACACACACACACACACACACACACACACACACACACAGCGACAAAAAAAAGGGTGGGGTGGGGGTGGGGGATGAGGATGGGAAGTGGTGGTGGAAGTGTGAATGTAAGAAGGGGAACAATTTCAATTAATAATTCAGAACAAGAAGTTAACAGTGTCAATTAATAACAGACAACAATTAAATTAACTCTTCATAACAATCTGCCAACAGGAGATCTGAGAATCAGTTGGACTACCGAAATAATATCATTATTTTTGTTGTAAAGGATATCTCTATAGAGTCAGTACATGAAAAATCCTGTGCTGGAAATTACCTCTTTTTGTCTTTGTCTTTTTCCTTGTTTCTGCCTTGTTCCTTTACTTTCTGTCATTTTCTCCTGTCATTTTCTGTCTTGCTGGTCCATTCACCTGTATGTATGTGATAAAGTCTTACGTACTAAGGATTGATAACTAAAAGCACACGATCGTTCGTTCGTTAGATCTATTTCTTTTAACGTCTATTTACATACGAGCGTCGTTTGTGCTTTTAGATGATAAGTACACGTATTGAGTGCATTTTAGCTCCAAAGAAACGTGATTTACAGAAGCAATTTTGGATAATTCAGGACTGTTTATACACACGTTCTAGCGTCTTTAGTCTGGTTTACATTTGTATTCAGTTGTTTTTTTCAGACCCTCTAGTGATAATTGGACGGAACGATCAACGCCAGGGACATATCCTTAGGTTATGTGCATGAATGCATTGATATGTGTATTTAAGTTTTGTTTTCCTTTTTTTTTGTTGTTGTCAGTGAGATATTGTGTTCATTCTGGGATGGTTAAAACTTTGATGTGACTGTGCAGTCAGCAGGGTTTTAAACAACAATAATGCATTAAAACTAAAACAAAACGAAACAAAACAAAAAAACCGGAAAAAAAACACCAAGGAAAAATGTGGTCCTGCACCGTGGCGACGAGCTATTCTTAAACAGAACAAACTGAATTTCACATGGTATATCCTTTTTTCACACAAATACACACACACACACACACACACACACACACACACACACACACACACACACACACACACACACACACACAGAGAAACAAACAAACAAGCAAGCAAACACCCCCCCCAAAAAAAAAAAATGAAAAGAGAGAAAGAGAGAGTGACAGAGATAGAGAGACAGAATGAGAGAGAGAGAGAGAGAGAGAGAGAGAGGGAGAGAGAGAGAGAGAGAGAGAGAGAGAGAGAGAGAGAAAGAGAGAGAGAGAGAGAGAGATCATGACACAAATACAAATAAACGCAACTAAATGCCCCCGTCTCTCCAAGTTCTTGTCAAGTACTCCTGAACTTATCAAGGACAGCAGCACGCACAATCTCAGTCCGTTTATGACAACTACGTTGGTGTGCCACTACAAATCACCCCGCTTTTCCCCCTCCCCACTCACCACTCCCCATCCCCCCTGGCGATCGACGACCTTTGTCCTGGCCAGGAACTAAAGTCCCTCTGGCAGGGTAACTAACTGACATACCCGGCCTCTTGTTTTAGTAACTAACGTCCCTCTAACGTAATACTACAGTGACAGCCTTTCTCCACCTGGGGCCGGATTTATAAAGAGGGCGCAACTTATGCAGTGCATAAAAATTTATGCCCTCTGCGAGTACATAGTAAAGTAAGTGACACGCCTTTCTCCACCTGGGGCCGGATTTATAAAGGGGGCGCAACTTATGCAGTGCATAAAAATTTATGCCCCCCGCTAGTACATAGTAAAGTAACTTACGTCCGCATTACGCATAACGCTGGCTTTATTCTGATCAGTAGCTTAAAGTCCCTCTGTCATAGAACTGTTAACGTTCTTGAATTTTACTTCAGTCATTTTAAGTTCCCCGTGGAGGATGACGGGGGTTCCTTCATTATAAATAGTATCTCCACCTTCTGGAAACACTGTGCTAGAAATTTCCTCTTTTCTGTCACTCTCTTCGTTTCTTTCTTCCTCCTTTGCTTTCTGTCATTTCTTCCTATCAGTTTCTTCTGCCTTGCTGGTCCAGTCACCTGTATGAGTTCGATAAAGTCTTACGTACTTTTTATTAGGACTGATAGTTGGGTACATGTGTTAAGTGCATTTTTGGCTGTAGGGATATAAGATATTCAGAAGCAGTTTTAGGTAATTTATGCCTGTTTTTATATATGTTTTGGTGTTCTTAGTTATGTTTGAATTTGTAATCAGGTATGTTTTTTAAAATCCCCTGTGTGATAAATTGGCTGGGGTTTGTCCTTAGATTATGTGCATGAATGCATTGATATGTGTACTTAATTTTCTTTTCCTTTTTTTTCCCTGTTGAAGTTTTGTGTATGGTTTGAACTAGTTATAGCCCTGATATGGCTCTACACAGTCAGCTGGGCTTTAAGTAACAATAACAATTTTTTTTCATTCGGTTCAGTTTTTACGTCGGCACTCATCTCAGGTGATATGTCTGACGGGGATAACCATCCCTGGGAAGTGGGGGGAAGGGGTGGGTTATCTAATCCTATACTGACACCACAAGAACAACAATGATGTGAAGATGGGACAGTGAGAAGGCCAGTTTTGATATAGCGCAGCCCGGGATTCGAACCCACAACCATCAGCATGTGAATCCGACGCTCAAACCAACTGAGCTACCGAGGCCCGCAACAAGAACAGTAACATAAAATCCCTCTTCTAATGCAAGACTGAAGTGGGACACTCCTTTCTCCTCCAGCCTGGGAAGTCAAGTCCGCGCTTTTACACTGGCTTTTCTACTTGTCAGTAAGTTAAGTCCCTCCCTCCCTTCCCTCTTTCAGACCTGGTCCATGGAGGTATTGTGTCGGCTTCAATTGTTAGGTTATGTAAGAGAAGGACGACGACGAGGGGTTAATAGTTTGAAATGTTCCCCGTGGTAGATCCACACGGGATTTTTTAAAAATGTTTTTTTTTATAAGTACTGACAACACACTCACACACACACACACACACACGCACACACACACATACACACACACACACACACGCACACACACACATACACACACACACATACACACACACATACACACACACATACACACACATACACACATACACACATACACACACACATACACACACACACATAGACACACACATACACACACATACACACACACACATACACACACACATACACACACACATACACACATACACACACACATACACACACATACACACACATACACACATACACACACACATACACACACACACACACACATACACACACACACATACACACACACATACACACACATACACACACATATACACACACACACATACACACACACATACACACACACATACACACACATACACGCACATACACACACACACATACACACACATACACACACACACATACACACACGCACACACATACCACACACATCACATACACACACACACATACACACACACATAACACACACATACCCCACACACACATACACACACACACATACACACACGCACACACATACACACACACACACATACACACACACACACATACACACACACACATACACACACACACACATACACACACACACATACACACACACACACATACACACACACACATACACACACACACATACACACACACACACATACACACACACACACATACACACAACACATACACATACACACACATACACACACACACATACACACACACATACACACACACACACATACACACACACACACATACACACACCACACATACACACACACACACATACACACACACACACATACACACACACACATACACACACACACACATACACACACACACACATACACACACACACATACACACACGCACACACATACACACACACACACATACACACACACACATACACACACACACACTACAACACACCACATACACACACCACACATACACACACACACATATTATATATATATATTTATATACACACACCCAACAAAACAACAACAACAACAACACAAAAACCACAAGATAAACAAAACAAAAAACAAAACAAAAACAAAAAGCCCTCAAGAAACACCTCCCTCCCCCCCAAAAAAAAGAAAGCACATATAAACAAAACAAAACAAACAAACAAACAAACAAACAAACAAACAAACAAACAAACAAACAAACACAAACAAACAAAATCACCAGCTATACAGCCCTATTAACACTCTGCCTTTTTATAAAAAAAAAAAAAGTAATCACACAAATTCTAGATTTTGTATTTCTCAAGGTTATTGTGACCTTGAAGAGGCTTCAGTTGCAACAAAACTGGACGGAGGACGGTAGACTGTCGTACCGGTGAAACAAAGAATAAAAATGTTTTCTGAAATTCTTAAGAAAGTGCTATTGACACAACTTCCTAAAAAAAATATGCTGATTTTTAGACACTCTTTTTGTTT
>JAPXFY010000026.1:42189631-42192131 GCA_030674185.1 Monoplex corrugatus | reverse complement strand
CCTGATATGGTTGTGCGCAGTCGGCTGGGCTTTAAACAACAATAAATTTAAAGATAAAAAAAGTTGTTCGCTGTCTTTTTATTCAGTTCCCTTTTGTTTTGAAGATAACATTCACAGACACACATGCCATTACAATGTAGGCAAGATTATCCCGACTCATAGGCTCGTATGCAGGTTTTCTACCTCTCTCTCTGTCTTTCTGTCTGTCTCTCTGTCTTTCTGTCTGTTCTCTCCTCTATCTTTCTGTCTGTCTGTCTTCTGTCTCTGTCTCTCTTTTGTTCGTGTTGTCTGTCTTCTGTCTGTCTTGTCTCTCTCTCTCTCTCTCTCTCTATTTCTGTCTGTCTGTCACTGTCTGTGTGTGTCTCTCTGTCTTTATGTTTCTCTCTTTGTCTCTCTGTATGTGTTGTCTCTCTCTAACTTGTTGTGTTGTGTGTGTGTGTGTGTTGTGTGTGTTTCGTGTGTGTGTCTGTGTTTTGTGTGTCTCTCTCTTCTGTCTGTCTGTTCTCTCTGTGTGTCTCTGTCTCTCTCTCGTCTCTGTCTCTCTGTATGTCTTTGTCTCTCTCTGTCTGTCTTTTCTGTCTCTGTCTCTGTCTGTCTGTCTGTCTGTCTCTCTTCTCTCTGTCTCTGTCTCTCTGTCTGTCTGTCTTTCTGTCTGTCTCTCTCTCTCTGTCTCTGTCTCTGTCTTCTCTGTCTCTGTCTCTGTCTGTCTGTCTTCTCTCTCTCTGTCTCTGTCTTTCTGTTTTGCCTCTGTCTCTTTCTCTTCCTCTATTTTCCTGTGTCAGGGCGACCTTTAGGACCACTACTGATATATGACTGATCACGGAAGTAACATTAATGGTTATTTCATATTGTCTAGTGATTTGTTTATGCACGTACGTGATGATTGACAGAAACACTTACGCACGCACACACACACACACACACACACACCAAACACACACACACGCACGCACACACACACATACACAAACGCACACACACGCACACACACAAATCCGCTAACATATCACCAGCGCATGCATTCTAACACCCCACACCCCCCACAACACAACGCACACACACACCAACACACACATACCTAATACCACACACCCTTTCGTACACACACGCACATACCCACACACACACAACACACACCACACACACACACACAACACACACTATACATTCCCCCACACCAACACACACACACCACACATACACCACACACACCACACTCACACACATACACACACACACCTTACTACCCACACACCCAAACGTACACACACGCCACACACACACACACACACACCACACACACACACCCACAACACCACACACACAAACACACACACACACATACACCCCACACACAGAGACACACACACAAACACACACATACAAACACAACACAACATACACACACTATACACACTCACACACACACCCTTCCACACACACACACACACACACACACACACACACACACACACACACACACACACACACACACACACACACACACACACACACACACACACACACACACAGATCCCTCTAGACTTCAGTTCGGGACAGCCTGGCAGACAGTATCAATAACGAACGATTCACCGGAGACAACAGGGACAGCGCCGTGTGTCAACCTTGGCTGTAGCAGACATGTGTACATAAACCTGTGTTTATGTTTGTTGGCTGGGCAGGCTTGTTATACGAGCTGGCCTGCACCAGACACATACATGTAGTACACCCCGTGTCGTTACCCTGAGGACAAACAGGGTTTTTTTTTCCACAATCCTCGAAGCCACAGGGAGAGGTGGGGTGGTGGGTGGGTGGGGGAGGTGGTCGTCATCGTTCGTCGTCGTCGTCGTCTATCATCATCATCATCATCGTCACCATCATAACCACCACCAGCAGCACCACATCATCATCATCATCATCATCATCATCACATCACCTCCACCACCAGCACCAGCACCAGCACCACAGCACCACCACGTACACAAACCAAACACCACCACACATCATCATCATCATCATCATCACCATCACCACTACTAACACCATCACATCATCATCATCACCACCACCACCACAACACCATCCATCATCATCATCACCACTACTAACACCATCACATCCAGCACCAGCACACCACCACCACCCACATCATCACTCACCACCACACCACCACCATCATCATCACACACCACCACGTCACCACCACCACCACCACCATCACCACCACCACCACCAGCACCACACCACCACCACCACACCACCACCACCATCACATCACACCACACCACCACCACATCATCATCACCACCACCACCACCACCACCATCATCATCATCATCAGCATCACACCACCACCACCACCATCATCATCATCACACACCACCACACCACCACCACCACACCACCACCACATCATCATCATCACACCACCACCACCATCTCATCCACCACCACCACCACCACCACATCATCATCATCATCACACACCACCACCACCACA
>JAPXFY010000026.1:42172131-42182131 GCA_030674185.1 Monoplex corrugatus | reverse complement strand
CAACAACAACAACAACAGCAATATGAATGATTATAGTTGTAATAATGATAATAATAATAACAATAAAAACAATAATGATAATACTAATAGCAATAACAACAACAACAACAACAGCAAGAGCAGCAGCAGCAGCAACAACAAACAACAATAATAGTAATAATAATAATAATTATAATAATAATAATGATAATAATAATACTAATGATAATAATAATAATTATAACAATAATAATAATAATAATAATAACAACAGCAACAATAGCAACAAAACAACAACAACAGTAATGTTAATAATAATTTCGTTTGTACAGCGCGAACAGTCCATGTCTAGAGCGCTGTCGTTGTACTTTACGTAGTAACAGATCTTTAAATTTCAACACAATGACAACAGTACGAAACATGTATATACATATATTGAATTAATACAGCAAGCATAGAGAGTTCATCAACAATGATAACAGAAGATAAAATCGGAAATAGATACCAGAAATTTCAGTCACAATAATAAAAACAAAACAGAAGCAAAACCCCAAACAAAACAGAAACAAATAAAAAAAAAAACCCAACCAACTAACCAACACCCCCCCTCCCCCCCAAAAAAGAAACAATAACGGTAACAACAAACCCCAAGTTTGTGCCTAATCCGCATTTGTTGTCCAACAGTTCGGGAAATACAAAACAAACAAACAAACAAACAAACAAACAAACAAACAAAAATCCGCATTTGTTGTCCAACAATTCGGAAAATACAAAACAAACAAACAAACAAACGAACAAACGAACAAACAAACAAACGAACAAACGAACAAACGAACAAACAAACAAACAAACAAACAAACGAACAAACGAACAAACGAACAAACAAACAAACAAACAAAAGACCACTCGATTTATTTAAACAATGGGTTGCTGCAACAAAACAATACAGAAATGGCGATCGATGATTGCAATTTTCTGCAGCAAAATTGGCATGTTCTGTAATAAGTCAAAACTATGGCTAGTTACTTGCCAAGCTTATGCAGGATGCACAGAGAGAGGAGAGAGAGAGAGAGACAGAGACAAGAGAGAGAGAGAGAGAGAGAGAGAGAAGAGAGAGAGAGAGAGATAGAGAGAGAGAGAGAGAGAGAGAGAGAGAGCACACTTGACCAAAGGATAATCGGCACGCGTGCACGAGCTGTATTCACATCCTGGTGTCGATGAGGTCACTAATCCAGGCGCTTGACATTTGAGAGCACAACGTTTGCCCCGCACAGTCAGTCGAGTGTTGTGAAGTATGAATTAATAGGTCATTAGCACAGGCGCTCGATATGTAGTGGATGTCTTTGCTGATCTTGATGGGTGTCATTGGCCGGTGGTATAGACGGTTGCTGTGGATAAATGTGTGTTACGAAGACTCTTTCTTGTTTGATTATCATTTTTGTTTCTTCGCAAAATCGTGTGTGAGCGCATACTTTATGTCTGTTCTACATGTGGGAACCACCAAGGTGAGTAGGAGTGGATGCTGATCGTGCCAGTGATTTCGATCACGGTTCTGTTGGGCTGCTGTTGGGATGTGTGGGTTTGTGTGGTCGTATGAGAGTGGCCCTGTTGACGTTGGCTATCAAATATTTGCGGTTCAGTCATAATGTGCGCAGTTCACGATCATAATGCGTGCAGTTCACAGTCATAATGTGTGCAGTTCATGGTCATCATTTGTTCAGTCATAATGCGTGCAGTTCACGGTCATAATATGTGCAGTTCACAGTCATAATGTGCGCAGTTCACGATCACAATGCGTGCAGTTCACAGTCATAATGTGTGCAGTTCATGGTCATAACTTGTTCAGTCAGAATGCGTGCAGTTCATGGTCATAATATGTGCAGTTCACAGTCATAATGTGTGCAGTTCATGGTCATAATTTGTTCAGTCATAATGCGTGCAGTTCACGGTCATAATATGTGCAGTTCACAGTCATAATATGTGCAGTTCACAGTCTTAATGTGTGCAGTTCACAGTCTTAATGTGTGCAGTTCACAGTCATAATATGTGCAGTTCACAGTCATAATGTGCGCAGTTCACAGTCATAATGTGTGCAGTTCACAGTCTTAATGTCTGCAGTTCACTGTCAAAATGTGTGTGGTCACAGGCATAATGTGTGCAGTTCACAATCATATTAATGCAGTTCACAGTCATAATGTTTGCAGTTCACAGTTATAATGTGTGCAGTTCACAGTCATAATGTGTGCAGTTCACAGTCATAATGTTTGCAGTTCACAGTCATAATGTTTGCAGTTCACAGTTATAATGTGTGCAGTTCACAGTTATAATGTGTGCAGTTCATAGTCATAATGTGTGCAGTTCACAGTCATAATGTTTGCAGTTCACGGTCATAATGTTTGCAGCTCACAGTCATAATGTTTGCAGTTCGCAGTCATAATGTTTGCAGTTCACTGTCAAAATGTGTGTCGTCACAGGCATAATTTGTGCAGTTCAGTCATACTAAATGCAGTTCACAGTCATAATGTGTTCAGTTCACTGTCAAAATGTGTGCAGTCACAGGCATAATGTGTGCAGTTCACTGTCATAATGTGTGCAGTCACAGTCAAAATGTGTGCAGTTCACTGTCATAATGTGTGCAGTCACAGTCATAATGTGTGCAGTCACAGTCATAATGTGTGCAGTTCACTGTCATAATGTGTGCAGTCACAGTCATAATGTGTGCAGTCACAGTCAAAATGTGTGCAGTTCACTGTCATAATGTGTGCAGTCACAGTCATAATGTGTGCAGTCACAGTCATAATGTGTGCAGTTCACAGTCATAATATGTGCAGTCACAGTCAAAATGTGTGCAGTTCACTGTCATAATGTGTGCAGTCACAGTCATAATGTGTGCAGTCACAGTCATAATGTGTGCAGTCACAGTCATAATGTGTGCAGTCACAGTCATAATGTGTGCAGTTCACAGTCAAAATGTGTGCAGTCACAGTCATAATGTGTGCAGTCACAGTCATAATGTGTGCAGTTCACTGTCATAATGTGTGCAGTCACAGGCATAATGTTTGCAGTTCACAGTCAAAATGTGTGCAGTCACAGTCATAATGTGTGCAGTCACAGTCATAATGTGTGCAGTCACAGTCATAATGTGTGCAGTCACAGTCAAAATGTGTGCAGTCACAGTCATAATGTGTGCAGTCACAGTCATAATGTGTGCAGTTCACTGTCATAATGTGTGCAGTCACAGGCATAATGTGTGCAGTTCACAGTCAAAATGTGTGCAGTCACAGTCATAATGTGTGTGGTCACAGTCATAATGTTTGCAGTTCACTGTCAAAATGTGTGCAGTCACAGTCATAATGTGTGCAGTTCACAGTCATAATGTGTGCAGTCACAGGCATAATGTGTGCAGTCACAGTCATAATGTGTGCAGTTCACTGTCAAAATGTGTGCAGTCACAGTCATAATGTGTGCAGTTCACAGTCAAAATGTGTGCAGTCACAGTCATAATGTGTGCAGTCACAGTCATAATGTGTGCAGTTCACTGTCAAAATGTGTGCAGTCACAGGCATAATGTGTGCAGTTCACTGTCAAAATGTGTGTGGTCACAGTCATAATGTGTGTGGTCACAGTCAAAATGTGTGTGGTCACAGGCATAATGTGTGCAGTTCACAGTCATAATGTGTGTGGTCACAGGCATAATGTGTGCAGTCACAGGCATAATGTGTGCAGTTCACAGTCAAAATGTGTGTGGTCACAGACATAATGTGTGCAGTTCACTGTCAAAATGTGTGTGGTCACAGTTATAATGTGTGCAGTTCATAGTCATAATGTGTGTGGTCACAGGCATAATGTGTGCAGTCACAGGCATAATGTGTGCAGTTCACAGTCATAATGTGTGTGGTCACAGGCATAATGTGTGCAGTCACAGGCATAATGTGTGCAGTTCACAGTCAAAATGTGTGTGGTCACAGGCATAATGTGTGCAGTCACAGGCATAATGTGTGCAGTTCACAGTCAAAATGTGTGTGGTCACAGGCATAATGTGTGCAGTTCACAGTCAAAATGTGTGTGGTCACAGGCATAATGTGTGCAGTCACAGGCATAATGTGTGCAGTTCACTGTCATAATGTGTGCAGTCACAGGCATAATGTGTGCAGTCACAGGCATAATGTGTGCAGTTCACAGTCAAAATGTGTGCAGTCACAGGCATAATGTGTGCAGTTCAAGTCATAATGAGTGCAGTTCACAGGCATAATGTGTGCAGTTCACAGTCATAATGAGTGCAGTTCACAGTCATAATGTTTGCAGTTCACTGTCAAAATGTGTGTGGTCACAGGCATAATGTGCGCAGTTCAGTCATATTAAATGCAGTTCACAGTCATAATGTTTGCAGTCACAGGCATAATGTGTGCAGTTCAGTCATATTAAATGCAGTTCACAGTCAAAATGTGTGCAGTCACAGGCATAATGTGTGCAGTTCACAGTCATAATGTGTGCAGTTCACAGTCATGATGTGTGCAGTTCACAGTCATAATGTGTGCAGTTCACAGTCAAAATGTGTGCAGTCACAGGCATAATGTGTGCAGTTCACAGTCATAATGTGTGCAGTTCACAGTCATAATGTGTGCAGTTCACAGTCATGATGTGTGCAGTTCACAGTCATAATGTGTGCAGTTCACGGTCATAATGTGTGCAGTTCACGGTCATAATATGTGCAGTTCACGGTCATAATGTGTGCAGTTCACAGTCATAATGTGTGCAGTTCACAGTCATAATGTGTGCAGTTCACAGTCATGATGTGTGCAGTTCACAGTCATAATGTGTGCAGTTCACGGTCATAATATGTGCAGTTCACAGTTATAATATGTGCAGTTCACAGTTATAATATGTGCAGTTCACAGTCATAATGAGTGCAGTTCATTGTCAAAATGTGTGTAGTTCACTGTCAAAATGTGTGCAGTCACAGGCATAATGTGTGCAGTTCACAGTCATATTAAATGCAGTTCACACTAACTGGTGTAGTACTTAAATTTACGATTGTGAGACTTCAGGTGGGTCAGGCTGCTTATGTGTACGAGTAAAACTTCTTCAGTTAAATTGACGTTCATTGGTTCTCTTTGTGTATCATATGTATACATTCATGTCATTAAGTTGGTGTTCGTTTATTCAATGTATCATATGTATCAATCAAAGGACATAACTCTTGAGAGTCACGTAGGAATTATCTCCCATATTGCAGAACTTCTCAAATCCAACACAGTTTGCGCTACCCATTCAGCTAGCATAGAAGCAGATACAAAGCACAAAAACAGTACGCTCAGAACACTCCTCATGTGTATCATTTCATGTCTCTCTGTGTCTTTCTGTCTCTGTCTCTGTCTGTCTGTTTGTCTGTCTTTTTCTCTGTCTCTGTCTGTCTGTCTGTCTCTCCCTGTCTCTTGTCTCTCTCCCTCTGTCTCTGTTTCCCTGTCTCTCTTTATCTCTCTGTTTCTGTCTCTGTCTGTCTGTTTGTCTTTTTCTCTGTCTGTCGCTGTGTCTGTCTGTCTCTCCCTTTCTCTGTCTCTCTGTCTGCCTCTCTCTCTGTCTCTCTTTGTTGTTTCTCTGTCTGTCTTTGTCTCTCTGTTTCTGTCTCTGTCTGTCTGTTTGTCTCTGTCTCTGTCTCTCTCTCCTTCTGTCTTGTAAGTCATATCAGTACCTGGTGTAAGAAAACAGCACAACACCCAGCATGAAAGCAACAGCAAATTTGAAAAAAAATATAACAAAAACCCAAAACAGGCTTTCAGCTAATAATTTCTAAAGTATCATTATCATTATCTACGTCTTTCTTTATAATTACAATATTTGTATAGCGCAAAATCTTGATATGAATCAAATCTAAGCGCTGAACATACACATACGCACGCATGCAACACACACGCACACACACACACACACACACACACACACACACATACACATGGGGAAATGGGGAAAAAGAAGAAAAGCAATGGAAAATTATAGAAAACATATTATATACAAATATAAATTACAATGTGATTCCACACTGAATGGAGACAGGCTGCAGTGGGGGTTGAGTGAGGTCAGGATTTTATGCAGAGGAGAGAAGGTGAGTTTTGAGAGCGGACTTGAAGGAGACAAAAGTAGGTTGCTGACGGACTGAGAGAGGAAGTTTGTTCCAGGAGAGTGGACCAGAAACAGAGAAGGCTCGTGGACCATAGGTATTGAGCTTAGTGCTTGGAAAGCTAAAAGTGAGAGGATCGGAGGCAGAGCGGAGGGTACGTGAGGGAACATAGTTCTCAAGTAAGCTTGACAGGTAATCGAGAGCTGCGTTATTGAGGCTTTTGTAGCACATGGTGTCTAGTTTGTACTGTATGCGCTTTGATACAGGGAGCCAGCGAAGTTGTGCCAGGAGAGGAGAAATGTGGTCAGCTTTTTTCTTTTTGAGTACAAGGCGTGCAGCATTGTTTTGAATGCGCTGTAGGATGTGAACGGTGGAGGCTGGAAGACCAGATAGGAGCGAATTGCAATAGTCAGTGCGTGACATTATGAAGGAGAGAACGAGTTTTGCAGTTGTTTCAGTTGTTTTTCCCTCTTCCTCCCCCCCCTCTCTCTCTCTTTCTCTAATCTTTGATTAGGACATTTCAAGTCAAATGGTCATTACCAGAATACTCATGACTGAAGATGAAAAATAACAAAAATCCCTCGCTAAATTTATCGCCCTTGCTTGGGAAAGTCGGAGAAAGAAAACAAGACAGCAATAAATTAATGTAAGTTTATCTCCAGTGAAGATATCACTTTATACTGTTCTTATGTTTATTTGCCGGATTTGGGTCTTCCTCTTACTTATATGACTAATTACGTCGGGTGGTCAACTGTTTCTTCAACTTTTTATTCAACTTTTTGTTCAACTCTTTTCCTTCAATTTTTTCTTCATCATTAGGAAAAAAAAAAATTAAATGGATGTAATGTCAGACATGACTACATGTATAATTCTTTATTTCGCGAAAACGTCGCCGTAAAATTTAATGACTTTGTTTTATGCTCCTTGCCACAAGGACAAAAATGTCAATGGCAATAAACCATTTTCAGTTTCAGTTTCTCTCTCTCTCTATCCTTCTTTCTCTCTGTGTCTCTAGTCTCTCTCTTTTTATATGTCTCTGTCCTTATCTCTCCTCTCTCTCTCCTCTCTCTTCCTCTCTCTCTCTCTCTCACATTTACCATGTTCCCACTGTTTTGGTACATTTTCATGTTGTTTTTGACGTATTTGTATTTGTGTAAATCATCTGTGGGTAAGGTCTGGATAGAAAATATAACTTTATTTGTTTATGCTGTAACACTCGAAAATGAAAATGTGTTCTTTCTCTCTCTCTCTCTCTCTCTCTCCCTCTCTCTCTTTTCTGTGTCTCTCTTTTTCTGTTTCCCTCCGGGCTGCTGTCTCTGTCTCTCCGTCTGTCTGTCTGTCTGTCTTCTGTCTCCTCTCTCTGTCTCTGGCATTCTCTCTCTGTCTGTCTGTGTCTGTCTGCTGTCTCATCTCTGTCATCTGTCTCTGTTGCTTTCTCTGTCTCTGTCTGTTCTGTTTCATTTGTCTGTCTGTTGCTGTTTGTGTGTTGTCATTGTCTCTGGTTTGCTGTTGTGTGTGTGTGTGTATTTGTGTGTTTGTTTTTGTGTCTGTTGTTGTTCGTGTGTGTCTGTTGTGTGTGTGTGTGTGTTGTTGTGTGTGTGTGTGTGTGTGTGTGTTTGTTATCTGTGTTGATGTGTGTGGTGGCTGTGTGATGTGTGTGATGTGTTGTGTGGACTTCCTTACAGGGCCTGAGCGAATGACATACCTTACTCCTACCAAGAAACAGTAACAGGACTTGTCAAAGACAAGACGCCATTACGCTGCCCCTGCAAGAGAGAGACACAGACGAGAAAAGGGGCAACTTTTCAGAGTGAGGGAAGAGCGGAGAAAGAGAGAGAGACGAGGAGTGAACTTTTCAAGTGGCTGGCAACGGCAGCGGATAGATCATCGACGCAAGTGTTGTTCTGGTGTCGACAACGGTGTGTTGTACTGACTGTCCTGTCTCTGTGTGTGTGGTGCGTGTGACGGTGGCGGTCTGGATTTCGCCGTCTCCTTGTTTGTTCCCGTCCTTTGTCGCCCGCCCTAACCAACAGAGAACCTAGCTAGCTAACTAGCTAGCTAGTCATGCCTCGAGGACTAGATAACAAGGGGTGAGTATAATTTTGAGGTTGTGCTGACTCGTTTGTTTGCTTGGTGGATCTATAGCTAGTTGTGTTGTGTCGTGATTCAGACTTTTAATTATTTATTTATTTATTATTTACTTTATATGTGTGTTCTTTACACAGATACACATGTCACTTACATGCAACTATATTATGTTCTTTTTCTTCACACAGATACACATGTCACTTACATGTAACTATATGTTCTTTTTCTTCACACAGATACACATGTCACTTACATGTAACTATATGTATGTTCTTTTTCTTTACACAGATACACATGTCACTTACATGTAACTATTTTCTTTTACACAGATACACATGTCACTTACATGTAACTATATGTTCTTTTTCTTTACACAGATACACATGTCACTTACATGTAACTATATGTTCTTTTTCTTTACACAGATACACATGTCACTTACATGTAACTATATGTATGTTCTTTTTCTTTACACAGACACATCACTTACACGTAACTATATGTTCTTTTTCTTAACACAGATACACCATGTCACTTACATGCAACAATGTGTATGTTCTTTTTTTTTAAGGTAGGATACACAGATACACATGTCATTGCGTGTAACCATGATTATTCTAGTGGCAGGCTGATAAAATACCAGTATAAAATATAGACTAAGTAAAACGTAAGTCTAGGTAGGGCCTCAGGACCCGGCCAGCTCTTGGGTTTATGTGCAGGCTAAGGCTTGTGTCATGATCACCCATACACATGGCACCTGTGACGTAAGTGCACTGGAATTCGTTCCGAGAGCAAAGAGACGTCATCTTGAGGAACTGAAACTGAAACTTGGTTCTTGGTTGATTGGTTGGTTGGTTTCATTTTCTTTTTTTTTTTCTTTTTTTGATTATCGCACTCAGGGAGGTTACCTTTGTGCTCATCTTTTTTGTTTCCTCCGAACCATTTTCTGCGCCCCCTTAACGGCCGCAGAAGCTGCTGCACAGTTTATTTTTTACAATGCCATGATGATGATGATGTCGATGAGGATAAAAATCATGATGCTATGAAGTTCCCTCTAGGATTGAGGCTGCGTGACAGGGCTATACTCTACACTTACTATCATAATATATCCTGGCGTCAACCAGGCCCTGAGAGATACAGACACTTGTGGTGCTGGTCAGAAGATTTGAGCGATACCCTCAATGACGCATCCGTGAAGTGGATGAGACTGGACGGTGTGGTCCCAGTTTTCCCAATGAGCCCATAGCACGTCCCCAACTCTGGGTAGGAGTCGGTTAGAACCGAAAAAATCCCACAATGATTTTTTTGAAGGGACTGATGGGGATTCGAACCCACAACCTTCCAGTCGGTAATGGTTTGATGTGTTCTTGATGCCACCACAGCGGACGGATTTGGCAAGGCGAAGAATATCTAATCTATGTAAATAAGATTTTAATCGTTAAGATACTCATCATCATGATCATATGCCCTGCCGCACGGCGTTGGCGACCATGGCCCTCCATATGCATCTATCTCTTGTCGCCGCAAGCACATCTTCCACCCTCTCTGTTCTCAGCCACCCTGGTAGTAGACCCAGGGAGAAAACATTGGACGGACTTGCAGAGTGGCTGAAGACAAGAGAGGGTGGAAGATGTGCTTGCGGCAACAAGGGATAGAAACAGATGGAAGGCCATGATCGCCAACGCCATGTGGCAAGGCACTTGATGATGATGATGATGATGACCAACTGCCAGAGAGATTTTCAACTACCACAATGTCTTCCACAGAACACAAACCTTTTGAAATGACCATACCTCTACATATGGAGGGCCATGA
>JAPXFY010000026.1:42132131-42147131 GCA_030674185.1 Monoplex corrugatus | reverse complement strand
ACTGCTGTCAAGTTATTGCAGTTTCATTTATTCTTATCATTGATGATGAAAAAGACAACAAAGGCGACGACGACGACGATGAGGATGATGATGCTAAAGATGACAATGATGATGATAATGATAATGATGACGATGATAACGATATGATAATAATGATGATAATGATGATGCTAAAGGTGACAATGACGATGACGATGACGATGATGATTAGACGACGACGACGACGACAACGACGACAACGATGACTACGACTCCGCTGCCGCTGATCATGATGTTGATGATGACGGTGATGACACATGATGTTGCAGTGGACACCCCAGACCCCTACCTGATCCTGTACATCAAGGACTCCCCCAACGGCTGGCAGCAGACGACGGTAAAAGACAACGACACCAAGCCTATCTGGAATGAAACTTTCTCCTTCTTCCTCGATTCTGAAAACGACAACGAGCTGGGTGAGCACGAAGAGGTGGAGAGATTGAAATCACAGAAATGGGATGGTGAATTGAAAACAAAATGAAGAGGAGGGAGAGGAATGAAAAGAAGGAGGAGGAGGAGGAGGAGGAGGAGAAGGCACATAAAGAGTGGAGGAGGGGGGGAGGTGAGGTGACAGGTAAACATAGGAATAGAAGGAGAAAACCATAGGAATAGAAGGAGAAAACCATAGGAATAGAAGGAGAAAACCATAGGAATAGAAGGAGAAAACAATAGGAATAGAAGGAGAAAACCATAGGAATAGAAGGAGAAAACCGTAGGAATAGAAGGAGAAAACCAGATAGGAATAGAAGGAGAAAACAATAGGAATAGAAGGAGAAAACCATAGGAATAGAAGGAGAAAACAATAGGAATAGAAGGAGAAAACCATAGGAATAGAAGGAGAAAACCATAGGAATAGAAGGAGAAAACAATAGGAATAGAAGGAGAAAACCATAGGAATAGAAGGAGAAAACCATAGGAATAGAAGGAGAAAACCATAGGAATAGAAGGAGAAAACCATAGGAATAGAAGGAGAAAACATAGGAATAGAAGGAGAAAACCATAGAATAGAAGGAGAAAACCATAGGAATAGAAGGAGAAAACATAGGAATAGAAGGAGAAAACCATAGGAATAGAAGGAGAAAACCATAGGAATAGAAGGAGAAAACCATAGGAATAGAAGGAGAAAACCATAGGAATAGAAGGAGAAAACCATAGGAATAGAAGGAGAAAACAATAGGAATAGAAGGAGAAAACCATAGGAATAGAAGGAGAAAACAATAGGAATAGAAGGAGAAAACAATAGGAATAGAAGGAGAAAACATAGGAATAGAAGGAGAAAACCATAGGAATAGAAGGAGAAAACCATAGGAATAGAAGGAGAAAACAATAGGAATAGAAGGAGAAAACAATAGGAATAGAAGGAGAAAACCATAGGAATAGAAGGAGAAAACAATAGGAATAGAAGGAGAAAACCATAGGAATAGAAGGAGAAAACCATAGGAATAGAAGGAGAAAACCATAGGAATAGAAGGAGAAAACCATAGGAATAGAAGGAGAAAACCATAGGAATAGAAGAGGGAGGGGAGGGGAGGGGAGGGGAGAAAAACGTGAGGAGGAGGATGTTGCAGAAAGACAGCTTCTGCACTGAGAGTCCCAGGTGTGGTTCAGGGGCATTGAGAACTAACAGGCCTACCCGTTACCAAGTTTTCTTGGGTCTTCCTGTAGTACCTGTTGTCAAGTTTTCTTGGGTCTTCCTGTAGTACCTGTTGTCAAGTTTTCTTGGGTCTTCCTGTAATACCTGTTGTCAAGTTTTCTTGGGTCTTCTTTATTACTGGTTTGCAGTTTTCTTGGGTCTTCCTCTATTACCGTTGGCAATTTTCTTGGGTCTTCCTCTAGTACAGTTTGCAGTTTTCTTGGGTCTTCCTCTATTACGGTTTGCAGTTTCTTGGTCTTCCTTTATTACTGGTTTGCAGTTTTCTTGGGTCTTCCTCTATTACTGGTTTGCAGTTTTCTTGGGTCTTCCTTTATACTGGTTTGCAGTCTTCTTGGGTCTTCCTCTATTACCGGTTTGCAGTCTTCTTGGGTCTTCCTTTATTACTGGTTTGCAGTTTTCTTGGGTCTTCCTCTATTACTGGTTTGCAGTCTTCTTGGGTCTTCTTTATTACTGGTTTGCAGTTTTCTTGGGTCTTCCTCTATACGGTTTGCAGTTTCTTGGGTCTTCCTTTATTACCGGTTTGCAGTTTTCTTGGGTCTTCTTATTACTGGTTTGCAGTCTTCTTGGTCTTCCTTATTACCGGTTTGCAGTCTTCTTGGGTCTTTCTTATTACTGGTTTGCAGTTTCTTGGGTCTTCCTTTATTACCGGTTTGCAGTTTTCTTGGGTCTTCCTCTAGTACCAGTTTGCAGTTTTCTTGGGTCTTCCTCTAGTTACCTGTTTGCAGTTTTCTTGGGTCTTCCTCTAGTACCTGTTTGCAGTTTTCTTGGGTCTTCCTCTATTACCCGTTACCAAGTTTTCTTGGGTCTTCCTCTATTACCTGTTTGCAGTTTTCTTGGGTCTTCCTCTAGTACCAGTTGTCAAGTTTTCTTGGGTCTTCCTCTAGTACCGGTTCTCAAGTTTTCTTGGTCTTCCTCTAGTACCGGTTCGCAAGTTTTCTTGGGTCTTCCTCTAGTACCAGTTCGCAAGTTTTCTTCGGTCTTCCTCTATTACTTGTTGTCAAGTTTTCTTGGGTCTTCCTCTATTACTTGTTGTCAAGTTTTCTTGGGTCTTCCTCTATTACTTTTTGTCAAGTTTTCTTCGGTCTTCCTCTATTACTTGTTGTAATGTTTCTTGGGTCTTCCTCTATTACTTGTTGTCAAGTTTTCTTGGGTCTTCCTCTAGTACCGGTTGTCAAGTTTTCTTGGGTCTTCCTCTATTACTTGTTGTCAAGTTTTCTTGGGTCTTCCTCTATTACCGTTACCAAGTTTTCTTGGGTCTTCCTCTATACTTGTTGTCAAGTTTTCTTGGGTCTTCCTCTATTACTTGTTGTCAAGTTTTCTTGGGTCTTCCTCTATTACTTGTTGTCAAGTTTTCTTGGGTCTTCCTCTATTACTTGTTGTCAAGTTTTCTTGGGTCTTCTCTATTACTTGTTGTCAAGTTTTCTTGGGTCTTCCTCTAGTACCAGTTTTGCAGTTTTCTTGGGTCTTTCTCTATTACCCGTTACAAGTTTTCTTGGGTCTTCCTCTATTACCTTGTGTCAGGTTTTCTTGGGTCTTCCTGTAGTACCGGTTGGCAAGTTTTCTTGGGTCTTTCTCTATTACCCGTTACCAAGTTTTCTTGGGTCTTCCTCTATTACCTTGTGTCAGGTTTTTTGGGTCTTCCTGTAGTACCGGTTGGCAAGTTTTCTTGGGTCTTTCTCTATTACCCGTTACCAAGTTTTCTTGGGTCTTCCTCTATTACCTTGTGTCAGGTTTTCTTGGGTCTTCCTCTAAGTACCGGTTGGCAAGTTTTCTTTAGTTTACGCCCGTTTTTATGTATTAGAGTTCTTAGTTACGTTTAAATTTGTAATCAGTATGTTTTGTTTTTTTAAAATCCCCTACGTGATAAATTGGACGATGTGGCCAACGCCAGGGGCATCTCCTTTGATCATGTGCACGAATGCTTTCATATGCGTACGTCATTTTCCTTTCCTTGTTGTTTTTGTGTTGAAGTATTGTGTATATCTTTTGAAACGGTATAGCCCTGTTATGGCTCTACGCAGTCGGCTGGGCTTTAAACAGAAGTTAGTTAGTTTATATTCTTATTGTTATAGCAGCTCAATAACAATATGAACTGTAACATAGGGTGGAAAAAAAGTACAGCTTTGATACAGTGTCAGTTTGATATTGATAGTGTACTGGTTGGGGGTGGAGGGTTGAGAAGCGGGGGGGGGGGGGCAGGACCACACTTTGTTCGGCACTCTGAAGGTCTTTGTTCGGCACTCTGAAGGTGTTTCTGTCTTTGTTGTTGAGATGGTTTCTGACGTCACTGCCTGCTTCTCCATTGTGTCTGATAATACTGCTTTCTTGGCAGGTGTGAACAGGTGATGGTGGTTGTGGTAAAGATTTTGGTATGATGATAGTGATAATCATAATGACAATAATATTAATAACAATAATAATAATAATAAATAACAACAACAACAATAATAATAATATAACAATAATAATAATAATGATAATAATAATAATAATAATGATAATGATAATAATAATAATAATAATAATAATAATAATGGCATGGCGGCAACAACAACAATGATGATGATGATGACAGTAATGATAATATGATAATAATAACAATAATAAAGAAGAACAACAACAACAATGATAGTAACAATAATAATAACAGTGATAATGATAACAACAACAACAACGACGACAACAACGACAATGATAATAATAGTAAAATAATAATAATGATAATAATAATAGTATCAATGATAATAATAATAATAACAATAACAACAAAACAATAATAATGATAATAACAATAATAATAAAATGGTAATAATTGTAGTAGTTGTTGTAGTGGTAGTAGTAGTAGTAATAGTAGTAGTAATAGTAGTAGTAGTAGTGATGATGATAATAAAAATAAAACAATCGATACATTTGTAAGGCACAAAATATTGGAGTATATATATATATACATATCTCATACGTGGTATAAAAGTCAAATCAATGGATGAGCATAACGAAGGCGATGACGACGACCGCGATAATGAAATGATAAGGATGATGACGATGACGATGATGATGATTGCAGAACTGACCCTGATGGACGCCAACTACACCGTGGACGAGGTGCTGTGCACACGCACGTTGACCCTCAAACCCCTTCCTCTTCATGGCAAGCAGAAACAGACTATCCACTTCAACGAGGTAAACAAGATATACAATGGTGGGGGGTGGGGGTGTTTGGGGTGTTTCTTCCTCTTCCCACCCACCTCCAAACTTACCTTAGTCCCCCGTGGGGGTTGGGGTGGGGGTTCTTCCTTCACACCTCTCCAAACTTACCTTAATCCCTCGTGGGGGTTTTCTTCCTTCCCACCCCCTCCCCCAAACTTACCTTAATCCCCCATGGGGTTTTTTCTTCCTTCCCACCCCCTCCCCCAAACTTACCTTAATCCCTCGTGGGGGTTTTCTTCCTTCCCACCCCCTCCCCCAAACTTACCTTAATCCCCCATGGGGGGTTTCTTCCTCCACATTCTCCCTCCTCCAAACTTACCTTGATCTCTCATGGGGGCGGGGGATGTGTGTCTTCCTTCCCAGCCTCAAAACTTACCTTAATCCCCTTGGGGGGGGGGGGGGTCTTCCTTCCCAGCCTCCAAACTTACCTTAATCCCCGTGGGGGTTGTGTGTTCTTCCTTCCCAGCCTCAAAACTTACCTTAATCCCCATGGGGGGTGTTCTTCCTTCCCAACCTCAAAACTTACCTTAATCCGCGGGGGGGGGGGGGGGGGGGGGGCTTCCTTCCCAGCCTCAAAACTTACCTTAATCCCGGGGGGGGGGGGTCTCTTCCTTCCCATTCCCCCTCCTCCAAACTTACCTTAATCCCGGGGGGGGGGGGGGTCCTTTCCATTACCCCTCCTCCAAACTTACCTTGAACCCTCATGAGGAGGGGGTCTTCCTCCGCAGCCCTCCAAATTTACCCTTAATCCCTCGTTGGGGGGGATCCTCCTCCCCACCCCATCCCTCTAACTTACCTCAAACCCTCGTGGGTGGGTGGGTGGGGGGGTCTTTCTCCCCAGACCTCTAAACGTACCTTAATCCCCCATGGGGATGGTAGTGGTGCCTTCCTTCCCAGACCTCCAAACTTACCTTAATCCCTCTTGGGGGTTTTCTTCCTTCCTACCCCCCCTCCTCTCCCAAACTTACCTTCATCCCTTGTGGGTATTTTTTCCTTCCTCCTCACCCCCTCCAAACTGACCCTTAGTCCCCCGTGGGGAGAGGAGGTTCTTCATCCATTGCCTTTGAAACTTACCTTAATTCCCCGTGGGTAGGTGGGTGGGTGGGTGGTGGATCTTCTTTCCCACCACCTGTCCAAACTTTTCTTAATTCTCCAGGGGGGGGGGGGGGTTGTCTTCATTCATAGCCCTCCAAACTTACCTTAATTTTTCGTGGGGGTGGGGTCTTCCTCCATAGCCCTCCAAACTGACCTTAATTCCCCGTTGGGTGAGGGGGGGGGGGTCATCATTCATAGCCCTCCAAACTGACCTTAATTCCCTGTGTGGGTGGTGGTTCTTCCTTCCAACCTCCTGTCCAAACTTTCCTTAATTCTCCGGTGGGGGGGGGGGGGGGACTTCATTCATAGCCTTCCAAACTTACCTTAATCCCTCGTAGGGTGGAGGGGGGGTCTTCATCCATAGCCCTCCAACTGACCTTAATCCCTGGTGGGGTGGGGTCTTCATCCATTGCCTTTGAAACTTACCTTGATTCCCGTGTATTCTGGGGGGGGGGGGTTTTTCCTACCTCGAACTACCTTAATCGTGGGGGGGGGGGGATGTTTCCATAGCCTCAACTGACTTAATTCGGGGGGGGGTCTTCTTCAGTCCAAATGACCTTAATTCCGTTGTGGTTGGGGGGGGGGGTGTCTTCTCCAAGCCCCCAAACTGCTTAATTCCATTCCGTGGGTGGGGGGGGGGTGGTCTTCATCTAGCCTCAAACTCTTAATTCCGTGGGGGGGGGGGGTTCCTTCCACTCCAAATATCTTATTCCCTGGGAGGGGGGGGGTCTTCTCCTACCTCCAAATACCTTAATTCCTGTGGGGTGGTGTTCTTCTCCCAGCCTCCAATGACCTAATTCTCCGTGTGGGTGGGGTTCTTCTCCAGCCTCAAATGACCTTATTCCGAATTCCCGTTGGGTGGGGGGGGGTGTGTGTCTTCATCCATAGCCTCCAAATGCCTTAATTCTCTGGGGGGGGGGGGTCTTCCTTCCACTCAAATGATCTTAATTCCCATTGGGTGAGTGTGGGGGGGGGTCATCATCCATACCCTCAAACTGACCTTATCCTGTGTGGGTGGTGGTTCTTCCTTCCAGCCACCAACTACCGAATTCTCGATGGGGTGGGTGGTGGGTGGGGGTCTTATCCATTGCTTTGAAACTACCTTAATTCCCGTGGGTGGTGGTGGTGGTGGTGGTTCTTCTTCCACCTCTCAAACTTACTTGATCTGTGTGTGGGATTCTTCTCTTACCTTTTCTCGGGGGGGGGGGGGTTCTTCCTCTCACCTCTTAATTTACCTTAATCGCCATGGGAGTTTTTTTTTCTTACCGCTGCAAACTTACTTAATCCGTGGAGATGGGGTGGGTGGGTCTTCCTTCCAGCCATCGAACTTACCTTAATTCTCGGGGGGGGTCTTCATCCATAGTATCCAAACGACTTAATTCCCTGTGTGGTGTGTGGGGGTTCTCCTCAGCCCAAATGCTAATTCTCGTTGGGGGGTGGGGGTGGGATGGGTGGGGTTTATCTGCTTAACTACTTAATTCCGGGGTGGTGGTGTGTTTTTTCCTTCCAATTACTTAATCCCTGGGGGGGGGGTGTTTACTTCTACCTCAATTTACCTTCCCTGTGGGGGGGGGGGGATGTCTTCATCATGCTCAACTGCTTAATCTGTGTGGGTGGTGGTTTTCTTCAGCTCCAATGATCTTATTCCATACGTGGGTGGGGGGGGGGGTTGTGTCTTCATCCATGCTCAATACTATTTCGTGGGGGGGGTGTCTTCTTCCGCTCATGTTAATCCTGGGGGGGGGGGGGTCTATCAGCTCCAATGACTATTTCCTTGGGTGGTGTTTCTCAGCACACGAATTTTGGTGGGTGGTGTCTCATCAGCTTTAATACCTAATTCCTGGTGGGTGTGGGTCTTTTCACCTCAATTACTTTGATCCGGATTTCCTTTCTCTGGGGGGGGGGGGTTCTTCCTCACCTTTAATTCCTTATCGCATGGGTTTTTCCTTCCAGCTCAACTTCTTAATCCCTGAGTGGGGGGGTGGGTCTTCCCAGCCCTCAATTACTTAATTCTCTGGGGGGGGGTTTTCCATAGCCAAATGCCTTAATTCCCTGGTGTGGTGGTGTGGGGGGGGGTTCTTCCTTCCGCCCAAACTGGCTTAATTCCCGTTGGGGGTGGGGGTGGGGATGGGTGGTCTTCTCCATTGCCTTTGAAACTACCTTAATTCCTGTGGAGGTACTGGTGGTGGTGGTGGTTTTCCTTCCCACTTCCCCAACTTACCTTAATTCCCTGGGGGGGGGGGGGGTGTTTTACTTCCTACCCCTCGAAACTTACCTTAATCCCTCGTGGGGGGGGGGGGGGATGTCTTCATCCATAGCCTCCAACTGACCTTAATTCCCTGTGTGGGTGGTGGTCTTCCTTCCCAGCCTCCAAACTGACCTTAATTCCCCGAATTCCCGTTGGTTGGGGGTGGGGGGTTGCTTATCCTAAGCCCTCCAAAGTGCCTTAATTCCCGATTCCCGTTGGGTGGGGGTGGTTGTGTGGTCTTCATCCATGCCCTCCAAACTGACCTTAATTTCCGTGGGGGGGGGGGGGGGTCTCCTTCCAGCCTCCAAACTGACTTAATTCCCCTGGGTGAGGGGGGGGGTCTTCTCCTAGCCCTCCAAACTGACCTTAATTCCCTGTGTGGGTGGTGGTGTCTTCTTCCTAGCCTCCAAACTGACCTAATTCCCGAATTCCCGTTGGTTGGGGGGGGGGGTGTCTTCATCCATAGCCCTCCAAACTGACCTTAATTCCCTGTGTGGGTGGTGGTTCTTCCTTCCCAGCCTCCAAACTGACCTTAATTCCCCGAATTCCACGTTGGGTGGGTGGGGGGGGGGGGATTGTATGTCTTCATCCATAGCCCTCCAAACTTACCTTAATTCCTCGTGGGGGGGGGGGGGTCTTCCTTCCCAGCTTCCAAACTGATCTTAATTCCCCATTGGGTGAGTGTGGGGGGGGGGGGGGTCATCATCCATAGCCCTCCAAACTGACCTTAATTCCCTGTGTGGGTGGTGGTTCTTCCTTCCCAGCCCACCAACTTACCTGAATTCTCCGTTGGGGGTAGGTCTTCATCCATTGCCTTTGAAACTTACCTTAATTCCCCGTGGGGTGGTGGTGGTGGTGGTGGTTCTTCCTTCCCACCTCTCCAAACTTACCTTAATCCCTTGTGGGTTTTTTTTCTTCCTCCCCACCCCTCCAAACTTACCTTTAATCCCCGGTGTGTGGGGATTCTTCCTCTTCACTTTTCTCCTCCAAACTTACCTTAATCCTTGGGGGGGGGGGGGGTCTTCCTCTCCACCTCTCTTAACTTACCTTAATCGCCATGGGGAGTTTTTTTCCTTCCCAGCCTGCAAACTTACCTTAATCCCCGTGAGGAGGGAGGAGGGGTCGGAATCTTCCTTCCCAGCCCATCAAAGTTACCTTAATTCTCGGGGGGGGGGGTCTTCATGCATAACCATCCAAACTGACCTTTATTCCCCGTGGGGGGTGTTCTTCCTTCCCAGCCCCCCAAACTGACCTTAATTCTCCGTTGGGGTGGGGGTAGGGGTGGGGTGGGGTCTTCATCCATTGCCTTTGAAACTTACCTTAATTCCCCCCGGGGGGGGGGGAGGGGATGGTTCTTCCTTCCCACTTCCCCCAAATTACCTTAATTCCCTGGGGGGGGGGGGGTGTTCTTTCTTCCTACCCCTCAAAACTAACCTTAATCCCCCCGTGGGGATGGATGCCAGGCACTCTTGTCAGTATAAGTTGTATCCTCATCTTCTGGAAATTCTTTGCTAGAAATGTCCTCTTTCTTTTTTGTTTCTGGCATACTTTTTTTGCTTTATGTTCTCTCTTCCTTTCTCGTTTTCTGCCTTGCTGGTTCATTCACCTGTATGTTTTCCATAACGCCGTATACACTTTCTGAAAGGACTGATAAACAGGTACATATTTTTAATTGCATTTTTAGCTCTACGGAAATGTGGCAGTTTTAGGCATGTTACTATAGGTCAGTTTTGTACGCTTATTTTTTTATGTTTATGCGTTTTTTTTTTTCAGATTTTATTTGGTTTTGATCCGGAATGGCTAACACCAGGGACATAACTCAATGAAAATGAAGAAGAAAAACAAAACGAAGGAATATTTTATCGATTTATTTACCATGATTGGAATATTGTACTTTTCTGCTTTCAGACATCAGAAGTGGATATTGAGATGTGGGCGGAAATTGCGTAAGTCTTTGACACCTGTCTGCCTGTCTGTATGTCTGTATGTCTGCGGTTCATCTGTTTGTCTGTCTGTGTGGATATCTGTCTGCCTGCACCTGTATGCATGTGTTTGTTCATCTCTGTTTTTCAGTGTGAAGATTATTGGAATCCATTTACATATCTTGCAACAACAGAGAAAGAAAAGTAAAAAGAAATTATATAAAGAGAGAGAGAGAGAGAGAGAGAGAGAGAGAGACAGAGACAGAGAGAGAGAGAGAGAGAGAGAGAGAGAGAGTTCTGAACACTTTATCATTCAAGGGTAGTAGCATTAGGTCCCACTGGACCTGTTTTATAGCTAGTTCTTGCCATTCTGTCTGTATGTCTGCAGAATATTCGTTTGTCTGTCTGTGTGTATACCTGTTTACCGAGCTGTCTGCCCGCAATTCTATGCATGCATTTGTTTATCTCTGTTTTTTTAGTGTGAAGATTATGGTAATCCATTTACATGTCTTGCTACAATAGAGAAAGAAAAGAGAAAAAAAAAAATAAGCGAGAGAGAGAGAGAGAGAGAGAGAGAGAGAAGAGAGAGAGAGAGAGAGAGAGAGTGAGAGAGAGTGAGAGTGAGAGAGAGAGTGAGAGAGAGAGAGAGAGAGTGAGAGAGAGAGAGAGAAAGAGAGAGAGAGAGTGAGAGAGAGAGAGAGAGAGTGAGAGAGAGAGAGAGAGTGAGAGAGTGAGAGAGAGAGAGAGAGAAGTGAGAGAGTGAGAGAGAGAGAGAGAGAGTAGAGAGAGAGAGAGAGTGAGAGAGAGAGAGTGGAGAGAGAGAGAGAGTGAGAGAGAGAGAGAGAGAGGAGAGTTGAGACTTCAGAACACTTTATTATTCAAGGATAGTAGCATAAGGTCCCACTGGACCTGTTTTATAGCTAGCCCTTGCTACTCCACAAACAAACAATAGGCATAAAAAAACCATAAATTGTGAAACAAGTTATGAGATGAGTTGTGATGAAACATTGATTTTACATATATGCCAGTGGGTCATGCACTTAACAAAAGCGCGCGCGAGAGAGAAAAAAACCACAGATATGAAAATAAATACATGTCAACCCTCAACAAGAACAACAACAACAATCAAATAACACCTTTCATAGTAATTGTTTTGTATTGTGTTAACACAAAGTAAACTGCAGACGTAAAATCAAAGATAAAAGGAGAAAGTAATGGAAACATTAAGAACAAAGAAGGCGAGGGGGTGGGGGTGGGGGTGGGGGTGGGGTGAAGACACGTCATTGGTCGACGCCAAGGGCATGTCCTTAGATTATGTGCGCGAATGCATTGATATGTGTACTAAATTTTCTTTTCTTTGTTTTTGTTTTTCTTTTCCTGTTGAAGTTTTGTATGTTTTGAAGCGGTTATAGCCCTGATATGACTCTACGCAGTCGGTTGGGCTTTAAACAACAATAACAATAAATTGGCAAGAAATGTTCATTTAAGACATCAGTGGTCAATTGTGATGGTATTTCGGTGCGGTGCATTTCGATGATGAGGCCTGGTTAAATATGTTTAGAGCTCTCCAGATAGTTGAATGTTTCTTTGGTCTTCAACAGTTTGTTGAAATAAGTTTTCTTTGCGTTTTTTTTTTTCCATGTTATTTAGTCTGTTTTTAGCTTTTTTGTATTCTGTATACATTTTGTGGGCTTTTAATGTGTCTCTAAGACACCTAGCTTCTATTATACTCTTGGTCAGCTGGGGTGGGGGTGGTGATTTGGGGCGGTGTTTTGCTCGTTTTTGCCCTTTTTTTTTTTAGCGTGTTTATTCACGATATAATGGAATACTTGGTACCAGACTTGTAGGGCTTTAAAACAAATGTGACTGCCCGCGCTTAAGCAAACAGGAATCAGAAAAAAAAACCCACGAAAAAAGAACAAGACGCGTATTTAAGACAAGACAAGACAAGACAAGACAGGCGCAAATAATTGCCTTGGTCAAGCGTAAGATCACAAACAAACACCAGATACAAAACGATATAGCAGGGAAGTTTCAGTCTTTTTCTTCTAATTTTTGTATCTGGTGTTTGTTTGTTTGTGATCTTACGCTTGACAAAGGCCAGTTGGCCAAACATTTGCGCCTGTCTTGTCTTGTATTAAATACGCGTTCTTATTCTTTTTATGTGTTTTTTTTTCTAATTCTTGTAGGGCTTCGTTAGGATTTGTGTACTTGTATACAGAGTGAATGGATGCCTGTGATAAATCAGACAGGAATACATTTTGATCGAATTTTTTGTACAATCAAGTCCGTTCGATTTCATTTTTTGGGGCAGTTGGAGAGATTTTGTGCAACTTATAACGTTAGGGTTATTGATGGCCAGTTTAGGCGTATGTCTCACCTGTTTCACCTGTTTCACCTGTCGGCGTCACCGGGTTCGGTGTTGGCCACTGCACATCTGGATGTCACCATCTCCCTCCAGGCCGCTCTGTCTTGACCTTTGTGAACGATTTCTTGAATATTTAGGCCACTGATGTTGGTTATGTTCTCGATGTTTGAGACTGAAGGTCTACATTTCTTCCTTTTTGCCATTGCTTTTCCTTGAAAGATGGTTGCCAGGAGGTCCGTGTTCTTTGTTGCGTGACACATGGCCAATGTATTTTAGTCTTCTCTTATTGGTGTCTGCTTGTAGTTTTCTAGTGGTATCAAGTTCTTCCAGGACACTTTCATTAGTTCTTCTGTCTGTCCGTTTGACATATAGTAGTCTCCGATAAAACCGCATCTCTGCTGCCTCAATTCTTCTGCAATCAGTTTTTCTCAGTCTTACATGTAGGCGTATGTCCAATACTTTCAGGTGAATTGGTACAGATATTAACAAAACAAGTGTTTCTAAAGACGATGTTATTCTAGTTGGTTCTGTTATAAGCTGGGTAAGTCCAAAGAGATTGACTACCAGGAGTTCTGTGGTTCCATGAGTTTCATATTGAAGTCACGAAGGAGAAGAAAATAAATAAAATACTTTGTTTGTCTTTGTTAACATGGTGTAACATCCTAATGAAAGAATCATCATCATCATCATCATCAGGTGCCCCGCCGCATGGCGTTGGAGACCATGGACTTCCAACCATCTCTATCTCTCGTTGCCCCTAGCATATCCCCCACCCTCCTCATCCCCAGCCACTCTGCAAGTCCGTCCAGCATTCTGTCCCTGTGTCTACCTGGTGCTCTCTTTCCCTCCAGCTTTCCCGTTGTGACCAGGTGCTCCAAATCCCCCTTCAAAGAAAGAATCATACCATTGACAATGTGGGTAAATCATGGGGCGACCGTCCCCGACCCAACGCGTCCCCAGGTGGCGGATAGGGGAATGACCTCCAAGATGTGGGGTCCAGCTGCGAATACCCAGTAAACAGCCGCGGACCAAACGGTGTCAGTGTTCTAGGGGAGGCCTGGGTATAGGTTGGTTTGGTGTGGTTCAGTTTTTACGTCAACACCCCCACCTCAGGTGATACGGCTGATGGGGATAACCTTCCCAGGGAAGTGGGGGAAGGGGGGGGGGACTTATCTGATCCTATACTGACACCACCAGAACAACAATGATGCCAAGATCGGACTTTGGAGATGGCCAGTTTTAATACAGCGCACCCCGGGATTCGAACCCACGAGCAGGGGTATCGGGTGGTACCTATACTTCTATAAAGTGGTCTCACAACCCTACAATGAATACTCTCAGGCGAACAGGGGCGCCATAACTCCAACCACTGATGACCTGGAAGCAGGGGGTGGATGAATTTAAGAGGCGAAGGCAGAGTACTGCACAACAATCGGCTTCTATTTCACGGTCGTGGGCAGAAGATTTCTTAGGTAACAATGGCCAGGACACCTGCACAGTACATGCACTGCACTTCAGGGAGGTAATGGCAACCCACCTCAAGTATCTTTGCCAAAAAGTACACACGATGAAATTGTACACAAAAGTCAAGACAGAGCGGCCTGGAGGGAGATGGTGGTATTCATAAGTGCAGCGGCAAACACCGAACCCGGTGACGCCGACAGGTGGGACAGGTGAGACCATTCATCATTCACGGCTGGATTTCTATATATATATATAGATAACAAAGAGAAAGAGAGATCACGAGAGCCTGGCTTAAGTTAAAAAGCACACGCATTCGATTGAAACGAAATGTTTCCTAGATCTTGGCGTGATGATCGTGTTGAGTGATGTTTCCATTAATGTTATGGATGTATACAGCAATGTCCGACTTGACCCCGGGGTTTGAGGATGTCATTATGCTGTACTCTTGCGATGTTGACAAAGGCGTGAGAAATGTTTTAATGGGATCATGATTCAGCTATTCCAAGAGTGAGAGAGAGAGAGAGAGAGGGCGACACACACACACACATACACACACACACACACACACAGACACACACACACAACACACTACACCACACACACACACACACACACACACACACACACACACACACACACACACTACATACAGAGAGAGAGAGAGAGAAAGAAAGAGAGAAGAGAGAGAGAAACTATCAGTGAGAGAAGGGAGAGATTTTTTTTCCAAGATGAGAGAGGGAGAGAGAGATCTTTATTTTCCAGATAGAGGAGAGGGGGAGAGAGATCTTTATTTTCCAGTGAGAGAGAGAGGGGGAGAGATATATATCTTTATTTTCCATAGAGGAGAGTGGAAGATACTTATTCCGATAAGAGAGAGAGGGGAGAGAATCTATTTCCATGAAGAGAGAGAGAGATATTTCAGATAGAGAGAGAGAGGGGGAGAGATCTTTATTTTCCAGATAGGAATGAGAGAGGGGGAGAGATATCTTTATTTTCCAGTGAG
>JAPXFY010000026.1:42119631-42122131 GCA_030674185.1 Monoplex corrugatus | reverse complement strand
TCCTTCAACGTTCTTTTTTTTATGTGTTCCTTTTTCTCTGTTACCACCAAAAAGGTCTTTAATGTACTGTCCCCATCTGTCTAATATTTTGTGTTTTTCCGTAATAATCGTGCCATCTTTAGATTTTAAGCAACCAGTTGATGTGCACGTCTCTTTCGTGTGGGTAATTTCTGCAGTGTTTCTGTATATGATAAACTTATGATCTGTTTAAAGTCACTCTTCTATTTCATTGTTCTTTGTTTTCAGCCAAGCTCCATTGTCTTCACTGCATCTATTCGTTATTTCCTCGTGCATCATTTTTGTAATCTTCCTCGTTTCCCTTTACCCTCCTCCGTCCTTCAGTCAAGCCTGAAATTTCCATTGTCATCGATTTCTTTCAGGAAAGCTGTAGGGAAAGAGGACACCAGGTTGACCCAGAGAGAAAATATTGGACAGATTTGCAGGGGGGTTCGGGACAAAGTGGGTGGGAGATGTACTTGCAGCGACATGGGATAGATTCGTATGGAGGGCCATGATCGCCAACGCCATGCGGCAGGGCACAAGCTTCATAAAAACGAAAACAGTAATGTACTGTTAATTATGATATTCCTTGCAGGTGCCTGTGGTGGGGGCACAAGCTTCATTTATCGATAAAAACAACAACAACAACAATATTATACCGTAATTATGATATGCCTTGCAGGTGCCTGTGGTGGCGGCATACGCTTCATTTATCGATTAAAAAAACAAACTATGATATACCGTAATTATGATACTCCTTGCAGGTGCCTGTGGTTGGGGTTCTGGGTTCCGGGGGAGGGTTTCGTGCTATGACGGCCTTTGGAGGGGTTCTGGCTGCCCTGGTCGATACACGCATTTTGGACATGGTCACTTACACCGCTGGGCTGTCGGGGTCTGCCTGGTATGATATGTGTGGTGTGCGTGCGTGCGTGCGTGCGTGCGTGCGTGCGTGTGTGTGTGTGTGCCTGCGTGCGTCCATGTGTGTGTGTGTGTGTGTGTGTGTGCGTGTGTGTGTGTATATGTGTGCGTCCGTGTGTGTGTGTGTGCGTTCGTGCCTCCGTGTGTGTGTGTGTGTGTGTGTGTGTGCGCGTGCGTCCGTGTGTGTGTGTGTGTGTGTGTGTGCGCGCGCGTGTGTGTGTGTGTGTGTGTGTGTGCGTGTGTGTGTTTGCGCTAGATTGGTTGACAATGCAGGATGCTTGTGGAAGGATGTTGGGAGTGGAAGGGTTAAAGTCTGGTCTTCAAACAACAGGAAAGAGTAGGCGAATTCTCAAGATCAAAGGGCAGATTATTCCATAGAAAAGGTCCAAAATGATCACGAGACTTTCTGTATTGACGGATTTTATACAGACGAGCATCGGAAGAAAAGCGAGAAGTACAGGCATGATGGAGCAGCTCAGATATATATGCAAGAGCAAGTACCACAGACAACATCATAACATTTGTGACCTCCCACCACGAAATCAGTCTTAACTCGCTGTCAGTCGAACAGCGCTAGGAGCTGAAAAGGTGACTGAGGGTCTATCTGGGGTGTTTTGACTTTTTCTCAAAATTGATTTTTTGTAGACTATAATCTATCCCCCACAGAAAATTTTTTCTTGAAAAAATATTATTAATCAATTTAAATCGGTATTTTAATGCACTTATCGCAGCAGAAAGAACGCAATTTCCTACCAAAAGTACTTATTTTTGTCTCTTATTATGAACCGTAACCTGTACAGTACCAGCATATGTAATAAATATACTGATGGAAAGCTCTTGGTGCATCTTTCAGATAATGACAGCTAAAATTAGAAACAAACTGGGTCAAAGCCACCAAATAAAGAAATTTACGGAAAATGTGTAGGAGAGCACACAAACTTTAGAGGCCGTTTTCTCAAAATGGCCGTCATACAATTTAATGACTTTAAACATACATAACTTCTACATTTTTTTGAGTACAAGCTTGATTCAAGTACCAAAATAATCAGCAGAATGTACACTTTCCAGTGATATGTATATCTCAAAATACCCAAAATGCTAGTTAAGACTGATTTCGTGCTGGGAGGTCACATTTATAAGCAACCTTTTTTTTTGTCTAACACGCTGTTGAAAACTTTTCAGTTTCATAATATAATCAAAGGACATAACTCTTGAGAATTATTCTCCATGTTGTGTAGAACTTCTCAAATCTAACACAGTTTGCACTACCCATTCAGCTAGCATAGAAGCAGATACAAAGTAACAAAAACAGTAAGCTCAGAACACTCCTCAAAAAAGGAGCGCCCAAGCCTACCTTTATACTCTGCAACTACCCTACACACAACTATGAGAGAGGAGAGAAATACATACAATATATTGGTCTTATGTTCAAGACTGACATAGTCTTTTATTCTTGAACTGACCAAACACACACACATAGACAAGACAGAACATATACAGGGTTGCTTCCAAGGCATATACAGGTAATACCAAAGAAATAAGAGGGAAGCTGTTTCAGCTTCAGTTTCTCAAGGTGGACATC
>JAPXFY010000026.1:42094631-42117131 GCA_030674185.1 Monoplex corrugatus | reverse complement strand
TCTGTCTGTATGTCTCTGTCTGTCTGTCTGTCTGTCTATCTCTGTCTGTCTGTCTATCTCTGTCTGTCTGTCTGTCTGTCTATCTCTGTCTGTCTGTCTATCTCTGTCTGTCTGTCTTAATCTCTTTATCTCGATCGCTCTCTCTGTGTTTCTCTCTCTCTCTCGCTCTCTGTCTCTCTCTCTCTCGCTCTCTGTCTCTCTCTCTCTCACTCTTTCGCTCTCTCTCTTTCTCTCTCTATTTGTCTTTCTGTCTGTCTGTCTCTCGCTCTCTCTCTCTCTCTCTCTCTCTTTCTCTCTCTCTCTCTTTCTCTCTGTGTGTGTGTGTCTCTCTCTCTGTCTGTCTTTCTCTCTCTCGTTCTCTCTCTTTCTCTGTCTCTTTCTCTCTTTGTCTCTCTGTTTCTCTCTCTCTCTCTCTCGCTCTGTCTCTCTCTCTCGCTCTCTCTGTTTCTCTTTCTCTCTCTATGTTTTTTCTCTCTCTCTTTCTCTCTCTGTCTTTCTCTCTCTGTCTTTGTCTCTCGCTCTTTCTCTCTCTCTGTCTCTCGCTCTTTCTCTCTCTCTGTCTCTCTCTCTATGTCTTTCTGTGTGTCTGTCTGTCTCTTTCTTTCTTGTCCTAGTTTTTGTATTAAATACTCGTATAAGTAACTTGGGCTTGTCACTAGTTTCAGTTTCAGTTTCAGATTCGGTTTCTCAAGATGACGTCACTGCGCTGGGAACGAATTCCATATGCACTAACGTCACAGGTGCCATGTGTTATGGTGGTCATGGCACGAGCCTTAATTAAGCCTGCACTGAGGTCCCCACCCATCTGTGCCTGTCTCTCATGTTTTGTTTTTCACTTTTATCAGTAGATCATCGTAAGGGCAGGCATGGACAATGGACTAGACACTGTTGTATTATGTGTCACTGTGTTTGCGGCTAGTGATTTATAGACAAATCTGTCGATTAGTCTGTCTGTCTGTCTACTCCATCTGCCTTTCTTTGTCCCTAGCTCTGTCTGTCTGTCCCTCTGTGTGTGTGTGTCTGTGTCTGTTGTCTCTTTCTGGCTCTGTCTCGTTCTGGTTTTGTTTGTTTTTGTTTGTTTGTCTCTCCCAATCTCTATCTGTGTCTCTGTCTCTTCTCTCTCTCTGTCTCTGTTACTGTCATTCTCTTTCTCTTTTCTCTGTCTCTCTCTCTGTCTCTCTCTCTCTGTCTCTCTCTCGGGTCTCTCTCTCTCTCTCTCTTCCCTTTCTGTCTTCTCTCTCGTCTCTCTCTCTCTCTTCCTTTCTGTCTTCTCTCTCGTCTCTCTCTCTCTCTTCTCTTTCGTCTCTCTCTTCTCTCTGGCTTTGTCTGTCTGTCTGCCTCTCTCTCTCTCTTATACACAAACTATCTCTCACTCTTGCACAACCTCTCTCCTTTATCTCTTTTTTAACAGTTTCACTTTCTCTCTTTCTCACTCACTCTCTGTCACTCCATCATTCTCTCTCTTTCTCTCTCTCTCTTTCTCTCTCTCTCTCTTTCTCTTCCTCCCTCCTTCCCCTATCTCTACCCCCTCTCTTTCTTTTTTTCTCATGCACTTGAACATACGCTAATTAGCGAATGCACGCAGAGATGCACACAACACACACACACACACTTGCTCACGCAAGGGTTACGCGTACAAACACGCACATACGGACACACCAACACACACACAGAGGCACACACACAGACACAGACAGACAGACAGGACAGACACACACCACACACACACCCCACACACACCACACACACACACACTCGCGCGATTTTCTTTCAGGCGAAGAAAAGTAACTCTGCATGTAGTGTGTATCGTTGTCCACAGAGTGGATGGAATTCTCTCCCTTCGAGATCGGAATGCCCAAATACGGTACGTTCATGCGCCCGGACCGGTTCGGCTGTAAGTTCTTCATGGGACAGATTGTGAAACGGTACCCTGAACCACCACTCCATTTCCTTCAAGGTGAGAAACACAGGGAAGGGAAGGAAGAGGAGAGAGAGAGAGAGAGAGAGAGAGAGAGAGAGAGAGAGAGAGAGAGAGAGAGAGAGAGAGAGAGAGAGAATCAGAATCAGAATCAGAATCAGAAATATAGTCAGTAAGGCCAAAGCCCCATTTGATGGGATGTGAACACATTATAAACATTATACAAACACAGAATATAATACATAGTCGTTCTTGGATATTGCATACTTAAAATATTTTGAAATAATTACAATATAAGATGAACAGTCAAACTTCAACAATACAATAGGAATATATAGATTGGTTTAACAGACACACAGCGAGAGAAAGAGAGAAGGAGAGAGAGAGAGGGGAGAGGTGAGAGAGGAGAGAGAGAGAGAGAGAGAGAGAGAGAGAGAGAGAGAGGAGAGAGAGTGCTAATTGCAATGCTGGTTTATTTTCCAACGGTAAAAGTTATTGACTAGAAGCCATTTTTCAAACTTGCCGTTGCTAATCTATACACATGACATTTGTTTTCAGCAGTAAGTACAGCTTAAGGAAGATACATGGTGAATACTAAAATGTAAGATGTAAGAGAGAGAGAGTGAGAGAGAGAGAGAGAGAGAGAGAGAGAGAGAGAGAGAGAGAGAGAGAGAGAGAGAGAGAGAGAGAGAGAGAGAGAGAGAGAGAGAGAGAGAGAGAACTAAATAAAAGTGAACAAGTTCCATAATGAAAAAAAAATCCATCGATGTCATATAAAGACGGTGAGACACACACACACACACACACACACACACACACACACACACACACACACAACACACACACACACACACACACACACACACACACACACCCCACATTCACATACACACCATACACACACAAACACACATACACACACACACACACACACACACACACACACACACACACACACACACCACACACACAACCACACCACAACACCAACACATCACATACACACCAACACACACAAACACACAACACACACACACACACACACACACACACACACAACACACACACACTACACACACACACACACAAACACACAACACACACAACACACACACAACACACACACACACACACACACAACACACACACACACACACACACACAACACAACACAAAACACAACACACACACAACACACATTCACACTCAAACCCCCCCCCCCCCCCCCCCGTAATCACACACGTATACAGCAGGAAGTTAAGTTAATGGATAGGGGTGAGGGAATCAAAGGGTTAAGTTTTGGCAGTTGGTAGATATGGGGTGCGCTTGAGACAAAGGGTTAAAAGAACTGATGATGGTGATGCCTGCTGATGGTAACAGGTATCTGGGGGAGCGCCTTCTGCATCCAATTCAAACGGTTACTACAAGACGACAAGAAAGTGGACACGGTGGAACTCATGAGGAGAGAGAGGGAGGAACTGGGTGAGTAGTTTTTGTCGGCTTTTGTTTGTGTTCTTGGCATATAAACGAAAAAAAAAAAAAGAACGAGTGAATAGGTAGATAACAGACAGATCAATCAATCGATCGATCAAACGATCAATCCATCGATCGATAGATTTATAGATTTAACTGGGTGAGTAGTCTTTGTCAGCTTTTGTTTGTGTTCTTGGCATATAAACGAAAAAAAAAAAAGATAAAAGAAAAAAATGGACGAGTGAATAGATAGACAACAGATAGATCAGTCAATCAATCAATCGATCAATCGATCGATCAAACGACCAATCCATCGATCGATAGATTTATAGATTTAACTGGGTGAGTAGTCTTTGTCAGCTTTTGTTTGTGTTCTTGGCATATAAACGAAAAAAAAAAAAAAGGACCAGTGAATAGGTAGACAACAGATAGATCAATCAATCAATCAATCAATCGATCGATCGATCAAACGACCAATCCATCGATCGATAGATTTATAGATTTATAGATGGATAGATGGACAGACCGTCAGACCGTCAGACTGATAGACAAGCGGACAGACAGACTGATAGATATACATAGATAGAGATAGATAGATAGACAGATGGATAGACAGACAGACAGACAGATAGATAGATAGATAGATAGACAGATAGATAGATAGATAGATAGACAGATAGATAGATAGATAGACAGATGGATAGACAGATAGATAGACAGATAGACAGATAGATAGATAGATGGATAGATAGATAGATGGATAGACAGACAGATAGATAGACAGACAGACAGATAGATAGACAGACAGACAGACAGATAGATAGACAGACAGACAGATAGATAGATAGACAGACAGAAAGACAGACGGATAGATGGATAGATGGGTAGATAGATGAGTGGACAGATAGAGGGACAGACAGACAGACAGACAGACAGATAGATAGATAAATAAGTATGTATGTATGTAGGCAGGTGGGTAGATAGATAGACAGACAGACAGATAGATAGATAGATAGAGAGAGAGAGAGAGAGAGAGAGAGAGAGAGAGAGAGAGAGGAGAGAGAGAGAGAGAGAGAGAGAGTTTCGCTGACCACTTGGGTGGGCATGGTGAGTGGCGTTTTTGAATCTTTAGCATCGACTTGAGTTTTGCTACACAGAGAAAGAGCTGCAGAGGGAGATGGACAATCAGACAGACGAGGAGAGCGAGTCTAGTGACCAGGAGGGGGAGGGAGGGGACACCAACGGAAAACTAGCCAACACCGCGAAGACCACCGCCAGCTCCTCAAACCCCACACCGTCTCGTGCTCGCTCTCTCCGTCGATCCGTACGCCGAGTTTCCTCCAAACCCAAGAAACAGGTAAGAAATGAGTGAATGTTGATCAGGTTTAAATGGGCTGGTATTGTATTGTTACTAAATAAAATTCTGTCCAAAATTCCAAAAAATGAATCAAAACCAAAATCAAAATAACAACCAGATTAAAAAAAAAAAAAAAGAAATCAAATTAATGAAGAAGATGAGGAAAAGACAAACAACATTTATAGGACGTTTTTATAAGGCAAGAGAAATTAGAGCACCTAGTCACAACAGGAAAGCTGGAGGGAAAAAAGAGCACCAAGTAGACCCAGGGAAAAAATACTGGACGGACTTGCAGAGTGGATGAAGACAGAGAGGGTGGGAGATGTACTTGCAGCAACAAAAGATAGATTCGTATCGAGGGCCATGATCACCAACGCCATACGGCATGGCAACTGATGATGGCGATTGTTGTTTTTAGCCCAGCCGACCGCGCAGAGCCATATCAGGGCTACAACCGTCTTTGTTATTGTTACTGTTATTGTGTAATTAACTCCTGCACCCTGTCCACCAGCGTCATGCACTGCCAATCATGCTAACACAGCAAAAACTTAACCCTTTGACTCCCTAAACCTGCCCACCAGCTTCCTGCAGGAAGCTGGTGGGCAGGTTTAGGGAGTCAGAGGGTTAAGTTTTTGCAGTTGATGGATGGGGTATAGGAGCCAAAGGGTATAGAGCCCAGCCGGCTCGGCAGAGCCATATCAGGGCTATAACCATTTCAGAACGTACACCTCATACCTTTCTGAAGGAAAATACAAACTGGACAAGAAAAGTAAGTACATAATACAACGCATTCGTGCACATAATTAAAAGAGTGATGCTGCGCACACTGCGCACTCCGTCTTAGGGTGGGCGCGTGTGCTGTATGTTTTCATGTTTCTGTAAGCCACCGGGACACTGACATATACATATATCAATCTATATATGTACATGTATATATGTGACCCGTTTTCACGAAATGAGTCCTTACTCGCAGGCAGCGAAAAGCGTAGAGGCCCGGAAAAGGTGTGATGGGTCGATTTTGTCAATTTTTACTTTTCGTCAAAAATGGAATATTTAATCTTTAAATACATGTACATGCACTCAGCACTTTATAATTCAATCGGAAAATGTATTTAAAATGCGTTTTAATCAGATAACGGCATGCTTTTTGTGTCAGAAAAAGGGATATATAAACTTAAATAACAAGACAATTACAGTAGATTTTCACACCAATTTTGTGTTGCTATTGTGGCATGATGTGTTTTTACCATGGCGCAAAATTTGGTAAAGGTTGGTGAAGTACAAATACCTGTTGCTAAGGTAAAACTTCACTTAAGTGGTGAAAATTTTAAAACTTGATTTTCTCAAAATGACTGCTCGCTATGTTACACACTTCAAACACCATAACTTCCTTATTTTTAGGAGTAGAATGATAAATTTCATATGTTAAGAAAGTTAACAATCTGTACATTTTGAAAATCATAATATCCTAAAATCTGTTATTTTCACCTTAGGACTCATTTTGTTAAAACGGGTCACAATATGTATATATATATATATATATAATCTTAACTTGCGTATTTGATGTCTTTCGTGCGTTAACCCTTTGACTCCCACATCCTGTCCATCAGCCAGCGTCCTGTATTGCCAAGCATGCTAGCAAAGCAAAATCGTAACATCTTTCATTTTCTCACTCTGTCCACCAGGAAGCTGGTGGATAAGGTGAGGGAATCAAGGGGTTAAGTTTTTTTGCAGTTGTTGATAGGGTGCGGGAGTCAAAGGGTTAATTAAAAAAAAAGGTTCAGGCACTGACAGGTTTGTGCACCTGCTGAGATGGGGGATAAAAAAACAAAGCCTCCTTCCATGCTGCAATCAGTCTGGTGGTGCCAGTGTTTCATCTTGTCCGTTCCCTTCCCCGTTTCAAGACCTTGCCAGCTCATAGGCTCTTGCGCAGGCTTAAGGAGTCTGCGAGTAGATTGCTGGCAGATTTCTCCCAGAGCGATGACTCGAGATTTTAGACGGCGCGCGCACGCTCACACAGACACAGACACAGACACAGAAACGCACAGACACACACAGACACAAATACATATATACAGACAAAGCAACACGCGCGCGCGCGCACACACGCACACACACAGACAACACACACACACACACACACACACACAGAGCAAGCGCACGCACACAGACACACACATACACACATATATACAGACAAAGCAACACGCACGCACGCACACACACACATCCATCCACAAAACTAGTAAGTCCAAAATAACTAAGACCAAAAGTCAAAACAACAACCAGAAATGTTTTATTTTAATAGCCACCAAACCAATCAACATAGGAATAAATCAATATCGTATAATATCAACTAAGTAAAATAACTCTTGAGAGTCACGGAGTTATCTCCCATGTAGAATTTCTCAAACCCAACACAGTTTGCACTACCCATTCAGCTAGCATAGACGCAGCCACAAAGCATAAAGTGGTAAGCTCAGAACATTCAGGCAACTGTGTTGGGTTTGAGAAATTCTACATGGGAGATAACTCCTTGACTCTCAAGAGTTATATAGTTGATATTTAAAATTCTCCCTGCTTCCCTTTTATTTCCTTTAATTAATATCGTATAATGTTTTAAGATCAAAATCACACCGAATCTTGCATTGTTCGGTGTTGATCAAACTGTAAAAACAGATAACATATTTGATTTAATTACGATGCTTGCAACATCATTTTTGTCTATAAATGCAAGATCGACAAATGTGTTCCGAATGTACCTGCATTCCAAAGTATGTGAATCAAAACTGAATTTTCAGCTGGCCATGTTTTAATGCTCAGTGGGAAAAAATTATATGTCAATGTTTTTTTTTTTTTCAGGAGAAAACAAATATATTTCTATGACACGTACTTAAATCTTGATGTTCATTTTGAAAACCCTGTTGTAGAAAATGTTGTTCACATATTATGTATATTATATGTTGTTCACATATTATGTATATTATATGTTGTTCACATATTATGTATATTATATGTTGTTCACATATTATGTATATTATATGTTGTTCACATATATGTATATTATATGTTGTTCACATGTTATGTATATTATATGTTGTTTACACATATTATGTATATTATAATGTTGTTCACATGTTATTTTATATATATGTTGTTCACATTTATGTATATTATATGTTGTTCAGATGTTAACAATACTTTTTCCTGTGGTGTGAATTGTTACTAATGTTTTTTATTCACATTTTTTGTTTGTTGACGTCTGTTTATTGTAAAAGGAAAGAAATGGAAAAAAAAACCCCAACAAACAAACAACAACAACAACAAAAACCTCCACCAACCCTGTAACGTTATGCCGAAAAAGGCGAACCGTAACATATAGGAAGAAGTTAAAAAAAAAATGAATGACAGTAAAACATCGACTTAAAAAAGAACATCATATAATGTTATGACAATCTCATGCAAAAAACAACAACAACAACAAAAACCAAACAAACAAACAAACAAACAAAACCCATCATATAATGTTATGACAAACTCATGTAAAAAACAACAACAACAACAAAACAAACAAACAAACAAAAAACATCATATAATGTTATGACAAATCTCATGCAAAAAACAAACAACAACAACAAAAACAAACAAACAAAAAAAACCCATCATATAATGTTATGACAATCTCATGCAAAAAACAAACAACAACAACAAAAACAAACAAACAAACAAAAACCCCATCATATAATGTTATGACAATCTCATGTCAAAAAACAAACAACAACAAAAACAAACAAACAAACAAAAACCCATCATATAATGTTATGACAATCTCATGTAAAAAAACAAACAAAAAACAAACAAACAAAACCCCATCATATAATGTTATGACAAACTCATGCAAAAAACAACAACAAAAAAAACAAACAAACAAACAAAAACCCCATCATATAATGTATATGACAAACTCATGCAAAAAACAAAACAACAACAAAAACAAACAAACAAACAAAACCCCCATCATATAATGTTATGACAAACTCATGCAAAAAACAACAACAAAAACAAACAAACAAACAAACAAAACCCCATCATATCATGTTATGACAAACTCATGCAAAAAACAACAATAACAAAACAAACAACAAAACCCATCAAAATTATACAATCAGCAAAAAACAAAACAAAACAAACAACAAACAAAAACCCCATCATATAATGTTATGACAATTTCATGTAGAAAAAACAACAACAACAACCAACCAACCAAACAAAAAAAATCATATGTTATGACAATCTCATGTAAAACAAACAAACGAAACGAACAAACGAACAAACAAACAACAAACAAACAAACAAACAAACAAACAAAAAACAAAACCCCCATCATATAATGTTATGACAATCTCGTGTCCACAGGGATTTTGGGACGGCATGCTGGAGAGGCTGTTTGACAGCACAATCATGCAGAGTATAGAAGGGAGAGCAGCCATGGTGCACAACTTTATGCGCGGGCTGTCCCTCAACAACATGTATCCATTCTCTCCCTTTAGTGAGATGGAGGAGGATACGACTGATTCCTCTTCGTCCGCATCTAAGTCTTCCTCGTCAAAGTCTTCTGAAAATGGTGAGGCGACCTAAGGCTATATACACATAAGAAGTTTGTTTGAACAAAGAAAGACGACAACAAAGCAAAGCAAAGCAAAGCAATAGCAAAGCAAAAAACAAAAACAACAAAAAACAAAAAACAAACAACACAACAAAAAAAAAAGATACAACCCTCAAGATATTCCAATTGAAAAAAAAATAAGACAAAACGATAACCCATCATCAAACACAAACTCATGTGAAAAATATACAACATGCAATACAACTAACCATGACCCAAAGCAACTACAACATTGTTTGCAAGCCATCTGTAGTTTCAAGTCCATTATTTCGTACAAAACAATTACTAAGACATCATATCGTAATCCACATTCTTCAAACCATTCTTGTTCTAAGTCCATTCTGATTCTTCAAGTTTCTGTTATCTTAATCCATTCGTGATTCTCAAGTCCATCGTGATCTTCAAGTACCAATCGTTTTCTCAAGTCACATTAGTTCTCTCAAGTCACGATTCTTCAATCCATTCTGTGTAGTTCTCAAAACCATTCTGTTGTGTCTCTAAGTCCATTCTGATGTGTTCTTCAATCCATTCTGTGTGTTCGTCTAATCCATCTGTTGTGTTCTTCAATTCCATTCTGTGGTTCTCTCAAGTCCATTCTGTGTGTTCTCTCAAGTCCATTCTGTTGTGTTCTTCAAGTCCATTCTGTTTGTGTTCTCTCAAGTCCATTCTGTGTGTTCTTTCAATCCATTCTGTGTGTTCTTCAAGTCCATTCTGTTGTGTTCTTAAGTCCATTCTGTGTTTCTCTCAAGTCCATTCTGTTGTGTTCTTAAGTCCATTCTGTGTTTCTTCAAGTCCATTCTGTTTGTGTTCTCTCAAGTCCATTCTTTGTTGTTCTGTCAAGTCCATTCTGTTTGTGTTCTTTCAAGTCCATTCTGTTGTGTTCTCTCAAGTCCATTCTGTTTGTGTTCTCTCAAGTCCATTCTTTTTGTTCTGTCAAGTCCATTCTGTTGTTTCTTCAAGTCCATTCTGTTTGATTCTCTCAAGTCCATTCTTTATGTTCTCTCAAGTCCATTCTGTTTAGTTTCTCTCAAGTCCATTCTGTTTGTGTTCTTCAAGTCCATTCTATTAGTTCTCTCAAGTCCATTCTGTGTGTTCTTCAAGTCCATTCTGTTTGTGTTCTCTCAAGTCCATTCTGTTGTGTTCTCTCAAGTCATTCTTTTGTGTTCTCTCAAGTCCATTCTATTTATGTTCTCTCAAGTCCATTCTGTTTGTGTTCTCTCAATCCATTCTATTGTGTTCTCTCAAGTCCATTCTTTTATGTTCTCTCAAGTCCATTCTGTTGTGTTCTCTCAAGTCCATTCTTTTGTTCTCTCAAGTCCATTCTGTGTTGTTCTCTCAAGTCCATTCTGTTTGTGTTCTCTCAAGTCCATTCTGTTTGTTCTCTCAAGTCCATTCTGTTTGTTCTTCAAGTCCATCTGTGTGTTCTCTCAAGTCCATTCTGTTGTGTTCTCTCAAGTCCATTCTGTTTATGTTCTCTCAAGTCCATTCTGTTGGTTTCTCTCAAGTCCATTCTTTTATGTTCTCTCAAGTCCATTCTGTGTGTTCTTCAAGTCCATTCTGTTGTGTTCTTCAAGTCCATTCTGTTGTGTTCTCTCAAGTCCATTCTTTTGATGTTCTTCAAGTCCATTCTATTTATATTCTCTCAAGTCCATTCTGTTGTGTTCTCTCAAGTCCATTCTATTTAGTTCTCTCAAGTCCATTCTATTTATGTTCTCTCAAGTCCATTCTGTTGTGTTCTCTCAAGTCCATTCTATTTATGTTCTCTCAAGTCCATTCTATTTATGTTCTCTCAAGTCCATTCTGTTTGTGTTCTCTCAAGTCCATTCATTTGTTCTCTCAAGTCCATTCTGTTTGTGTTCTCTCAAGTCCATTCTGTTGTGTTCTCTCAAGTCCATTCTGTGTGTGTTCTCTCAAGTCCATTCTGTTTTGTTCTCTCAAGTCCATTCTATTTATGTTCTCTCAAGTCCATTGTTCTCTCAAGTCCATTCTTGTATGTTCTTCAAGTCCATTCTGTTGTGTTCTCTTCAAGTCCATTCTGTTGTGTTCTCTCAATCCATTCTGTTTGTGTTCTCTTAAGTCATTCTGTTTGTGTTCTCTCAAGTCCATCTGTGTGTGTTCTCTCAAGTCCATTCTGTTTATGTTTCTCAAGTCCATTCTATTGTCAATGTTCTCTCAAGTCCATTCTGTGTGTGTTCTCTCAAGTCCATTCTGTTATGTTCTCTAAGTCATCTGTTTTCTCTCAAGTCCATTCTGTTTGTGTTCCTCAAGTCCATTCTTTGTTCTCTCAAGTACATCTGTGTTCTCTCAAGTCCATTCTGTGTTGTGTTCTCTCAAGTCCATTCTGTTTTGTTCTCTCAAGTCATTCGGTGTGTTCTCTCAAGTCCATTCTGTTTGTGTTTCTCTCAAGTCCATTCTGTTTGTTTCTCTCAAGTCCATTCTGTTGTGTTCTCTCAAGTCCATTCTTGTGTGTTCTCTCAAGTCCATTCTGTGTGTGTTCTCTCAAGTCCATTCTGTCTTGTTGTTCTCTCAAGTCCATTCTGTGTGTGTTCTCTCAAGTCCATTCTGTGTGTGTTCTTCAAGTCCATTCTGTTGTGTTCTCTCAAGTCCATTCTGTGTGTGTTCTTCAAGTCCATTCTGTGTGTGTTCTCTCAAGTCCATTCTGTGTGTGTTCTTTCAAGTCCATTCTGTGTGTTTTCACTCTGAGTCTCATTCTGTGTGTTCTCTAAGTCCATTCTGTGTGTGTTCTCTCAAGTCCATTCTGTTGTGTTCTCTCAAGTCCATTCTGTGTGTGTTCTCTCAATGTTTCTCATTGTTTGTGTTCTCTCAAGTCCATTCTGTGTGTTTTCTCAAGTCCATTCTGTTGTGTTCTCTCAAGTCCATTCGGTGTGTGTTCTCTCAAGTGATTCTGTATGTGTTCTCTCAAGTGTATTCTGTGTGCGTTCTCTGAGTCCATTCGGTTGTTCTCTCAAGTGTATTTGTGTGTATCTCTAAGTCCATTCGGTGTGTGTTCTCTCAGTACATTTGTGTTGTCTGTCAAGTGTATTCTGTGTGTTTTTCTCAAGTCCATTCTGTGTGTGTTCTCTAATGTCTATTCTGTTGTGTGTTTTTCAGTCCATTCTTTGGTTTCTCAAGTCCATTTCCTGTGTGTGTCTCTCAGTCCACCTGTGTGTGTTCTCTCAAGTCCATTCTGTGTGTGTTTTCTAAGTCGTTCAGTTGTTGTTCTCTAAGTCCACTCTGTGTGGTTTCTCAAGTCCATTCTTGTGTGTTCTCTCAAGTCCATCTGTGTTGTCTTCAAGTCATTCTGTGTGTGTATCTCAAGTCGTCTGTGTGTAGTTCTCTCAATCCGTTCTGTGTGTTGCTCTCAAGTCATTCTGTGTGTGTTCTTCAGTCACTGTGTGTGTTTCTCAAGTCGTTCGTTGTTCTCTCAATTCCATTCTGTGTGTGTTTTCAATCGTTCTGTGTGTGTTCTCTCAATCATTCTGTGTGTGTATCTCATCAGTCATTCTGTGTGTGTTCTCTAAGTCCACTCATGTGTGTGTTCTCTCAGTCCATTCTGTTAGTGTTGTCTCAAGTGTATTCTGTGTGTTTTCTCAAGTCTATTTGTGTGTGTTCTCTCAGTTGTTCGTGTGTGTTTCTTAAGCCCATTCTGTTTGTTTCTCTTAGATACATTCTGTGTGAGTTATCTCAAATCATCGGTGTATGTTTTTCAAGTCACTCTGTTGTGTTCTATCAAGTCCATTCGTATATGTTCTCAGTACGTTCCATTGTTTCCTTAGCCCCACTTCAAAGAATCTGACATGCATCCAGACCTCAATGTATGTATGTGGTGTGACGGGGTTGACTTAACTCCCCTTCCCTCTTCTCTCCGTCCCCACGTCACGTGATCTTCTCTGTCTTTCGACTTCAGCCGGACTTGTGACACCACCCCATTAAGGTAGTCATGTCACTACCCTCCTTTAAGTATAGTCATGTACTTTTAAGTAAGTCATGTCACTACCTCCTTTATAGATGAGTCTGTCATGACCTCCTTTAAGGTAAGTCATGCAACCTCCCTTAGGTAAGTTCATATCTACCCTCCTTTAATGGTAAGTCATATGCCACTACCTTTAAGGTAAGTGTGTATGTATGTATGTATGTATGTATGTATGTATGTATGTATGTATGTGTGTATGTTGTTGTATGTATGTATGTGTGTGGATGTATGTATGTATGTATGTATGTATGTATGTTGTGTGTGTGTATGTGTGTATGTGTTATGTTATGATTAGACGGTTGTGTATCACGTATGTGTGTGTGTATGTATATTATGGTATGTATGTATGTATGTATGTTGTATGTATGTATGTATGTATGTATGTATGTGTGTATGTATGTATGTGTGTGTGTATGCGTGTATGTGTGTGTATGTATGTATGTATGTATGTATGTTATGTATATGTGTATGTATGTATGTATGTGTGTAATGTATGTATGTATGTAATTGTATGTATGTATGTATGATATTGTATGTATGTTGTGTGTATGTATGTGTGTTGTGCATGTATGTTATGTATGTATGTATGTATGTATATATGTATGTATGTATGTATGTAATGTATGTTGTGTATGTATGATGTATGGAACATGTATGGTATCGATCGAGAGAGAGAGTGGGAAGAGAGAGAGAGAGGCGGGAAGAGGAGAGAGAGAGAGACAGAGACAGAGACACAGACATACAGACAGACAGACAGACATACAGACATACAACAACAACAGACAGACAGAACAGACAGAGAAACAGACAGACAGTATTTATATCATAATAGTAAACAGCGAACTGTGGAAGATGTCCTAACGCCAACAACAACAACAATGATCTCACAGGAGCTGCTGTTGGCGGAGAAATGGGCACGCATGAATAACGTGCCGTTTCCCCCCATCGACCCCACCATCGTGGACCGGGAGGGGCTGAAGGAGTGCTACATCTTCAAGGATCCCCGGGACCCCCACTGTCCCATCGTCATGCACTTCGTGCTCATCAACATCACCTTTCGGGACCAGGTTAAACCAGGTAGAGAGAGAGAGAGAGAGAGAGAGAGAGAGAGAGAGAGAGAGAGAGAGAGAGAGAGAGAGAGAGAGAGAGAGAGTGTTGTGTTGTGTGATTGTTGTTGTGTTTGTGTTGTATTGTGTTGTGTGTGTGTTGTGCTGTTGTTCGTGTGTGTGTGTTCGTTCGTAATTTCTTTTAAGTCTATTCACATATGTGTCTTTAGACGAGTATCGTTCGTTATTTTGTGGTGTGTTTGTGTGGGTGTGTCGTGTGGTGTGGTGTTGTGTGATGTGTGTGTGTTTGTGATGTTGTAGTGTTTATATGTGTTCTGTGATTTGCTGTGTGGTGTTGTCCAGTTTCGTTGCGTGTGTATGTACCCACACACAAACAAACGCTCACAAAAGAAAGAAAAAAAAAACACGCTTATTGGACACAACCCGGTGGGTATGTAAAGCCGTTGTGAAACCTGAGCTTGTGAACAATTCAAACTGATTCTGATTCCTGTCTCGACAGGAGTGGCCCGCACCACCGAACGAAGAGAAGGAATTCGCAGACTTCGATATCTTCGATGACCCAGAAAGGCCTTACTCCACCTTCAACTTCCGGTACACCCACAAGGCTTTCGATCGTCTGACCCAGCTGTCGGAGTTCAACACGCTTCTCTACACGGAAGAGATCAAGCGCGAAATCCGCAACTGCATCCGGACCCGGCGTCGTCACAGCATCCGGCGGCCTTGCAAGTTGAAGGACATCAAGAGACTGAGCTTGCGCAACCGGAAGCAGGATAGAGCCTTGGAGGCGTACATCCGGTCTCTGGACGAGGAGATCCACCCCTTGGCCACCACAGTCGAGGCCAAGAACGAGAGTGCGGAAGCCAGTGCTATTCTTCCCGACAGCCCCGCGGGTCAGACCACTCGTCTGTGATTCTTGTGAATGGGTCTTGATGACGGCGTGGGTTGGTTGGTGGCCTGAATTACTGTTATATAATAACCAAGGAGGACATTCAAAGGTTTCCTTGTTCACAAATTTTGTGATGGGGGGTCATACGCCAAGGCGGCGACGGTTTACGAATAAACAGTGCTTTCCCTGGATAGTTTTTTTGAATGGTAACCAGTTGGGAAAGAGAGATCTGTCCCAAATAGAATTGTCTGCCCGGTAATGGTAAAGATAAACGAAAAACAAACAATAAACAAACAAACAAACAAACAAGGAAACAAACAAAAAGCAAACAAACAAAGAAAGAAAGAAACAAACAACATATTAGCAAGCAAGCAAAGAAAGAAACAAACGATTAAACAAACAAGGCAGCAAACAAACCAACCAGCAAATAAATAAGCAAACAAATAGACGAACAGATATACGAGCAAATGATGACCAAACGAACAGAGAAATAAACAGAGAAATAAGCAAGCAGCCAATCAATCAAGCAAGCAAACAAACAAAAAGAAGCAAATAAGAAAGATGCAAGCAACAAACGAACAGCAAATAGTAAGCAAACTACAAACATTAAACAAACAAACACTTGAGTCTGTGCGTTGTTCGTCTGTTCTCTCTCTCTCTCTCTCTTGTCTCTGTATGTATGTATGTGTGTGTGTATGTTTACCTCTCAGTGTGTGTGTGTGCGTCTGTGTGTGTGTGTGTGTAGTGTGTGTGTGTGTGTGTGTGTGTGTGTGTGTGTGTGTGTGTTACGTGTGTGTGTGTGTGTCTTCTTCTTCTCTTCCTCCTCCTTCTCCTCCTCCTCGTCGTCCTCCTCCTCCTCCTTCTTCATCTTCATCATCGTTATTTTCTTCTTGTTCTTCTTGTTCTTCTTGTTCTTGTTCTTCTTGTTTTCTTGTTCTTCTTGTTTTCTTGTTCTTCTTTTCTTCTTGTTCTTGTTCTTGTTCTTCTTCTTGTTCTTGTTGTTGTTGTTTTCTTCTTCTTTTCTTCTTCTTCTTGTTCTTCTTCTTCTTCTTCTTGTCTTCTTGTTCTTGTTCTTGTTCTTGTTCTTGTTCTTGTTCTTTCTTCTTCTTGTCTTTTCTTCTTCTTCTTCTTCTTCTTCTTCTTCTTCTTCTTCTTCTTCTTCTTCTTCTTCTCCGTCTTGTTCGTCTTGTTCTGTCCCTCGTCCTTCCTTCGTTTTCTTCATGTTCATCTTCTTATGATCATGTATTATGAAAACATGGACCATGATCGCTGGAAAAAAAATCTGCGCAAGCCCGGTCACATTTTATTTGTAAGTTTGCTTTCATGTTGTTTTCCCCCAGTGTGGGAAAATGTGTGATTTAGCAAATTTTGAATTACTGTGAATGAGAGAAGACAACATTCCAGAAACTTGCCGTTCTTGGTGGTTTCTTCAAGACTTTCCAGATACTCTCTGGTGCACTCGCACATGTACATGTACGTGCTGCTGTGTGGTGTGTCGTTAACTCCTGTGTGTGTGTTTCTGTGTGTATGAGAGAGAGAGAGAGAGAGAGAGAGAGAGAGAGAGAGAGAGAGAGAGAGAGAGAGAGAGAGAGAGAATATGTACTCCAGTAAGATTTTATGAATAATTAATGAACAAAGTGTGTGTATGTTGTTTTTTTCTTGTGTGAAGTCTTCTGGACATGTGATTCAGCATGATTTTAGGAATCTCTCTCTCTGTCTCTCTGTCTCTGTTTCTCTGTCTGTGTCTCTGTCTCTGTCTCTCTCTGCTCCCTCTGTGTTTTCTTGTGTGAGGTTGTTGTGTATACGTGATACAGTATAACTGTATCAATATCGAATCAATAAATTCTGTGTGTATGTGTGTATGTATGTATGTGTATGTGTGTGTGTATGTGTGTGTGTGTGTGTGTGTGTGTGTGTGTGTGTGTGTGTGTGTGTGTGTGTGTGTGTGTGTGTGTGTTGTGTGTGTGTGTGTGTGTGTGTGTCCTTGTTTGAATTCTTATAAATATGTGGTTCAGTATGATTTTTTTAAATACTGATTCAACAAATTGTGTGTGTGTCTATTTGCATTTTTCCCCCTCTGTAAGTCTTGTGTAGTTGTGATTCTGCACAATTTTACAAATATTGAATTCGCAGTGTGTGCATGTGTGTGTGTGTGTGTGTGTGTGTGTGTGTGTGTGTGTGTGTGTGTGTGTGTGTGTGTGTGTGTGTGTGTGTGTGTGTGTGTGAGAGAGAGAGAGAGAGAGACAGAGAGACAGAGAGAGAGAGATTCTGTTGTAAAAATATTGTAATGTATATGATGCACTTAGTGACACGCATTTATCTCAGTATGACCGACTCTCTGAGATGATGGCACAGTTTCTTTTGCAGTTTAATGAGTGTGTTTTCGTTGTTTGTTTGATTGCTTTTCCTAACGTCTGTTGTGACATGTAACACGATTATGTGAAATGGAGGTTTTTTTTCCCTGTTAAAATATGAATATGTTAAAATACACCACGAGAAAGGACGATATAATTAGCGATGAAAAGCACTCGAGGTCAAGCACAATCGAGTGCAGTTGTAAGATTGTTCTTTTTTGACATTTCTTCTTTCTTTTTTTTGTTTGTTCTATGTGTCCACTTACTTGTATAAGATTTTTCTTTTTGACATTAAAAAATTCTTCTTTGTTTTTTTTCTTTTGTGTGTCCACTTACTTGTGTAAGATTTTTGTTGTTGACATTTCTTCTTTTTTTTTTGTGTGTGTGTCCACTTGTGAAAGATTTTTCTTTTAACATCCAAAAAAAAATTCTTCTTTGTTTATTTTTTTGTGTGTGTCCACTTACTTGTGTAAGATTTTTCTTTTTGACATTTCTTCTTTATTTTCTTTCTTTTTTTTTTTTTTGGTATGTGTCCACTTACTTGTGTATGATTTTTCTTTTTGACATTAAAAAAATTCTTCTTTGTTTTTTTCTTCTTTTGTGTGTCCACTTACTTGTGTATTATTTTTCTTTCTGACATTTCTTCTTTCTTTTCTTATTCTTTTTGAGTCTACTTACTTGTGTAAGATTTTTTGTTTTGACATCAAAAAATTTTCTTTGTTTTTTTTCTTTTGTGTGTACTTACTTGTGTAAGATTTTTCTTTTTGACATTTCTTCTTTCTTTTCTTATTCTTTTATGAGTCTACTTACTTGTGTAGATTTTTCTTTTTGACATTAAAAAAAATTCTTCTTTGTTTTTTTTTCTTTTGTGTGTCCACTTACTTGTGTAAGATTTTTCTTTTTGACATTTCTTCTTTCTTTTCTTTTCTTTTATGAGTCTACTTACTTGTGTAAGATTTTTCTTTTTGACATTTCTTCTTTCGTTTCTTATTCTTTATGAGTTCTACTTACTTGTGTAAGATTTTTCTTTTTGACATAAAAAAAAAATTCTTCTTTGTTTTTTTTTTCTTTTGTGTGTCCACTTACTTGTGTAAGATTTTTCTTTTTGACATTTCTTCTTTCTTTTTTTTTCTTTTATCTGTCCACTTACTTGTGTAAGATTTTTCTTTTTGACATTAAAAATTCTTCTTTGTTTTTTTTTCTTTTGTGTGTCCACTTACTTGTGTACTATTTTTCTTTCTGACATTTCTTCTTTTTTTTATTCTTTTATGAGTCTACTTACTTGTGTAAGATTTTTCTTTTTGACATCCAAAAAAAATTCTTCTTTGTTTATTTTCTTTTGTGTCCACTTACTTGTGTAAGATTTTTCTTTTTGACATTTCTTCTTTCTTTCTTTTTTCTCTTTTATCTGTCCACTTATTTGTACCATCCTGGTGGTTATATGGAGTACAGTTAGTGGTCATCACTAGCGAGCCAAAAGGCCCGAAGGGAAGAAAGGCCAGAGTAGCCGACGCACACCCTCAATCCAAAGTTTTCCTTGGTTTGCCTCTCGCTTGAAATCCGCGTATCTTTGTTGTTGTTGTTGTTGTTGCAGTTGTAGTTGTTGTTGCTGCTGCTGCTGTTGTTGTTGTTGTTGTTGCTTGTTGCTGTTGTATACTTGTCGAGCCAACTGGGTGGGTTTGCATTCTGATCTGATGATAAAAAAAACACCCAAACTTTTTTTGATATTTCTGCTGATGAATATGATGGTAGACTTGCTGTTTTTGCTCCCATCACTCTTTTTCTCTCAGTCTTTCGGATCATGTCACGTTTGGCCTTGTTCACCCAGACAACAGTGGGATAAGTCCCAGAGGATTAGTCCCAGTGGGGTTAGTCTCAGAGGGATTAGTCCCAAGTGGGGTTAGTCTCAGTGGGTTAGTCTCAGAGGGATTAGTCTCAGAGGGATTAGTCTCAGATGATTAGTCTCAGAGGGATTAGTCTCAGTGGGGTTAGTCTCAGAGGGATTAGTCTCAGTGGGTGTTAGTTCAGAGGGATTAAGTCCCAGGTGGGGTTATGTTCTCAGATGATTAGTCTCAGAGGGGTTAGTCTCAGTGGGGTTAGTCTCAGACGATTAGTCTCAGAGGGATTAGTCTCAGAGGGATTAGTCCCAGTTGGCCGCCCCCGCGCTGGCAAGGTCTTGAGATGGGAAAAGGGAGGTGGGAAACCTCATACGACTTCAGATTCATTTCGTGGGGGATAGTCATGCAATTATGCGAATGATGGCATCTTAAGGGGGCTGTGTAATATCTTTCGTTCTCCCACTTCGTGGATTGGTTGGTTCTTTTGTTAGAGTCGTGAACTTGAAATGTCTCGAATTCAAATCTGTCCTGCTGGCTGTCCATCTTTATGCTTCAATCATTCTGGTGGTGTCAGCTTAGTGATTTATAGGTTTCTCCTCCACTCAAACTCCCGCGTCCCTCCCGCTCAGGCTCAAGGAGTCTGCCAGCTTTAGGTGGAGCGCATATGGAATTGCCCGAGTGCAATGAGATCCTGCAGCATACGAGACTTCGGTTCATCGTCTTGCCCGAAAGGCTAGCACCCAGAGTCACCTTAGAAAAATTAATGTTTTGACTAACTGTGGAAATCGAACCTGGGTTTTCCGCTTTCTAGCCGGGTGTTTTATGCACCAGATCTCGCCCAAAAGGCTAGCGCCCAAATCACCTTACAAGGCGGAAGAAACTGTTTTGTCTAACTGTGGAAATCGAACCTTTTTTCCGCTTCCTAGTTGGGTATTTTATGTACCAGGTCACACATTCCTTTTGTTCAGTTTGTCATTGCCATTGTTGTTGTTGTTATTTAACGAAGACAATATTTTAGTGAAAATGCAAGCTTTCCTTTCTCATGGGAGTCAGATTTCCGCTTCCTAGTTTGGTGTTTTATGTTCCAGGTCACACATTCCTTTTGTCCAGTTTATCATTGCCATTGTTGTTGTTGTTTTCAGTGAAGACAATATTTTAGTGAAGACAAATCAAAGTGCAAACTTCCTTTTTTCATGGGAGTCAGATTTCCGCATCTTAGTTGAGTATTTTATGTTCCAGGTCACACATTCCTTTGGTTCTGTTTGTCATTGTTGTTGTTGTTGTTGTTGTTGTTGTTTTTGATGAAGACAATATTCGATGGTTGACAGCCAGAACCCAGAATCTCACTTTTTTGTCAATTTTCACGTTTTTATACTGAACTGTTGCTTTTGATGTGATCTTCCACTTGGTGGACTTTGGTTTTACCATGATATTGATTTTTGATCGGTTCCCGATAAAACCAAAAACCAGTATCTCAAAATGTAGAAATAGCCTCTCCCCGAAAACCCAGTTAAAATCGTTTCCTGTGAACTACCAGAGAATCGAGATACTTGGTTCTGGTTGTCAACCCCTGGGTTGGGTATTTTATGTTCCAGGTCACACATTCCTTTTGTCCAGTTTGTTATTATTATTGTTGTTGTTGTTTTTTGTGATGAAGACAATATTTTAGTGAAGACAAATCACAGCACAAGCTTTCCTTTCTCACGGGAGTCAGTTTTGGTGATTGGTGTTTGTTTGGTTGTATTCCAAAAAAGAAGTTGTGGCAGGACCAGGGCATCATATTCTTCACAAAGATGGCTGTAGTCATGAGCGCCCTGCTGTATTGCTGCAAAACGTGCTAGGAAAGACGGCAAACTTTGGATCCTCCTTTCGGGGCGTGCCAGACCTTGCTGAACAGCAAAATGGGCTGTGTCCGGAGCATCATGCTTGGCCACTTTCGAGGCCGTTCAAACAACCCTGTGGTTGAAGTGGGGCAACTTTGGGGGCTTCCGACTACTAACTGTCGAGACTATCATCATCATCATCATCAGTCCCGTAGTCTGGTTGACCGTTGGGGCACCACTGAAGATTTTGCAACCAGCTTCCTTCACTCCTCACGGTCCTCAGCTTTCCGCAGAATGATGTTCCATTCAAGGCCAGTCCATTCTCTGATATTGTCTTCCCATCTTTTTCTCTGTCTGCCTCTTCGTCTCCCTCCCTGAACTGTTCCCTGCAAGACGGTCTTGGCCAGTCCAGATGATCGAGTGACGTGCCCGTACCACCTCAGTTTGCGTCTTATCACTGAAGTCAGGAGGTCTTCATACGGCCCGATGGCGTTTTCAATTCGGGTTTTCACTTCCTTATTGGTCATATGATCTTTGTACGAGATACCAAGGAGTTTGCGGAAGCATCTCATCTCCATTGCCTGTATCCTTCTTTCAATGTCTGCTGTTATGGTCCATGTTTTGCATGCATACAAAAATATTGACATGACCAGGGAACGCATCAGTCTGATCTTGGAGCCGATAGCGATATTCTTGTCGTTCCAGATGAGACTATAGTAAGAGGGAAAGAGCTAGCAGCTATGCGAGCCGGTGGCAGGGCAGGCTGCCCGAAGTTTCAGTTTGTTTCTCAAGATGACGTGTCCGCGCTCTGAACGAATTCCATATGCACTAACGTCACAGGTGCCATGTGTAGAGTGGTCGGTGCACAAGCCTTAATCCTGCACATAAACCCATAAGCTGGGCTGCCGGAAAGAGAGATGAAGACAAGAGTGGGGCGAGAGACGGGCCTTCCATTCTTTCTTGTTCCGGAGGCTGGGTTGGGCCTGGTTGGCGCGCATTGTGTGGCTATGTCCCGGGATTTGTCATCTCCCCAGTTTGCCATTCGGTTTGTATGCAAGGGAACTGATGACTGGGTCCGAATGGGTCATGCAAGGCATGGGCAGCCCCCTTTTGCTCGATGAAATGACTATCGAGTGGTGTCGCTG
>JAPXFY010000026.1:42077131-42089631 GCA_030674185.1 Monoplex corrugatus | reverse complement strand
ATCTGGACCACCTGTTCACCTGTTCACCTGTTCACCTGTTCACCAGTCGGCGACATCATTCTTAATGGGAGCCGCTGATGCATGCCCCGTCAGCTGTCTCCATCCCACAATCTTTCTGTAGATTTCCGTCTTTCGGCAACTTCGTCCACTTGGTGTGTTATGTTCTCTACACAAAAAGTCGGCGGTCTTCCTTGTCGTCTCTTGCCCTCCATTTTCCCTTAGGCCACAGTCTTCATTACATGGTAGCTCTGATGTCTCATAGCATGTCTGGACCAACCCCTCTGTATCACACCCCAGGTATGTTTCAGATGCCTCGAGGTCTCCTTCTGTTGTTCATTGCCAGGTCTTCTTGGGTCTTCCTCTCTCTTTTACGTCTATCTTCTGATGATGTCCATTGAAGGGCAGTCCGGATGATGTTATCCTGTTTCTTGTTAATTTTCTTGCTTTTTCCTCTGTCTGTCTGTCTGTTTGTCTTCTCTCTCTCTCTGTGTCTGTCTGTCTGTCTCTGTCTCTCTCTGTCTGTCTGTCTCTCTGTCTGTCTGTCTCTCTTTGTCTCTCCGTTTCTGTCTCTATCTCTCTCTGTCTGTCTCTCTCTCTCTCTCTTTTTTCTGCTTTGTTTTGATGATATGATGTGTCCAATCTATCTGGAAACGTAAAGGATCGAGAGAGAGGAGGTGGGCGCCGGTCTCATAATTAATGCTAGTTCTAGGAAAATTCATTACTGGCCTAAACTTTCTGGTAATGCCTTACTTGTCTGTTGTCGTAGTGTGACCATGCATGACGTGTCTATGCATAGCCTATATGGTTAATTGAGTTATGTCTTATCTTACTGAACATGTTTTGTGCCTGGGGAATGCTGTTCGAATGTTTGTAACCTGTAATACCAAAGAAATAAGAGGGGAGGAAGCAGGGAGAATTTTTATATTAAATTAATCAAAGAACATAACTCTTGAGAGTCACGTAGGAATTATCTCCCATATTGCAGAACTTCTCAAATCCAACACAGTTTGCGCTACCCATTCAGCTAGCAGAGAAGCAGACACAAAGCACAAAAACCGTAAGCTCAGAACACTCCTCTTTTGAACCCGTAGTTCTAATTATTGTTCTTAGAGTAGGTGGTGTCGCTGTCGCGTTTCTCGACCCCCCCCCCCCCCCCCCTTTTTTTTTTTTTTTTTTTTTTGAGATCAGAGTTTGAGTTGTTTCCCATAAAAGGGGAGAGTACAGGGAATCTTGCAATTTATCTTTTCATATAATTCGAAGATGATAAAATTAGATGGAGAGAGGTAGTGCATACATTATCCTCTCTTTCTCCCTCTCTCTGTGTCTGTCTGTCTGTCTGTCTTCTGTCTCTCTCTCTCTTTCTCTCTCATTTTTTGCACTTTGATATCGTTGCTTATGATAGTGTCTTCTCCTCGTTCCTTGGTCTTTCCTCTAATCTGGTGGGCTTCTTTGGTGGCTTGATGTTCGTGATGGTGTCTTCTCCTTGCGCCTTGGTCTTCCCTCTTCTCTGGCAGACTGCTTCGGGAGTTTGCTTTGGTAACGGTCATGTGTTGGCTTTGTGTGGATAGAGTAGTTCTGGCATCCTCTCTCTTGTTCCTTGTCTTTATGGTTTGTTCCAAGGAATCTCTAGACGCATCATTCAAGACTATCGCACATTCATTCGTTCATTTAAAAACATTCGGATTAGTTGTCATTCATTGTGTTTCCCGTTTTCATCCTCTCTCCATTGAATCTTTGCTTTCTTTGTTTTTTTTCCCCCTCCTGTTAAAAGGCACACGTGATATTAGGCTACACATTATTTGGTAAAAGCAAACTGTAGTAATGGTAGTATAAGTAGAATATGCACTGCCTTTTGATGTAAGTTTATAGCATATCATATCTAACCCTCAGTCTGATGGATCAAAGGGAAGGGGTTGGAACTAAACAGCAGGAAGACTGAAGTCATGGTGATCAGTAAAAAACATGAAATCCCCTCATGCAAAATAACAGCAAATGGCAAAACCTTGACACAGGTTAATAAGTTTAAATACCTGGGAACGGTCGTTTTTTTCAGACGGCAGATGCACATCAGAAATAGCCGGCAGAATCGGCCAAGCCAAAACAGCGTTCAAGAGGATGACAAGCATTCTTACCAACAAATGCCTGTCAATTAACATCAGGAAGAGAGTTCTTGAATATTATATAGAACCAATATTGTTGTACGGATGTGAGGCGTGGACAGACAACAAGCAAAGCCAGAACAAGATTGAGGCAGCCGAGATGTGGTTTCTAAGAAGAATGTTGAGAGTTCCATGGACAGCAAAGAAAACAAACGAGACAGTCTTGATGGAGGCAGACACAAGTAGATCACTGATAAGGAAGATTAGGAAAAGACAGGCAACATTTATAGGCCATTTTATGAGGAAGGGGGATTTGGAGCACCTGGTCACAACGGGAAAGCTGGAGGGAAAGAGAGCACCAGGTAGACCCAGGGAGAAAATGCTAGACGGACTTGCGGAGTGGCTGAAAACGAGGAGGGTGGAGGAGATGCTCGGGGCGGCAAGAGATAGAGATAGATGGAAGTCCATGATCGCCAACGCCATGCGGCAGGGCACCTGATGATGATGATGATGAGTCTGATGGATGGACAACACAACATTCAGGCTATTTTGTATTTGTAATTGTATGTCGGGGCTGTTCACTTGTGACTTTGTAGTTTGTATCCACACCAGGGTTCGTATAGGCCTACATCATGTATTATTGGGTGGCTAGATTAAATTAACGGTGCATTTTACTATTTTTGCTCATAGGTTTCTTAGACGTAGTTCAGTTTCAAACATAAGTTCTAGATTTTTGCATTTGCCATATTTGAATTTGGAGACAGATAGTTTAGCTACCAGTGATATGATATTGACCTTGTTTCTCTTTATTAATTATTTATGTCCGGGACTAGAGCTAGATCTAGGCCTAGTCGTTGTCGCGTTCTTGTTGTTAATGGGATCCGCGCGAATGTTGACAGTTGAACGAATGAGTTTATTCTAACAAGTACGGTACACATGCCATCTGTTTGTGCAGTTTCTTTTTACGCCAAGACTGCGATAGCAACACAACATATAAAACCCAAACAATACTGCAATCCAATCCGACTGCCCAGGTCAAGCATATGATATGTAGAAGTATATTTATAGCAAATATTTCTTTATAAAGCAGGATTGGGGATGTAGCTCAGTGGTAGAGCGTTCGCTTCGCATGTGAAAGGCCCCGGGTTCGATCCCCGGCATCTCCACTTTTTTTTTTTTCAAAAACATATTTTATAAAAATCAATTTCACTTTCGTTTTTACTACTTCTTTCTTTCTTTCCTTCTTTTTTTTCTTTTTCTTATCAATTATCTTTCGTGTTGTAATACCTGTTGACATTTTCATGTCATTTTCTTATACTTTTATGTAGGTAATCGTTTGCGTACCTTTAATAGTCAGTTTGCCTTTCTGTATTTTTTTAAACGTAATAGTCGTACTTGTTTCTTTGTAACTATGATGCTGTTATCGTCGTCATTATCAGTAGTATTATTATGTGCGAGTACACGTCTGTGCGCGCGCGCGCGCGCGCGCGTGTGTGTGTGTGTGTGTGTGTGTGTGTGTGTGTGTGTGTGTGTGTGTGTGTGTGTGTGTGTGTGTGTGTGTGTGTGATTGAGTTTTCGTGTGCTTACAAAACTGAATATACTATCTATCTATCTATCTATCTATCTATCTATCTATCTATCTATCTATCTATCTATCTATGTATCTATCTATCTATGTATCTATCTATCTGTCTGTCTATCTATCTATCTATCTATCTATCTATCTATCTATCTATCTATCTATCTATCTATCTGTCTGTCTGTCTGTCTGTCTATCTATCTTTGTTTCTTTCTATCAGTCTATGTATGTATGTATGTATGTATGTATGTATGTATGTATGTATGTATGTATGTATGTATCTGTCTGTCTGACTATCTGTCTATCTACATGTACATATACACACACATATGTATATATATGTCTATCTATCTATCTATCTGTCTGTCTGTCTATCTATCTATCTATCTATCTATCTATCTATATATGTGTGTGTATACATACATACATACATACATACAAGTACATACATACATACATACATACATACATACATACATACATACATACATACATACACGTACATACATACATACAAGTACGTACATACATACAAACATACATACAAACATACATACATACATACATACAAACATACATACATACAAACATACATACATACATACATACAAGTACATACATACATACATACATACATACATACATACATACATACATACATACATACACGTACATACATACATACAAGTACGTACATACATACATACATACATACATACAAACATACATACAAACATACATACATACATACATACAAACATACATACATACAAACATACATACATACATACATACAAGTACATACATACATACATACATACATACATACATACATACGCTCGTACATTATGTATCTTGGACTGTATGGTGTGGGCTAATCTATACACCATGTCAGTTATACATGTAGTCAGGAAGGGCATCCATGCAAAAGATGAATGCATGGAACATGCTTCAGCACACACAAAAGCACATGCTCACACGTACATACACACACAGACAGACACACATACACACACACGCACAGAGCACACACATACACACGCACACAGACACACACACACACGTAGGCACGCACGCATACAGGAGCACTGACATACACACACACACTCACGCACCCACAGATTCGCTCATACACACACACCTGTGCGCGCACGCATGTAATGATACACACATGCGCGTGCACGCACACACACATACACACACACACACACACGCGCGCGCGCGCGCGCGCGCGCTCACACACACACACACATGTGCATTCATATACACACATCGTACATACGCATACACATAAGCACACGCTTATATACAAGCAGATGTGCCTGCACCCATACCACACACACACACACACACACACACACACACACACACACACACGCACACACACACACACATACAAGATGGCGGAGACACCTAACTGGTAACGATTTCATTAGCCAGAGACAACGCGGAAAAGTCCATTATGACCAGGACACGACGAGGCCGCCTTGCGCAACAGAAGCAAGAAGCTGCGTCAGCGGGATTGACCGATCAGGAGGGGCCACCGACCAGCAACGAGAAGAACAATGACCCTCCAAATGGCAAGTCGACCGGGGTTACCACTGGCACGCAGAGCGGGACAGCTAACACCACACCTGTTCTCAGCTCTACGGACCTCTCCAGTACGATTGTTGACCTGAAAAATATCGTAGGCCTACTGGATCTGCAAAACCAAGTTCGTTCCTTAGAAAGGACTGTGCTTACACAGATCAAGATCCAGTCGACAGCGACCGCCCCAACCAAGGTAACCAGCAACCGTCAAACACAGACAGACCTCACTGAACCACATCCCACGTACGCAGAAGTTCTCAAACAGCAACACACACGCAGACAGGCCGACCAACAGCCACAACAATCAGACACAACAAAAACTAGATCTAGGCTTAGGCCTAACAGCAATAGGCCTAGCAGCAACTCTAAGCCAGCGAAAAGATTGACCGAAAAGAAAATCAAAGACGGAATAGAACAACACCATGACATCAAAAAAGTTACAGACGTCACCTTACAGCAAAAACGTGCAACGTCACACCCTAAAAAGATATCAGAACGACGTGAAAAGAACCACGACCTTCCGTATGTTCTGACAATCCACGACTCGGTTTTGAGAGATATCAATTCAAGAAGACTGGGACAATCTTATGGCTTCGAAGGAGACTCGTGTCCTGTGAATGACATTAACGATATAAAAAGTTCTTTGGACGAGACACTATCCAAATTTGACAATCATGCAGACTGTATTGTTCTCCACTGTGGTGTCCACGACTTGAATATTAACAAAGATATCGCAACAACAACTCACAATCTCGCTTCTAAAATCAAACATGTAGCACAAACATACCCAAAATCAAAGATAGTCATCAGCAAGATCGCCCCTGTACGACATGCACGTACGGAGGTTCAGCGAAATTTGTTTAATGCATTCTTATCTGCTGAGCTTGTTAACATAAAAAACTTATCATTTGTCTCCCATGAAAACCTTCGAACTAACCAGCAGTTCCTTCACGACAGTATTCACCCCACTGCCAGAGGAAGCAGCGTCTTAGCGGGGAACCTAGGAAGACACGTTCGGGATCTGTTTTGGGAGACCCCAAGGAGGACACCAGGATCACGATCTGCACGGCTACACGCCTCTAGATTCCACCGAGGACCGTTCCACCATTTTGCACCTGCGAACCGTGGTGGCTGCCATACAATATGTTTTAGTAGATCTACAGTTATCAACGTTTCATGTCACAGGACTTTTCCCTCGTCATCTCTGACAATTCTCTTGTTCAAAGTCTATAAACACTAGGATTTAGTCAGACTATCAGGACTCAGCCAGACTATATTCTCTGTACATTTGAAGACATGAATACCATTGTTTTAGTTATTTTTATTTATTTATTTCTGTTCTGAATCTAACTCTTATCTCTATTAGAAGGACGTTTCCCCTTAGTTTTAACTAGGCCTACATCTTTTTTCTACCTTTCATTAGTGGTCTAAGTAATTAATGGTTTTTTTTTTCTAGCCATTTTTCTTGTAGGCAGAAAACTAAAGTATTCGTGATTATCAAACAAATAACCATTAATTTAAAATAAGAGATTAGCCAACAATGAAAATGCGCCAACAATCACAAATCAAATTTTTACAGTGGAATTGTAGATCTATTTCCACCAATTCCGCATACCTGGAACATTTCCTCGCAACAAATCAGTGTGAAGTTCTGATTCTACAGTCGCTTAATGTTATGCCAACCAAACTTCCCAACTTTCAAAATTATTATTATCCTCCAATATATGACTTCGGGAATTCCGGGAAGAAGGTAGCCACTGCTATATACATACTTAAAGAGTTACAGTATCACATATTTACGTCCCCTGTTTTAACATCAACTGAAGACTTACACGCTTGTGCCGCCACAGTACAATTCAGTAATTCATTAATCTTGAATGTTTTGTCAGTCTACCTGCCAACAGGTCCAAATGACCAAAATACAGAATGGCTGCGTACGATACCAGATCTGCAGCACGGTAAATGGCTAATTGGTGGAGACTTTAATTCCCACTCTCCGTTCTGGGAAAAAGACTGTTGCACTGTTACAAGCAATCGTTTGGTGGAGAATATAGTTGACAGCTCGCTTTACCTTTTAAATGATGGAAGTGTCACTAGAATTCCTGATATCTCCAAACACCGGGCAACAGCCATCGATCTATCTTTAATATCACCAGAATTAGTACCATGCTGTACCTGGGACAGTCACAGAGATACTTTGGGAAGTGATCACTTACCTATCATCATAACAATAACTAATGAAAACATCAGGATGAAAGACAGCACACCTGATATTATACCAAAATATAATTATACGCGCGCTGATTGGTCATTGTTTCGGACTACTCTTGCTAAACAAAAATATAATTATGATGAAGGTGAAAATGTAGATGTTATGTTTTCTAATTTCCAGGAGTCAGTTCTAGCTGCTGCAGACCTCTCAATCCCGAAACTCAAATCTTTTACGTCCAATAATCGTTTGGGTAATGTCTGGTGGACAGAGGCATGCGAAAAAGCAGTTCAGTATAAAAAAGAGAAATTCAAAGTCTACATCAAGAGCAGAAACCCTGAAGATCATAAGGAAATGAAAACTGCTAACATCCAATGTAATAAAATCATCGCTGAAGCAAAGAAAGATTATTGGGCATCATACTGCACCAAAGAAATTTCAGATTTTAAGGATTTCCATAAAGTCTGGACAAAAATGAATCAAATGAAAAATGGAGCCAGCTTACCTAGGTGCCCAATAATAATTGATACATGTCACAAATTTCCTTCCGACATGGACAAAGCTAAAACTTTTGTGGATTTTTTTGCTGAAAATAGTAAAGTAGATGGTTTGTCTCCTACCTGCAAACACTACAGAGAAATGGCAGCTAACAACCTTATCTACACTGATCCAATACCTCAGAATGATCGCTGGTTTAATGCTCCAATCACCCTAGAAGAGCTAAAAAACTCAATCTTGTCTCTACACAACAAAAGGAGTTCGGTAGGTGTTGATGCAGTTTCAACTGAAATGATTAAGCATCTTCCAGAAAACTATGTTACTTTCTTACACAAAATTTTTCAGAAATGCTGGGTGAGTGGAACTGTACCACAGGTGTGGCAAAAGTCTATTGTTATACCTATATTAAAAGCAGGAAAGCCTAAAAACAACGAAAACAGTTACAGACCTATTGCTTTGACGTCCCATATGAGCAAACTAATGGAAAGATTGGTATTAAACAGACTTATACATTACTGTGATAAAAATAACGTTATTCCAGTAAACCAAGCAGGTTTCAGAAAAGGGAGATCCACAGTTGAGCACCTGGTTAAACTTACAACTCAGATAAAACAACAGTTTGCCCGTAGAAAAAGTCTTTTGACAACTTTTTTTGATGTGAAAAAAGCGTATGATCAAGTTTGGCATACACGTTTATTGTACAAGCTGAAATCTATTGGTTTATCTGGCAATATGTATAATTATATTAAGTCCTATTTAGCCAATAGAACAATTCAAGCAAGAGTGGGAACAAGTTATTCTACTTCGCGACGTCTTGATATGGGAATCCCTCAAGGTTCAGTGATAGCACCTATTTTATTTAATATCCTTATACAGGATCTTCCTAATGCACTCTCAAATCGTGTTGTTTTGGTACAGTACGCTGATGATATATGTATTTGGATGAATATTACTTTAAAAATGACCACTCCACAGAGAGCACAGAATTACATCAGGAAGTTGTATCAATCTGATCTTGATAATCTTGGAAACCACATGTTAGAAAATGGACTGTCGTTATCAGCGGAAAAAACTAACATGATGCTATTTAATCCTGGTGGTACTTTAAGTCACTTGCCTACTTTCAAACTGCATGGTGAAGTGCTACATTACAAGCAGGTTTTAAAATTTCTGGGAGTCTTTATAACATCGAAATTAACCTGGAATGTCCATTTTGATTATATTTTAACAAAAGCAAGGAAAGCCTTAAATTTTCTAAAGATAATAAGCAGATTACCCTGGGGAATGGATACAAACATACTACTTCATCTGACAACAGTACTTGTAAGATCTAAATTATCCTATGCGCAAGAAGTGTTCTTCAGTGCACCAAAATATTTACTAAAGAAGATTCAAAGCTTAGACTGCAAAAGTCTTAAAATTGCACTAGGTGTACCAGTCCATGCTTCTTGCCTGGAAACGTACAAAGTTGCTGGAATTCTGCCTCTAAACAACTATCGTGAGTTAGCGACAGCAAAGTTTGCCGTTAGAACTTCTTCACAAACGGACAATTTTGTGAGTAAGGAAATAAAAATCAGGTCAGATGTTGACTTTCCGAAACGAGCAAAGAACATTTCATCACAAATGACTGTTGCAACTTACGTATCTGACCTGGTCAAACAGTCTAACATAAATCTGGATGAAATAGCTGAAACACCATTCACAACGCCCATCCCTACATGGGAAATGCTAAAAGCTACTTTTGATATTGATTATACAGATGCTAAGAAATATGAAAACGTTAACATTTCGATATGCAGAGCAAGAGAACACATCGATGAAAAATACCGTACCCACCTCCATATTTTTACCGATGGATCAGTCTTAGAAAATAAATGTGCTGGAGCAGCATTTTATGTCCCAAAATATAAAATAATAAAGTCATTTTTCATTGGGGCAAATATATCTATCTTTACAGCGGAATTAGTCGCTATTTTACAAGCGTTGCATTATCTAGTAAACCTTACACATGTATTTTTCAAAGTAGTTCTCTTTGTTGATTCAAAATCTGTATTATATGCCTTGCAGTCTTTTGATACAGACACAAGACCTGATATAATTACTGAGGCAAATCATCTTATACATCGTTTAAGGATAAAAGGTACAGATCTCAGTTTATGCTGGGTGCCTTCTCACGTTGGTCTTCACGGCAACGAAGTAGTTGACAGAGCAGCTAAGCAAGGTGCACACAATTCTGATAATACTACAGAATTACGTATTAATACTTCCGTAAAAGATGCTTGCAACTTGCTAGAATCAGCCTCATGGATTCGTTTTCATGAACATTTCCATGAAAAGTTTGTGTCACAACAAATGATAAAACTTTCATTTCAAAATGTGTGTAAAAAATTGCAGTTTTCTTCCATATATTATTTGAGAACGATTGTTGCTGTTCATTTTCGTATTCAGCTAAACGCATTGAAAACAAAATACTGTAAAAATGTCAAGTGTATTTGCGGCGAACAATTCACACTGTTTCACTGTCTATTTTACTGCAAAATGCTACGTTCTTTTTTACCAAAAATGTTTACACAAGAAAATTATTCTGAAACTCATTTTAAAGAAGTAACTTCCGATCAATTTTTGTCAGTTAAAATTTCAGAATCGTTGGTTCACAGTCCTGTTAATGCATTACTTTAAGTTTATGAAGTTTGTACTTTAGAGTTAAATTTTCCATACACATTGTTGATGTTAAATGTTAGTGTTAAGTTCTTGTTCCATTTTTCTATTTCCCACCTACTTATGTCTATAACTATGTCTCCTCTATGCCCCAAAACCAACCAACCCATCTCTCATCTCACATACTTTTTTTTTTCTTTTTCTTTTTCTTTTTTTTTTTTTTCGTCTAATATCACTCATAGTGAAAAGACGTTAAATCAAAAAACGAACACACACATGCACACACAAACACACACACAAACTCACACACACACGCACACACAAACACACACACCGCACACATACACACACACACACAAACACACACATACACACACACACTCTCTCTCACACACACACAAACACACACACACACACACACACACACACACACACACACACACACACACAAACAAACACACACACACGCACATAACCATCAATATCATCATCAGTATCAACAACAACGACAATCATAATCATAACATCAGAATATAATGACATAAGGCGCCCGTAGTAAGGATGACCGCGTAGCTTAATCATAATGTCAAAATAAATGGCAGTAAGGCGTCTATGGAAAATGTGACTGAATTGCCCGTAGAGCCAGTGGGATAGCAGACGAATCTATAGTCGTGAGGCCAGACTATCAATGTAAGTAATAACATAATCTACATCATTGGACAAAGTACAGGCCAGACTATCAATGTAAGTAATAACATAATCTACATCATTGGACAAAGTACAGGCCAGACTATCAATGTAAGTAATAACACAATCTACGTCATCTGACAAAGTACAGGCCAGACTATCAATGTAAGTAATAACACAATCTACGTCATCTGACAAAGTACAGGCCAGACTATCAATGTAAGTAATAACACAATCTACGTCATCTGACAAAGTACAGGCCAGACTATCAATGTAAGTAATAACACAATCTACGTCATCTGACAAAGTACAGGCCAGACTATCAATGTAAGTAATAACACAATCTACGTCATCTGACAAAGTACAGGCCAGACTATCAATGTAAGTAATAACACAATCTACGTCATCTGACAAAGTACAGGCCAGACTATCAATGTAAGTAATAACACAATCTACGTCATCTGACAAAGTACAGGCCAGACTATCAATGTAAGTAATAACACAATCTACGTCATCTGACAAAGTACAGGCCAGACTATCAATGTAAGTAATAACACAATCTACGTCATCTGACAAAGTACAGGCCAGACTATCAATGTAAGTAATAACACAATCTACGTCATCTGACAAAGTACAGGCCAGACTATCCATGTAAGTAATAACACAATCTACGTCATCTGACAAAGTACAGGCCAGACTATCAATGTAAGTAATAACATAATCTGTATCATCGGACGAAGTACAGGCCAGATTATCAATATATAAGTACTAACATAATCTTCATAATCGGACAAAGTACAGGCCAGATTATCAATACAAGTAATAACATAATCTACATCATCGGACAGAGCAGCGACTGCGTCCCTTCCCCCCCCCCTCCACCTCCCTCCTGGTGTGGTAATGCTAGTTGCTGTTTCAGTATAAATAGTATCCCCCCCACCTTCTGGAAATTCTGTGCCAGAAATTTCCTCTTTTCTGTCGCTCTCTTTGTTTCTGCTTTGTTCCTTTGTTTTCTGTCACCTCTTCTTTTTGTTTGTTTGTTTTTTCTTCTGCCTTGCTGGTCCATTCACCTGTATGTGTTCGATAAAGTCTTACATGCTTTCTCTTAGGACTGATACAACTACGTTATTAACTGCATTTTGGGCCCAAGGAAAACGTGATGTGGAAAAGTAATTTCAGG
>JAPXFY010000026.1:42049631-42067131 GCA_030674185.1 Monoplex corrugatus | reverse complement strand
CAACAACAACAACAACACACACACACACACACACACACACACACACGAAAACGAAGAGACGAGAGACAGAGAACAGAACAGAGAGAGAGAGAGAGAGACATCAACGAGAGTGGCATGAGACCCGGATATAGTTCTCCACTCCCATTCATCCAAGCAAGCGATTCTAATCGAGCTAACTGTACCACGGGAAAGTAGAATGGAGGAATGCCCGTACCCACAAGACTGAAAAGTATGCCAGTCTAGCCAGCAGCTTCAGGACATCCGGTTTTCAAGCCAAAGTCCTCGCCATAGAGGTCGGAGCAAGGGGGTTGATAGGCACATCATGTCAGCCTACAGTCTCATGAAGCAGCTCTCGATTTCGTGGAGAGAGAGAGAGAGAGGACCTGAGTCCTGAAAGCAATGGCAGAAGCAGCAGGGGAAAGAAAAGCTCCAGCTGAATCTGGACCAGGAGGAACAAAAGTGAACTTCATCAAGGCTTAAAATTCCTGCTATATGATGCTGGTGACCAATAGCCAAGTCGTTGAGACATCCATCACAGGGGTGACTTTGCCTCAAGAAACCTGACCACCTACTACGACGCGCAGGTTCGAATCCCCAAGGAGGACAAATTTGTATTAAAAAAAAAAAAAAAAAAAAAAAAAGGCGACAGCAGAGGGGCATCCCGGAGTCACGACCTGGATGCGGCCCCGGCCCCGGCCCCCTTAGAGTGTATAAGGAGTTAAGGCGCCGAAACTCTTGCTTGATGGAGTTTTTCTCCTCTGAGGACCTTCTGCTGTTCGGCTCTCCCCAGAGTTTCTCACTACAGCTCAATGGGGGCCAACCCGCGCCACCTGCGACCCATTGGGTTGGAGATGGTTACCTCATTACCTAGCCGGATGTACGTGGCTTTCTACTGGTGGGATCCGGGTTAACATAGCTAATTTGACTCTCTCTCTACCCAGTGGCCTGTGGCACACACAGCTACTTATTCAGTGATCCGTGTCTGACGCGAACGACAAAATACACCAGGAAACAAACTCGCACACACTGACACAAAGAGACACGAACACAGACACACAGACGGACACACACACACAGACACAGACACACACACACACACAGACACCACACACACACACACACACACACACACACACAGACACAGACACACAACACACACACAAGACACAGACACACACACACACACCACACACGGAGCTTACATTTTGAGCTTACACCACGCAGACAAGGGCTCACTGCCACACACACACACACACACACACACACACAACACACACAGAGTTTCACTCTTGCTTTCACTGATGTCATTCTATTTAATTGTATTACAGTTTTTACTTCTTTTTTTTTTCGGTGTTTGGATTTTTCTCAGAGTCGTGTACGCACATTGTTTTTCCTCACACTGTGTAGGCGGTATCTTGCTGCACAGTCTACATACAGCATGTTCGAAGGGTGTCCATGCTACTGGGTGTCTTCACGTTTCCACCAGCCAGCCACTGACATGACTTACAGGATTTTTAGATAGACATGGGTATAGTACACACGAAGCGGACAGGACACAAGAATGTCAACACCCATGTTCTGAAATCCCCTCATGCAAAATAACAGGAAGTGGCACAACCTTGACACAGATTGATCAATTCAAATACCTGGGAACGATCATTTCATCAGACGGCAGATGCACATCAGAAATAGCCGGCAGAATCGGCCAAGCCAAAACAGCATTCAGGAAGATGACAAGCATTCTTACCAACAAATGCCTATCAATTGACATCAGGAAGAGAGTTCTTGAATGTTTTATAGAACCAATACTGTTGTACGGTTGTGAGGCGTGGACAGTCAACAAGCAAAGCCAGAACAAGATTGAGGCAGCCGAGATGTGGTTTCTAAGAAGAATGTTGAGAGTTCCATGGACAGCAAAGAAAACAAACGAGACAGTCTTGATGGAGGCAGACACAAGTAGATCATTCATACGGAAGATTAGGAAAAGACAGGCAACATTTATAGGCCATTTTATGAGGAAGGGGGATTTGGAGCACCTGGTCACAACGGGAAAGCTGGAGGGAAAGAGAGCACCAGGTAGACCCAAGGAGAAAATGCTGAACGGACTTGCAGAGTGGCTGGGAACGAGGAGGGTGGGGGAGATGCTAGGGACAACAAGAGATAGAGACAGATGGAAGTTCATGATCGCCAGCGCCACGCGGCAGGGCACCTGGTGATGATGATGATGGGTATAGTACACACGAAGCGGATAGGACACAAGAATGTCAACACACATGTTCATTTGACAGACTGAAGACTGGGAAAAAAAAATCTACACCCTTTATTCCCCTGGGCGGAGGTGTTTAGACGGATTGAACTCAGGATCTTCAAATTGGAAGTCCGACGTTTTCCCACTTGACTACCATGTTTACATCTAACAAGTTAACAAGAAACACCACGAGGATGCGGATGGGACCCAGAGCACCAATGCCTCACCACTCCCCAGACAATCGCCTCCCAAGCTCCCGACCCCAATCGACAGTCCAGGGCTTAAAACAGGAGGAGGAAAAAAACACTTAAACTAGGGGGGTCGGGGGCATGCTACCCCTGGAAAAAATTTTTAAAAACCAAGTGTAAATCTATGCCATTTCGCGCTTTCTGGACATAATTTCAAGAGATATTCAGTGCATAAAAATTGCTGTAAACACATAATTATTACAGGAAGATATATTTGGGAAAAGGGGAGAAGGGGTTAAAACATTATAATAAAATGAACACTCACTCTTTAACTTGAGTGTTTTACAGGTGTTCAGGGGCCATAACTTGCGCGCCGTTGCTATGAACGCTTGCAAGGCGATCACGGATGCCTTGCTCTTTTTTTTTTTTTTTTTTTTTTTTACAAACCGAAATCGCGGAATTCCGCCCAGACGCGGAACGTTTTAAGCCCTGACAGTCATTTATCAAGCAAGAGGGGGCTGTCCATACATTTGCATGACCCATTCGGACCCAGTCAACAGTTACCTTGTTTACAAACCGAATGACGAGATGGGGAGATGACAAACTTCCGGGACATAGCCATACAACGCGCACCAACCAGGTCCAGCCCAGCCCAACGGACTAAGGGAGAATGAAAAAGATCCCTCTTTCTCGCCCCACCTGTCTCTTTCGTGCAGCCCGCTCTGCCATCGGCTCGCATAGCTGCCAGCTCCGTCCCTGTTACTACAGTCTCGACAGTTAGCCTTCGGATGCTCCCAACGTTGCCTTACTTCAAACACAGGACGTTGTTTGAATGGCAGCGAAAGTGGCCAAGCATGATGCTCCAGACACAGCCCATTCTGGTGTTTAGTAAGGAGTGACATACGCGGAAGGGTCCCAGATTAGAAGTCTCTTCTTCTTCTTGGCGTACGCTGCTACACAATCATCTGAGTCCGGGCGATGAATGCAGCAGCCGTCTTTTCCAGCTCCTGTCTGCAGCCATGGAGTTTGGTTGTCAGCGGAGTGTCTGTCGGCCACACGTCCTGTCTTGCCCCACCTGGTGAAGGGGACATCTTTGGAGTATATGCTCCGTGGTTTGGTCTTCTTGACCGCAGGGACAGGTTGGGGAGGGCGCCAGCTTCAGTTTGCGGTACATGTGGCTGTTCAGCCTATTGTGACCAGTGCGCAACCTCACCAGGGCAACTTGCTGCTAGAAATCTAATGTTTACACACTTGACTACCATGTTCGGAACTCCTGCCTTCCAGTCTGAAGACATGAGTTTGAGTATGACTCAAGAAAAACATTGTGCATGTTGTCTCTAGTCCATCCAGTTGTGAATGGGTACCTGACCCTTTTCAGAGATAGGGGAAGGTAAAGCGAAATGGGAGAAGAGACAGATAGCGTCCTCACAATGCTGGCTTCTCCTTGGAGAAGTTGAGGTCTATACTTCTTGTTAGCTTTTTTTTTTCTTTTTTAATGAGACTTGGAACAACACAAAAAGTGAATTAGAACGAGTATTTAATATAACAGAACGAGAGATGCGAAATTTTTGGATAACTGACCTTTGTCAAGTGTATACGAAAGACATCAAAGAATAAATGTACATTTAAAACAAAACAAAACAAACAACCAACAAACCAAACAACAGGAACAACAACAAAAACAACAACAACAAAAAACCGAAACAAATTACAATAACAACAACAACAACAACGAAAAGACAAACAACCAACCAAACAAACAAAAAGAACATAAACAAACAACAACAAAAAATATATTCCCAAAAAAACAAAAGTAACAAAAAAAAACAAAACAAAAAACCCCAAATTTCCACACATGGCATCTAGCAGAAAAGAAAAAAAAAGAAAAAAAAAAAGAAAAGAAAATGGAAATCGAGTCGTTTTTGACACGTTGTTTGCCCCGATATGGTCTTAGCGGTCGGCTGGGCCATAAACAACACGCTGTGGTTTGATTTCAATACCGCCTTATTCTCCCACGGCCGCAAGATTATGAGAACTGCTTTACCATTGTATTATTAATAGTGCCAGTGTCAGATGCAGAAGTTGACGTCTCCATGCTCGGTACAATGACAAATTCCATGTGCACTGATTTGTCATGTGATGGATAAGGTGACCAACTACCTGACATCCATATTAACATTATACAGCCCTGCTTACAGACAGTGTCGTTTTATTTTTATTGAAGGTGGAACAGGTAGACCTCAAGGTTCTCTAAAGCAAAATGGCTGGTGCGTCTCTCTCTCTCTCTCTTTACACACACACACACACACACACACACACACATATTGTGTGTGTGTGTGTGTGTGTCCCACTTGTGTTGTGTGTGTGTGTGTGTGTGTGAACCGTGTACCAGCCATTTTCATTATGGATTATATAAGAAAACTGTTAGCTCGCTGCTATCTGCGAATATTTCTCCCCGTTTTGTCATACTTCAAGACTATTTAAATCTGTCAGTAGTTCCTCGCGCAATTTGTCAATGTGTATGCGTTTGCATGTGTGATTATTTGCGCGAAGTAAGAGCAAAATGATACATTATTACATACACATCGCATCACAGTTAGGCTACTCGTCCAGTTTTTCTCACCCGCCATTTGAACGCTTCTGTTCTTCGCCGTTTGCGATCTTTCCCGCTTTACGCCTACATTTATTAGCCTACAATATTATGATAATTAGGCTTTGTAAGATCGTCAAACGATCTTTCCACACAAATTTGTTATATTTTACTTCCAATCTTGCACGGATTCGAGTGCTGAAGATTTGTTAGTTTTACTATGGTGAGGTTAAATATACAAATAGTTAAAAAGCTTTGTGACTGTATATTATATTATAAATTTATTTATTTTTACATTTTCTTTCTAAACAGATTAAATATTTTCAACATGAAAGTCTTTTAATAATTAAAAGTTTTTCCTAATTTTTGTGGAACAATTTAGGTTTAAATAAATTTTTACAGACAGTTTCTGAAAACAATGAAATCTATAAAAATATACACTACTTTTGATACTAACACGCCAGTGAAATTAAATTGATTCGTATGAATGTGTGGTTTTAACATACTGTTTTCTTAGTTTTTGTCCATGATCAGCAGCTTGCTGTATAGTGGTGTATTCTACAGATAAATGCATTCAGATGTCTGTGATTAAATCCGCCAGCTCCCCCACCCCCACTCCCGAGTCATTTTCGTCTGGCGTTTAGACAGCAGCGGTTGCCTCCCCTGAGCCCTTTTGGTTTCGTGCCTTGTACAACACGGGAGACTGTAATAATGCTCTCGGCTTTCACTCCAAATCTTTTGTACAGACCTAACTAACTAACTAACTAACTAACTAACTAACTAACTAACTAACTAACTAATCAGCCACGGATGAACGAATGAACGAATCAACCTAGTAGGCCCACCTACTAACTGTGTAACCGTCACAGAATAATTTCAACAGTTAGGGCCTACTGATTTCACATTTCAAGTTATCATCATCATCATCATCATCATCATCATCATCAAACATCATCATCATCAATGGAAATATGAATCTCTGATTGACTGAAAACCTTTTGCTCTTTTCATATACAGACAATCATCGACATATTCTGCAAGCTTGATTTTTGTGTGTGAATTATCTTCCTTAAATTAAGTCACGTGGATTTAGTTTCATGCACTTAAAGCAGTCAGTTGTTGAAGACAGGCTGTATATGTTTCCTGAATTTTTTTTTTCGTCAGTTCCTGTCTTGCTTTTTGTGTGTGTATTTAATAAACTCTATAAGAAATGAAAGCTGTACATTTTTTCCTGAATCTTTTTTTATCATTCCAGTCTGTTTTTTTTTTTAGGATTATTTTATGTTTTTATTTATTTTTATTTTTTTTATCCAGTACCACTATATAGGAAATGAATTTCATGTTCAGTCATACAACAAACAGTACAATTTTTTTAAAAAATCTTCTCTTGAGACATTTGTGTGGGTTGTCTCCTTTCAGTTTCTTAACCCTTTGACGCCCGCACCCTATCCACCAACTGCATAAACAATCCTTTGATTCCCTCACCCTATCCTCAACTCCCTGCAGTAAGCTGTGGATAGGGAATCTGATGGATAGGGTGAAGGAATCAAAGGGTTGTTTTTGCTTTGCTGGCATGTTGTCGATGCAGGATGCTGGGGACAGGGTGCTGGAATCAAAGGGTTGTCATGTGCACTGACTCGAAGTCAGCATAATGTGGTCAGATGTTGTTTTCAAACTCTGTTGGATAAGGTTCCTAACGATAGCTAGTTGTCATTTTGTTACAGAAAAATAATCTTGAAGGCTGTGTGTGTGTGTGTGTGTGTGTGTGTGTGTGTGTGTGTGTGTGTGTGTGTGTTGTGCGTGTGTGTGTGTGTGTGTGTTGACTGATTAACGTGACTGTTGACCGATTGACATGACGTTGACTGATTGATGGAACTGTTGATCGATTGACATGATTGTGTTAACTGATTGACATGTCTCTGTTCACTGATTGACACGAATCAGTTAGTGACTGACGTGAATGTTGACTGATTGACATGACTGTTGACTGATTGACGTGACTGTGTTGACTGATTGACATGACTGTGTTGATTGATTGACGTGACTGTTGACTGATTGACATGACTGTGTTGACTGATTGACGTGACTTGTTGACTGATTGACGTGACTGTGTTGACTGATTGACATGACTGTGTTGACTGATTGACGTGACTGTGTTGACTGATTGACATGACTGTGTTGACTGATTGACATGACTATGCTGACTGATTTACGTGACTGTGTTGATTGATTGACGTGACTGTTGACTGATTGACATGACTGTGTTGACTGATTGACGTGACTGTGTTGACTGATTTACGTGACTGTGTTGACTGATTGACGTGACTGTGTTGACTGATTGACGTGACTGTGTTGACTGTCATGACTATGTTGACTGATTGTCATGACTATATTGACTGATTGACATGACTGTGTTGACTGATTGACGTGACTGTGTTGACTGTCATGACTATGTTGACTGATTGTCATGACTATATTGACTGATTGACGTGACTGTGTTGACTGATTGACGTGACTGTGTTGACTAATTGTCATGACTATGTTGACTGATTGACGTGACTGTGTGACTGATTGACGTGACTGTTACTGATTGACGTGACTGTGTTGACTAATTGACATGACTATGTTGACTAATTGACGTGACTGTGTTGACTGATTGACGTGACTGTGTTGACTGTCATGACTATGTTGACTGATTGTCATGACTATATTGACTGATTGACATGACTGTGTTGACTGATTGACGTGACTGTGTTGACTGTCATGACTAGTTGACTGATTGTCATGACTATATGACTGATTGACGTGACTGTGTTGACTGATTGACGTGACTGTGTTGACTAATTGTCATGACTATGTTGACTGATTGAGTGACTGTTACTGATTGACGTGACTGTGTTGATAATGACATGACTATGTTGACTGATTGACGTGACTGTGTTGACTAATTGACATAACTATGTTGACTAATTGACGTGACTATGTTTACTAATTGACTGACTACGTTGACTAATTGACGTGACTGTGTTGACTGATTGACGTGACTGTGTTGACTAATTGACATGACTATGTTGACTAATTGACGTGACTGTGTTGACTGATTGACATGACTATGCTGACTGATTTACGTGACTGTGTTGATTGATTGACGTGACTGTGTTGACTGATAAACATGATTGTTGACGTGACTGTGTTGACTGATTGACATGACTATGCTGACTGATTTACGTGACTGTGTTGTATTGATTGACGTGACTGTGTTGACTGATAAACATGACTGTTGATGTGACTGTGTTGACTGATTGACATGACTATGTTGACTGATTGACGTGACTCTGTTGACTGATTGACATGGCTATGTTGACTGATTGACGTGACTGTGTTGACTGATTAACGTGACTGTTGACTGATTGACGTGACTCTGTTGACTGATTGACATGGCTATGTTGACTGATTGACGTGACTGTGTTGACTGATTAACGTGACTGTTGACTGATTGACGTGACTGTCTTGACTGATTGACGTGACTGTGTTGACTGATTGACGTGACTGTGTTGACTCATTGACGTGACTTTGTTGACTGATTAATTTGACGTTGTTGACTGATTGACGTGACTGTGTTGATTGATTGATGTGAGTTTTACTGAATGATATAACTGTTGACTGAGCAACATGAATGTGTTGACTGATTGACGTGACTATGTTGACTGATTGACATGACTGTGTTGATTGATTGACATGACTGTGTTGACTGATTGATGTGACTGTTGACTGATTGACGTGACTGTTGACTGATTGATGTGACTGTGTTGACTGATTGATGTGACTGTGTTGACTGATTGACGTGACTGTGTTGACTGATTGACGTGACTGTGTTGACTGATTGACGTGACTCTGTTGACTGATTGACGTGACTGTTGACTGATTGATGTGGCTCTGTTGACTGATTGACGTGACTCTGTTGACCGATTGATGTGACTGTGTTGACTGATTGACGTGACTCTGTTGACTGATTGACGTGACTCTGTTGACCGATTGACGTGACTCTGTTGACTGATTGACATGACTGTGGACTAATTGACATGACTTTGACTGATTGACATGACTGTGGACTAATTGACATGACTGTTGACTGATTGACATGAATGTTGACTGATTGACATGATGTGGACTATTGACATGACCGTTGACTGATTGACATGAATGTTGACTGATTGACATGACTCAGTTGACTGATTGACATAAATCTGTTGACTAATATCATCTGTTTCAATTCTTTGACTCCCGCACCCTGTTTATCAGCACCCTGCATTGTGAACTGTGCTAGCAAAGCAAACACTTTATCCTTTGACTCTATCACCCTTTCAGGAAGCTGGTGGAAACGGTGAGGTAGTCAAAACGGGTGAGGGTGTCAAAGGGTTAATTTTTTTTTGCAGTTGGTGGATAGGGTGCGGGAGTCAAAGGGTTAAAGAACGTGTCAACGATTACTAGACTTACTGCTTTATGTGTGGATTGTGTTAGATGACGTTTTGTGCACGTGTGGACTGCGTCTGAAAACCTTCGTACGTGTGTGGACAGTATCTGAAGTCTCTGTGTTATGTGTTTCAGGTTTTGCAACCTGAGGTCTCAGAAGCTGATGTTTGTGATGTTGCTGATCTGGGTTACAGGCCTGTGGCTGTCAGTTACAGAGCGCATGGCCAGGACCAAGAACACTTTCACCGTTGTGGGCAAGCCTCATGACCTGAGGAAGAAGGTGGATGTGGAGAATCTGGAGTCTCTAGTGGCCATCGACGACTCGATGGAGACGGGTCCCCGCAAACACGTCTTCATGCTGAACACGCACAAGGCAGGTGGGTCCATCGTCAGGAACGTCATGCTGAGATTCGCCCGTCGTCACAATCTGACGGTCCTTCTGCCCAGACGCGGCAATAGGTTTTCTGACCGCAGCAAGAACTACTGGCACAACGTGCATCCCCGGAGCATGAAGAGCGTCCATCATGACGTCCTCTGTGACTACCTGGTCTTCAACGAGACGTTCATCACAGCGCTGATGCCCCAGGACACTCTCTACATCGGGATCGTGCGGGACCCTTTCGAGCAGTTCCTCGCCGCTTTTGAAAAGTACGGTCGCGTTCTGTCAGAGTCAGACAACTACCTCCGGTCCATTCCGGGGCCGTACCCTGTGGCCACGTACCTGGAAAACCCACAGAGATGGGAACCCGCCGACAGGAGAAAGTCCTACACCAACAACAGAATGAGTTTCGACTTTGGCCTGGATGTAGAAGAGTGGACAGACAAGCTGGCCATTCAAAAGAACCTTCAGTACTTGGAAAAACGATTCCATCTGGTGATGGTGGCGGAGAAGTTTGACGAGTCACTGATACTCCTTCGGCGTCTGGCAGGCTGGAGCCTCAAGGACGTACTGTACGTTCGGGTGTTGGTCTTCGAGACCCTGAAAAAATTCACTTTTAACGAAACTCAGAGACAGGCCCACAAAAACGTAAACTACGCCGACTACGCTCTCTATCAGCGTTTCGAGGCTGTCCTGTACAAGAAAATCAGCGAGCAAGAGACCTACGAATTTTACAGAGAGTTGACCAAGTTTCGAGAGACGCGAGAAGCGGTGCAAGTGTTTTGTGAGAAGATGGCCGAAAAGTTCATCATCGTCGAGGCCTCTAAGTGGAACGAACCTTTCGCGGTGACCAGGAGAGACTGTATGTACATGATGGGGAAGCTGCCGCTCGTCAAGCCCACAGTTCCCTGGATAAACTACAACTACTATAAAGATGAGAGTCGGCACCTCTTTAACTAGCTTTGGCATAATGGACAGCTGTGGAGAATGGAACTTTAACATTTTGACTCCCGCACCCTATCTACCAACTGCAAAAACATAACCCTTTCATTCCCTCACCCTATCAAGGGTCAAATTATCGCTTTGCTAGCATGGTTGGCAATGCAGGATGCTGGTGAACAGGCTATGGGAGTCTAAGTGTTAAAACAAAATTTGTCTGTCCTGTTTTCTATACCACATTAATAGCTGCAGAAGCTGGGACAATTTTCTGTACAATGCTGTGATGGTGGTGACAATAGAGGGTGATGATCATTGTGCTTGCAGAGTTCCACGTACGATTCTGACTACGTGACAGGGACGTAGTCTACGCTTACTATTATCACAGGGTGCCCCTCAGACCGCATTGTTAGACGGGTAAGTAAGGTTTGCGTAATGAAGATCACGCCATCCATGATTGGACTGGTTACTCAATATTTTCCACCGACCTAGTCCCCCTCAGACCGTATCATTACTCGGGTACGTAAGGTTTGCGTAATGAAGAGCACGCCATCCATGAATTAACTGGTTACTCAACATTTTCCACCCAGCAGGATCTAACGCTCACATTGGTCTTATCCAACTATAGAGGGTAGGTTATCTAGTACACAAAAGGTTTCAGCAAATACCAACGTCCAAGCGAAAAGTCCAGAGGGTTGAATAACAGCCAGGGCCGCCAGGTGCCAAAGATTGCTTGTTTATTCAAATTTCGATGTCCAATGAAAGTCAGGTTAGTTATTCAAATTTCGATGTCCAATGAAAGACAGATGGGAAGGTTTTGTAACAGAAACAACAGAAACGCACTGTATAAAAGCCAGAAAGTCAATCACTATAGGCATTCACCCATTCGATTGCCACCCAGCCAGAGACCTTCCAACCTATCTTAGAGGTATGTAATCCCACGTCTCATTTTATATCTTAGTTAGGGTAGGGATAGAAGTAGGTAGTATGTTTGATTTTCCACAAAGCAAAGAATAGAGTAGGACATAAGAAAGTGTTCAGCATTCTAGTGATATGCAAGTTCTGATGATTTGTAGTGCATCTTAGGATTTTAGGAATATTAGGACCCAGGACAGTAGGAATGGTGAATCACGTTTATGCTGAAGTTGACTGCTTAAATAAATACGTCGTAGTTATTAATCTATGTGTGGACTGCTCATGAAAATCATGTCTAGTGTGGTTAGTGCATTTCTTCTCGTCACTTTCCTTCCTTGTTGTGTGTGTGTGGCTTCTAAGTAGAGAAACAATCCTTCATATACATCCCCAATCCATCTCCCAGTTACATATGACTCCACCCAAAAACCTTCCTGTTATACAAATATTCCTTCCCGCGATACTATCATGATATGATCCTGCCATCAACCAGGCCTGAGAGACACAGACACCTGTTTTGTCTTGTTTTGTCTTGTCTTGTCTTGTGATATCAAATACGTGTTCTGATTCATTTTTGTATGTTTCTGATTCCTGTTTGCTTGAACGCTGGCAATCGTTTTGATTAAGATGTCTAAATATAGGTCTGTCCATGTTTCTGTATTATATGTGTGCATTCTACAAGTATGCGTATGTTATGTTATATCATTTGTGTGTGTGTGTGTGTGTGTGTGTTTGTGTGCGTGTGTGTGTGTGTGTGTGTGTGTGTGTGTGTGTGTGTGTGTGTGTGTGTGTGTTTATAACCTGAAGATGACAAATTTAGCCCCTGAAACGCAATGTCACCTGTGACACGCGTTGTTTGAGAAGAGCTGTCAACTAAGCCCTACACAATGCGATCAGAAACACTAAGATAAGAGAAATGGTGGGAATATCAGCAGAGAATTAAGCAGTTTGCTCATGTGATCAGAGTTAAACCCCACCAGCTGGCTCAGCGGGCGTATGGCACAGATACCTGAATTTGAAATAAGAGGCAGACCAAGGAACACCATGATCGGTAGTTTTAAAGAGATCTTGACGTCACACAGCCTATCTCCACACCAAGCCTGAGTTGAGTACCACTGATTGTTAATGCTAAATGTTGCCTTATTTATTTATTTATTTATTCATTTATTTATTTATTTTAATTTTATTTTAGGATCTTTGCACTTTGGGAGGTTACCTTTGAGCTCACCATTTTTTTTTGTCCCATTTTCTACGCCATCATTAATGGCCACAGAAGCTGGCACAGTTTGTGTGTGTGTGTGTGTGTGTGTGTGTGTGTGTGTGTGTGTGTGTGTGTGTGTGTGTGTGTGTGTGTGTGTGTGTGTGCAGTACGATGATGATGATGTCGATGAGGATGATAATCATGATGCTATGAGTTTCCATCTAGGACTAAGACTGCGTGACAGGCTGTACTCTGCTCTAACTATCATAACATATCCTGGCATCAACCAGGCCGGAGAGATACAGACACCTGCATTGCTGGTCAGAAGATTTGAGCAACACCTTCATTGACACACTCGTGACGTGGATGATACTCGACTGTGTGGTCCCAGTTTTCCCAATGAGCCCATAGCACGCCCAACTCTGGGTAGGAGCCGGTTAGAGCCGAAAAATCACACAAATGATATAGTTTTGAAGGGACTGATGGGAATTCGAACCCTCAACCTTCCAGTCGGTAGTCCGTTGCGTTAACCACAACACCACGGCGACTTTTTCTAAATGTTACCTTATGTTCTTGGTGACCTGAGTCATTTCAGGTTTTGTTGATGTCGATTTTCTTATTAAGGTAGTTTTCAAAACCGGCGTTCAGATTGTTTGTGCGTTTCATATAATCTTTCTTCTTCTTCGTGTGTCAGGTTCTTATCGTCTGCTTACAGCATCTCGTTCCGTCTGCTTACAGCATCTCGTTCAACGAGTCTGGGGTTTGGGTTTGGTTCTCTTGTCGTCATATATACGGAAACTATAGACAGTAGAGTCACCTATGATCAATAATTCCGTCCCCCAAAATGTTGACGTCTCTGCCACCTCACCTTCCTACGACCTCACTGCTGTGAGACAATGTTTACCTCACCTAAGTCATCCAGTCTTCTTCTTCTTGTTTTCTTCTTCTTCTACTTCTCCTCCTCCTTCTTCTTTTTCTACTCTCCTCCTCCTCCTCCTTCTTCTTCTACTTCTTTCTTCTTCTTCTTCTTGTCTATCATCATCATCATCTTCTGCTTCTTATTCTTCTTCTACTTCTCCTTCATCATCATCATCTACTTCATCATCATCATCATCATCATCATCATCATCATCATCATCATCATCATCATCATCATCATCATCAACTTCTCCTCCTCCTTCATCATCATCATCATCTACTTCTCCTTCATCATCATCATTGTCATCATCTTTTTCTTCTTCTTCTTGTTCTTCTTCTTTCTCTTCTTGTTGTTCTTCTTCTTGTTCTTCTTTTGTCTTTCTTCTTCGTCTTCTTCTTCTTTATTTCTTGTTCGTCTTCTTCTTCTTCTTGAACTTCATCTTTTTTCCCTTTCTTCCTGTCCTCGCTCCTTCTTTCTCCTTGTTGTTGATCTTCTTTCGTCCACCACCTACGCGTACATAGTCAGGCCTTATCTGGCATGCTGTGAGTGTGGCAGTTTCTTTTCCCCATCTCCTGCTGACTGCCTTGGGCATGGTTGTTGTCAATATGACTTAAATTGTTCAGGGGTTTTGTCTTCTTGCAGGGACTGTTTGTGTCTTAGTGTTTTCCTGATAGATGATTGAGAGGTACGTTTTCTGTTATAAACAGTAACTCTTGTTATTTTTGCCCCAGCATGGGGTGCTTAGAACATTTTTCATTTTTGTAATAAAAAATATCTTGTTGTCATCTCGTTTTTGCTGTTTATTGGCCCATTCACTAGTATTTGTATTGAGAAACTCTATGTGTGCAATCTGTTGTGTTATTTCTTGATGATGAGGACTGCTAGAACGAGTGTTTGTGTGTGTGTTGTGTGTGTGTGTGTGTTGTGTGTGTGTATGTGTGTGTGTGTGTGTGTGTGTGTGTGTGTGTGTGTGTGTGTGTGTGTGTGTGTGTGTGTGTGTTTGTATGTATATATATATATATGTATGTGTGTGTATGTTTGTTTGTGTGCGTGCGTTTGTGTGTGTGTGCGCGCGTGCGTGCGTGCGTGTGTTTGTTTGTGTATATATATATATATATATATATATATGTATGTGTGTGTGTGTGTGTTTGTTTGTGTGTGTGAGTGTGTGTGTGTGTGTTTGTGTGTGTGTATAGACATACATATGAGTGTTGTATGTGTGTGTGTGTGTGTGTGTGTGTGTGTGTGTGTGTGTGTGTGTGTGTGTGTGTGTGTGTGTGTGTGTGTGTATGTGTGTTTGTTTGTGTGTAGTAAGTGATATCAACATTTTTCAGTGGAACACACGTTCCATTGTTAAAAACATCTCATATTTGAGTAATTATCTCTCTTCTAAAAACATCCATATCATGCTTCTACAGTCGCTGAATACCATCAAAACCAATTTACCTAAAATATCCGGTTTTTATTATCCACCAATATGTGACTCTGTAAATGATGGTGGCCGTATACAAACTGCTATATATATTCGTGAAGGACATTTTCAAGATCAAGACGACAAGTGGATATTTGGTGGTGATTTTAATGCACATGCCCCATTTTGGGAAAAGAATTGTATAAACATAACAAGCAACAGGTTGATTGAAAATATTGTAGATTCCAGTTTATATTTACTTAATAACGGACACGTTACCCGGATCCGTGATGTACCAACCCACAGACCCACAGCTATCGACCTCACTTTAATCTCACTATCACTAGACCCAAACGCCACATGGTAAACAGAGGATGATTTGTTGGGATCAGATCATATCCCCATACGTCTTACCCTAAATCATACTGCTCAAATAGACATCATACCACAAGATAGTTTACCCAAGTTTAATCATAAAAACGCAGACTGGGCCAGTTTTAAGGCAATCCTTGAAAAGACAAGAATAGATCTGAAACAATGAACATAAACGACATATACGCAGTTTTCTGTATCTCCCTCTTAAGGGCTGCTAACATTTCAATTCCCAAACTTACAGTGTCGAAAATAGGAAAACATCATGGAAATGTCTGGTGGAAAAAGGATTGTCAAAAGGCAGTGAACGAAAAGAAAGAAAAATACAACATCTACTTAGCAAACAGGTCACCTGAAAATCATACAGCGATGAAAAGTGCCAACGTTAAGTGTAACAGAATCATAGAGCAAGCCAAAGAACAACACTGGACATCTTTTTTTGTAAATGTGAAGTAAATGACCACAAAGATATGCAAAAGATTTGGGAAAAACCAAAATATGCGAAAAACGGGATCAAGTTGCTATCCATTCCAGTAAAGCTAGACAACAACCCTTTTCCTAGTTCATTGGAAAAAGCAGAAGCTTTTGCATTTGTGTTTGCTGAGGCCTGTCGCGCAGAAGAACTTCTTGTCTCTGATAGAAATTATAGGGAACGAGAAGAAAAGAAAGACGTATATAAGGATCCTGCCTCTGACAATACTCTCTACATAAATGCATCACTCACACTTCAAGAATTAATAGATGCCATTCAGTCAATTCCAAGTAAAAAAACGTCAGTTGGACTAGATGCAATTTCAAATGAGATGCTGAAAAATTTACCAGAAAATTTTATCATCTTGCTATATAACATTTAAAAATGCTGGAATAGTGGGAAAATGCCTAACTACTGGAAACAAACAATAGTGTGGTTCCTGTACTAAAACCAGGTAAATGTAATACCGATTTGAAAAACTACAGGCCAATTGCATTAACATCGCACGTATGTAAACTAATGGAGAAAATAATCTTAAAGAGATTGATGCACTATTGTGAAAAGAATAAAATAATACCAGTGAATCAGGCAGGATTTCGAAAAAGCAGGTCACCAGTAAAAATCTTAACAAAGCTAACTACTAACACAAAACAACAATTTGCAAGACGTCAATGTGTTTTAGCTACATTTTTTTAAATAAGTAAAGCATACGACCGAGTGTGGCACTCCCAATTGTTACATAAATTTAAAAGTATTGGGCTGATAGATCACATTTTTTACTATTATAAGTGTTTCTTAGAAAACAGAGTATTTCAAACCAGGATTGAAAATGTATATTCCACGAAACGAATTCTTCAAATGGGTATCCCTCAGGGATCCGTTATAGCTCCCCTTCTTTTCATGATATTAATGCATGACTTACCTAGTAAAATATCTAAACGTGTAGTTTTAGCTCAATATGCTAACGATTTATGCATGTGGATGCAGGCAAATATGAAAAGGAAAACTCCTTTGCGCTGTATTAATTATACACACAAATGCTACCAATTAGAGCTTGATAAAATAGCACGATACATGGTAGAAAATGAGTTGCATCTATCCCTGGAAAAAACAAAAATAGTTTTGTTTAATAGTGGAGCTAACCCAATAAACATTCCCACTTTCAAACTGGGAGATACTCTTCTCCAGTATAATGAGTCGATTAAATTCTTAGGAGTTTTCCTTACAGCAAAATTATCTTGGAATCAGCATATTGAATACTTATTAACCAAAGCTCAAAAAAGAAAAGTTTAAATTTCTTGAAAACAGTTCGCAAACAGACATGGGGTCAAGATTCATCAACACTTGTTCATCTTTGTAAATTGCTTGTTAGATCTAAATTAACCTATGCCCAAATCTT
>JAPXFY010000026.1:42037131-42042131 GCA_030674185.1 Monoplex corrugatus | reverse complement strand
ATCAGATCTTAAGCGATAGTGACGGTGTTATGCTAGTCTTTCGGATGAGATACTAAGCCGAGGCCCCTGTGTGCTGCACGCACTCAACGCACGTTAAAGAACCCAAGACTACAAAGAAAATTCCCTGGCCAAAACTCTGCACCCAAATCCGCTTTTCATGGGTAAACGTAGAAACACACACACACACACACACACACACACACACACACACACACACACACACACACACACACACACACCACACACACACACACACACACACACACATACGCACGCCACACACACACACACACTCACTTACGCACCCCACATACACTCACGCTACACACACTACACACGAACGCACACACCACACACACACACACACACCACACACACACCACACACACACACACACACACACACACACACACACACACACAACACACACAACACACACAAACACACACACACGTTTTGTATGGAGGGCCATGATCGCCAACGCCATGCAGCAGGCCTCATGATAATGATGACGACGTTATAAAAAAGGAGCAGAAAAAAAAAGGGCGCTGCAGCAATGCTTTTTCCTTAAAGATGGCATCCTAACGTCCGTATGGTAAATCGATTGTGAGCCCCTCTTACCCCCCCCCCCCCCCCCCCAACAAAAAAAAAGAAAAAAAAAAAGAAATGAACAAACTTAAAAGAAGATTCATACACATATAAAGAGCAGAGACAAGCAAACCACACACATATAGAAAGTAGCCACACTCGTATACATAAACAGCCTTGGAAACAAAAGATGTACCATGAGCGAAGCATGCAAGATTGAACCATGGCATTTTGGGATGTATATGAATAAAAAACATGGGGTGTATAAAGAACAAGAAGACAAGAAATGGACCACAATTGTCACCAGTGCTTACACGTACTCTGCGTGTGTGTGTGTGTGTGTAGTGTGTGTGTGTGTGTGTGTGTGTGTGTGTGTGTGTGTGTGTGTGTTGTGGTGTGTGTGGTGTGTGTGTGTGTGTGTGTGTGTGTGTGTGTGTGTGTAGTGTGTGTGTGTAGTTGTGTGTGGTGTAGTGTGTGTGTTGTGTGTGTGTAGTGTGTGTGGAGCGTGAGTGTATGTGTGTGCGTGAGTGTGTGTGTGTGTGCGTGCGTATGTGTCTGCGCATATGCGTGCGTGCGTCTGTGCATGTGTGTGTGTGTGCATATGTGTGTCTGTGTCTCTGTCTGTGCGTGTGTGTTCACAAGCAGAAAATATAAACAAAATCAGTTTTGCATAGAAACATGGGGTAGAATTGTTTGAAAGGAGCACACACAGAAAATAGAGGAAGAAGGGAAAGAAGGGAGAGAATAAATGACAAAGAGCACAAGGGGGGGGGGGGGAGAGGGAGGGGATTACATCTTCCACAATAGAATATATATATATATATATATATATATATACATATGTATATATAAATAAATATATATATGTGTGCATAATATATGTTTATATATGTATATATTGTTTATATATATATATATATATATATATAATATATATATATATATATATATATATATATATATATATATATATTTATATATAAGGTAGTCTGACTGTTCCATTATTTTTTGTCGTCAGGGCTTAACATTGCACATGCGCAGGCGTATGGTGTTAATCACGATCATTTGGATCACTATCATGAAGCGTGGTGATACAGTAGCGCATATGGAAACTCCTCATGCGGGAATAAGACCTTGACAAAACTGAAACTGAAAATGAAAAAAATGAATGAAAGTCAATCCACATCTTTTGTTAGATCCTGAATACATTTGTTTAATCTTTGCAGAAGAGAGAGAGAGAGAGAGAGAGAGAGGAGAGAGAGAGAGAGAGAGAGAGAGAGAGAGAAGAGAGAGAGAGACAGAGCAGACAGAGAGAGAGAGAGAGAGAGACAAGAGAGAGAGGAGCAGAGAGAGAGAGAGAGAGAGAAGACAGGACAGACAGAACAGAGAGAGAGAGAGAGAGAAACAGAGAGAGAGGGAATTTGATTAAGTAGTCTCATTATTTATCAATCGTCTTCGTTGCTCCTGTGAAGGTCAATGGCACCCTCCTCCACATACACCCCTCCCCATCCCACCCCACCCCCCCCTACCCCAAACCCCGCCTATAATCGGTCCTACGTAGGTAGGTAAGATAATCATTCACTCATTCATTAACCCTTTCTCTCCTTTTCCCTATCCCTACCATCCTTCTGCAGATAGCAGCGGATAGCGTGAAGAAGTTGTTGGGTAAACGACACTGGTTTATTTTTATGATAAGTGCGGTAAAGTACCATTTAAAAGAAATGTGGACAATAGAATGGAGACAGAGAAGAAAGGGCAAGAATGGGCTCGTGCACCTTCTTCTGACAGCTTCCCCATAATCTCCATCATTAAGTAAAAAAGTAACACAAATAAAGAGCATGCAAAAACACGAGGAAAAAAAAACTGGAGAAAATTTCAAACGAGTTTTTTTATTAAACGGTCGAAAGACACACACACACACACACACAATGCACAGACACACAGAGACACATAGAAACACACACACAATAGTCATATACACAAACACAGACACATAAACACAGACAGACAGACAGACAGACAGACACGACACCACACACACACACACACACACACACACACACACACACACACACACACACACACACACACACACACACACACACTCATATACTCAAACACATAATACATACATACATACATACATACATATATACATACATACGTACGTACGTACATACATACATACATACATACGTACATACATACATACAGACAGACAGACAAACACAACACACACACACACACACACACACACAATCACACACACACACACACACACATACACACACACAACACAAAGGACTTCATTTCGAAAAGGTAGAAACAGCGATACGAGTGACTGACACGAGAAAGAAAAGACCATCACCACCAACATGAATTGTGTGGTCAAGTTATCACAGCAGAACAAGATGAGGTCTAGATGTGACTCCAGACTAAAGTGAAAGTGTACACAACACCAACAAGATCCACAGTCGACTTGGACTAAAAGTGCACGAAAACGACATGCAACAAGGGATGCCACGCGTGCTCGTCAGAACAAACAAACAAACAAACAAACAAACAAAAAACAAAAACAAAAACAAAAAAAAGGATTCATTAAAGGCTCGAACTCTTGCGCTCCCTCGCACATGGCAGTATCAGTGGCACCTACAGTACAGGTCTATAAAAACCTATATCTATATCTATATATATATATAAACATATAGTATCACTACCAGTGCACGATCTAGGAACTAACAATGTGACACTTTACCCGAAGTTGTCTTCGCTCTAAGGAGAAATTACCTTACAGTAATAATAATAATAATAATAATAATAATAGTAGTAATAATAATAATATTTTTAATAACACTACTACTACTACTACTAACAGCAACAGCAACAAAACAAAAAACAACAACAATAATAATGATAATAATAACAACAACAATAATAATAATGATAATAATAATAATAATGATAATAATAACAATAACAATATAACAATAATAATAGTAACAATAAGAATTATAATAATAATAATACCAATACTACTACTACTACTACCAATAATAATAACAACAACAATAATAATAATGATAATAATAATAATGATAATAATAACAATAACAATATAACAATAATAATAGTAACAATAAGAATTAAATAATAATAATACCAATACTACTACTACTACTACTACCCCAATAATAATAACAATAATAATAATTTCCACATCGAAGACAGTCCACGTCAAAAGCATGCCCACTGCAACTCACGTAGCACTATATATCATTACTGCATGTCAAGTAACGACAATAATAGGTTTAGTTTGAACTTGGAAGGAAAAACAAAACAAAACAACTACAACAAAAACTAACCCTTTACTGGTACGAAATTTAAAGATCGTAAATATGACGAAGTACGCAGTTTGTGGGTCCAAGTTATGGCAAAAAACAAAAACAAAAACAAAAAAACAACAAAAAACAAAACAAAAAGGAAAACATTAACAAACAACAACAACAACAACAAAAGGAAACTGGTATTACCCTACATCAGTGTTGAGGTAGCCTAGGGTACCCTTTACCCTCCTAAAGTGGTCTCCGTCCTTAGGGTCAGTTACCCTATACCGATATGAAACATCTAAAAGTCGTAAATATGAGTGAGAGTACACAATCTTGTGCCCAAGTGATGACAAAAACGCAAACGAAAAGAAAAAAAAAAAAAAAGAAAAAAGAAAAGAAAGAAAGAAAAGAAAACAAAAACAAAAGAAAACAAGACAACAATCAAAAAGAGGGGAAATAACCCTATTCCAGCATTTAGTGGACACATATTTAATATCATAGTGAACAAACTAGTATACACGCATCTGCCATTTTCTCACAGCAGGTGCCAAGTTGTGGGAGTTGTCTTCTGACTTTTTATGCTTACCTTTTTTTTGCGTTTATTCTTTGTTGCTTTTTGTATACGTTTGACAAAGGCTAGTCGGCCGAAAATTTGCACCTGTCTTTGTTCTGTTATACTGAATAAACGTTCAAATTTTAATTTTTTTTTTTTTTTCTGGTTCGAACAAAAACATTTGTCAGTTTATCGTAGACATTACCAATCTCACGGAGCTGACATGTTTGCGGGTCTGCCATGCCTCAACCACCTTCATGTGCTCACACACGCAGAACAACAATACGCACGTTAAATATTCTGTAAGTCATGTCAGTGGCTGGCTTATGGAAACACGAAAACACCCTGCACGCGCGGTCACCGAATCTGTACAAGGCTGTGCAACAACGTAAGTGAAGTGTGGTCATTGTTAATGTTGCTTTCGTTTAAAGCCCAGCCGACTACGTAGAAGCCATATCAAGGCTATAACCGTTTCCAAACAGAGACGACACATTATTAGTATTATTATTTTATTTTTATTATTACTATTATTA
>JAPXFY010000026.1:42004631-42034631 GCA_030674185.1 Monoplex corrugatus | reverse complement strand
ATGGATAAGAATGTTCTATCTTTCCACGCAACAAAGGCTTGACAGGGTGGGATCAGTGAAATATACATGGAATGAAAACAAATGTCTGACCCGCAGAATAATTATCCATGAATCATATCAAATACTCGTCTTTTACTTTTCTGTTTTTTTTTTCCACGACTACTTGGTTCTCTTAAAAGAAGTAGGATACTACACAGTAACACTAATATAAACAGGTAACAAGTAGTATAATAACCTCAGACTGATAACACTCAGTATAGTAACACTAAACTAGACAAGCAATAATCACGCTTTGCTTCTTCTCCTTCGTTTTCTCCCTCGATACTACCATCATCATCAGGTGCCTTGCCGCATAGCGTTGGCGATCATGGACTTCCATCTGTCTCTATCTCTTGTTGCCTCAAGCATCTCCTCCACCCTCCCTGTCTTCAGCCACCCTGCAAGTCCGTCTAGTATCTTCTCCCTGGGTCTACCCGGTTCTCTCCTTCCTTCCAGCTTTCCCGTTGTGACCAGGTCTTCCAATTCCCCTTTCCTCATAAAATGGCCTATGAATGTTGCCTGCCTTTTCCTAATCTTCCTTATGAATGACCTACTTGTGTCTGCCTCCATAAAGACTGTCTCGTTTGTTTTCTTTGCTGTCCATGGAGCTCTCAACATCCTTCTTAGAAACTGCATCTCGGCTGCCTCAATCTTGTTCTGGCTTTCTCGATACTATACGTCTTTTCTTTTTTCTTTCAACGACTGCTTTGTTCTTATAAAAGAAACACGATACTACACCTAACTACAACTGGTCTTAGAGTCAATGTCCTTTCACTCTGCAAATTCCCATTCACAAATTCGATAGTACAATGATCGAAGCGTCAACTACAAGAAGAGATCACAGACAAAACAGGTGTGTAACAAATAGCTGGAGTGCATGGACAACAATAGTAATTCGAAAATAGACAGGTAACAGTCACGTTATAGTAACACCACAGTTAACAGGTAACAATCTAACTGTAGTAACACTCAAAGTAAACCAGGCAACAATCACGATAGTAACACTAAAAGTATAAGAGGCAACATTCATTATAGTAACACAACGTAGACAGGTAACAATCACTATAGTAACACTAAATAGACAGGCAACAATCACAATAGTAACACTAAAAGTAAAGAGGCAACAATTATTATAGTAACACTAACGTAGACAGGTAACAATCACTATAGTAACACTAAACTACACCACAGTAACACTACAATACACAGGTAACAATCACTATAGTGCTTCCAAAGTAGACAGGTAACAATCAGTATGGTGCTTCCAAAGTAGACAGGTAACAATTACTAAAGTGCTTCCAAAGTAGACATGTAACAATCACTATAGTGCTTCCAAAGTAGACAGGTAACAATCACTACAGTAACACTACAGTAGACAGGTAACAATCACTATAGTGCTTCCAAAATAGACAGTAACAATCACTAAGTAACACTAAGTAAACAGGTAGCAATCACACTAGTAACACTACAATAGACAGGCAAACAATCACTACTGTAACACTAAAGTAAACAGGTAACAATCATGACAGTAACACCAAAGTAGGCAGGTAAAACAATCACTGTAGTAACACCAAAGTAAACAGGGTAACAATCACGACAGTAACACTACAACAAACAGATAACAAATAGTATAATAACCTCAGACTTTAAGTAACACTCAGTAATAGTAACACTAAACCAGTCAAGCAATAATCACACTTTCTTCTTCTCCTTCGTCTTCTCCCTCAATTCCACGAAGACTCATTAGGGCGCAGCAACTTAGGAGCTGTTCACCATACTCCTCCAGCTCTGTCGGTTATGTGCCAAAGCCTGGGTCTTGAAGTAGACAGGGAGCAATCACAAAGTAACACTGAAGTAGGAACACTGCAGTAACGTTAAAGTAGACATGAAACAATCAAAACATACAACACTTACCAAAAACAAAAAACAAAACAAAAATTCTACGAAAGTAAAGCCACTACGTTTGTTTCCATGGCTACATTTCTGCCAGTGATTAAAGCCAGTAAGAACGTGTGTACCCATAATTTGAAATGTGTTGAAGAGAGACTCATAATCTCCCTTGGGCAATTCCATACGCGCTCCAACCAAATCAGCCTATGATTATTCAGCAGACTCTACGAGCCTGGGCAAAACCCCTAAGACATTGACCAGGTTTTGAAAATGGATTGGGAAGAAGTAGGCAGAGAGGCCGTCTGAAACTTTAAAAGGAAACTGACGCCACCAGAATGACTGAGCTCTCCCAAACATAATAAGAAGCTGACGTCACCAGAATGACTGAGCTCTCCCAAACATAATAAGAAACTGACGTCACCAGAATGACTGAGTTCTCCCAAACATAATAAGAAACTGACGTCACCAGAATGACTGAGCTCTCCCAAACATGATAAGAAGCTGACGCACCAAATGACTGAGCCTCCCAAACTTGATAGAAGAAGCTGGACGGGCACCAGAATGAGGCAGAGCTCTCACAAAAAGATGAAAGCTGACCACCAGAATGACTGAGTTCCCCAAACATGATAAGAAGCTGACGTCACCAGAATGACTGAGCTCTCCCAAACACGATAAGAAGCTGACGTCACCAGAATGACTGAGCTCTCCCAAACATAAGAAGCTGACACCCCCAGAATGACTGAGCTCCCCAAACATATAAGAAGCTGACACCACCAGAATGACTGAGCTCCCCCAAACACGATAAGAAGCTGACGCACCAGAATGACTGAGCTCTCCCAAACACGATAAGAAGCTGACGCCACCAGAATGACTGAGCTCTCCCAAACATGATAAGAAGCTGAACTCACCAGAATGACTGAGCTCTCCCAAACATGATAAGAAGCTGACGACACCAGAATGACTGAGCTCTCCCAAACATGATAAGAAGCTGACGCCACCAAAAATGACTAACTCCCCAAACATGATAAGAAGCTGACACCACCAGAATGACTGACTCTCCCAAACATGATAAGAAGCTGACATCACCAAAATGACTGAGCTCTCCCAAAACATGATAAGAAGCTGACACCCACCAGAATGACTGAGCTCTCCCAAACATGATAAGAAGCTGACACCACCAGAATGACTGAGCTCTCCCAAACAGATAAGAAGCTGACGCCACCAGAATGACTAGAGCATTCATGATGGGAACAGCTGACAGTCCACTTTTTTTATTTTTTCATGATGGGGGTTGAGAATTGATTGATTGATGGTTCAGTTTTTACGTCGACACCCACACCTCAAGTGATATGGTCGACAGGGATAACAGCCATCCCAGGGAAGTGGAGGAAGGGGGGGGGGGACTTATCTAATCCTATACTGATACCACCAGAACAACAAATGATGTTAAGATGGGACAGTGAGAAGGCCTAGTTTTAATGTAGCGCACACACACAGGGATTCGAACCCACAACCATTAGCATGTGGATCCGACGCTCAAAACCAACTGAGCTACTGGGGCCTGCGCGGGAACTGGGAGACTATCCTAGGAGACATTAGATTAATCACATTTGCAGTCCAAGGCATTGATGTCTATAAAAAAATTAAAAAAAGTCAGAGAGAGTGATATATGCAGATCATAAGAAAAAAAATGATCAACAAGGGAGTGATTGAGGGGTTGAGGTAGGGGTGAATGGGGGTGGGGTGGGGGTGGGGAGCCAACAAGCGTGCAGGAAAACGGCTGGTGGTGGTGGTGGTGGTTCCAAGAATTCATCACAAGGTGAGCTAGGTGCTTATCATAACACGGAGCAGCATCACAACAGATTTTAGGACAACAGGCTATATATTATCATAAAGTGAAGGGAAGGGATGTTTAGAGAGAGAGAGAGAGAGAGAGAGAGAGAGAGAGAGAGAGAGAGAGAGGGAAGAGAGAGAGGGAAGAGAGAGAGGACAAAAGAGAGAGAGAGCAAGAGACAGAGAAGAGACGAGAGAAGAGAGAGAGACGGACAGAGACTGACAGACAGACAGAAAAAGAAAGAGAAAGAGAAAGAAGAGAGAGAGAGAGGGGAGAGAGACAGAGAAGAGAGAGAGAGACAGAGACAGAGACAGAGAAGACAACAACGACAACAATCACAGACATTACTGCTATTCAAAATTGTGCAGATTATCAAAGCCAAGAAAGGAGAGTCATACGGGCAAGCTGGACACTGTCCAGGTGACAGTGTGACTCTACAAGGGACTGCAAAGGTGCACAACAATCTGAAACGTGAACAAGAAATGTGCAGTTTTGAACGTCTAGGAGGAATAACAGCCGGAACCGGCTGTCGTCATCATCAAACACCACGTCAACACGCATACCATGAAAATTCATCTTCCTCAAACAATCGATGAATATGATAACATGATGATACAATAAAAAAAAAAATCGTCAAGCAAACGACATGGAAATGGATTTTTTCAAAAAAAAAAAAAAAAAAAAAAAAAAAAAGATATTCAGAGGAAAAAAAGCGGACATATTAGATTGTATTAAAAGTGCATACATACATACATACATAACAACAGACACCAATAAGAGAAAACTTGTCACAGCATTTTCGTTTGTCCAGACGAACATCGCTGAACCATACTTGATTCATCAACAACACTAACGGGTACATCCACACACTACATGTACATGTAACTGGATCACTCATTTTTTTCGTTTTTGTTTTTCTCTGCAAGTATTGGAAATGACACTGCTCAAGACGGAGTCATCACGCTCGAAAAAAATCCATATGCGCTTCGTCCATATCTGCCAGTAATGATACGGCAGATTTTTTTCAGCCTACGAAAAACTTTATATGTCAACAACAAAGTAGGCGAGAAGGACAGAGAGAGAGAGAGAGAGAGAGAGAGAGAGAGAGAGAGAGAGAGAGAGAGAGGAGAGAGAGAGAGGAGAGAGAGAGAGAGAGACAGACAGACAGACAGACAGAGGAGAGACAGAGAGAGACAGAGAGAGAGAGACAGAGAGAGAGAGAGACAGAGAGAGAGGGGAGGGGGGTTAGAGAGAACACGACTTATTGAACGTTAAGCTGAAACCACCAGAATGGATGGAGCTTTTGGGTGGGTAGCGAACGGGTCGGTACCAAAAATAGTGTTGCAGAAGTCTGTTACGCTGATGCTACGCACACGGGGCAAGGATAGACTGGGTACCTGTCTTCCAATTCGTTGTACACTATCAAGAACAGTGAGGAGGAGGGGGGGGGAGGTGGAGGTTTCATGTCTTCAATAAGTACACTGAACGTGTGTATACAGTACAGTACTGGACATTGCCAAATACTCCAACGTATGTTCCGAATGGGGGCTGTCCCACGTAGATGGATTCTGGAGGTTTTTACTTTCTTTAACCCTTTGACTCCGGCATCCTGTCCTCCAGCATACTGCATTGTCAACCATGCCAGCAAAAAGCAAAAACTGAACCCCTCTAATTCCCTCACCCTATCCGACAGCTTCCTGCAGGAAGCTGGTGGATAGGGTGAGGGGAGTCAAAGGGTTCAGTTTTTGCAGCTGGTGGATAGGGTGCCGGAGTCAAAGGGTTTAAAATGTTTTGAGGGATTCGTCGTTCTCGGGAATTTTCCATTTCCATACGCGATCCACGAAAATCTGCCCAAATGTTGCTGTCAATTTATTATCGCGTTTCGTCTAAATTCAGCTGCATATTTAGATAAGGATTAAGAGGCAAAGATAGCTACCGGTCTATCAATTCTGAAGCCATGTTGAGTCTTCTGCCTCAAGCTAATTGACGAGACACGGCCAAAAATGCCATGTCCATAATCAAAACAAGTTGCGAAAGAATGTGACACTGACGGACATGGGCTGTTTATACATTTTTGCTGAGGCTTTAATTCTTCTTCTTCTTATTCTTGTTCTTCTTGTTCTTGTTCTTCTTGTTCTTGTTCTTTTTTTTGTTCTTGTCTTCTTTTTCTTTTCGTTTCTTCTCTTCTTACTACTTCTTCTTTCTTCTTCTTCTTCTTCTTTTCTTTACTATTCTTCTTCTTCTTTTTCTTTTCTTTTCTTCTTCTTCTTGTTTTTGTTCTTGTTTTCTTCTTCTATTTCTTTTCTTCTTCTTCTTCTTCTTTTTCTTCTATTTTCTTCTTCTTCTTTTTTCTTTTTCTTCGTTCTTCTTCTTCTTTTTTTTTCTTGTTGTTCTTCTTCTACTACTTCTTCTTTTTCTTCTCTTCTTCTTCTTTTCTTTTTTCTTTTCTTCTTCTCTTCTTCTTTTTTCTTGTTCTTGTTTCTTCTTCTTACTATTTCTTTTTCTTCTTTTTTTCTCTTTTTCTTTTCTTCTTGTTCTTCTTCTACTATTTCTTCTTCTTCTTTTTCTTCTCTTTTCTTCTTTTCTTGTTTTTGTTCTTCTTTTCTTCTTCTACTACTTCTTCTTTTCTTCTTCTTCTTTTTCTACTTCTTCTTCGTCCATGATTCCGTGAAGAGTCACTGGGGCACCGTATTAACTAATGGTCATCTGATTCCTCCAGTTTTGTCAATCGTGGGTATCTGTAAATGGTTGTTTCTCTGTCCAGTCCACAGTCTTGTCAGTCCATCGTTTTTTTGTTGTCTGTCTTACCTCTGTCTCTCTTCCTCAACAGTTCCCTGGAGGACTGATTTAGCGAGGTCAATGTGGTCTTGGTACATGGACATACAACGTGGTTTTCCTTTTTTGGTTAAACATCTCGAAATTACTGAAAGAAAAAACGTTCAGTCATGTGATGACGGGGGTAGGTCCATACAGTGCCGAACCAGGAAGGTCTCTCGCTTTGTTCATTTCCAACATCTCAACAAAAGCAAGCAAAAACTATGAACAAACAAAAAAACAAACAAAAACAAACAACAACAACAAAAACAAACAAAAACAAACATAAACAAAAACTACAACAACAAAAAACGAACACTCTTTCCACTCACCACAGTTTCTATTAATAATTCAACCCTTTGACTCCCGCACTCTGTCCAGCAACTGCAAAAACCTTAACCCTTCGACTCCCTCATCCTATCCAAAAGCTTCATGCAGATCTAGGAAGCTGATGGATAGGGTGAGGGAGTCAAAGGCTTGAGTTTTTGCTTTTGCTAGCATGGTTGACAATGCAAGATGCTTGGTGGACAGGGTGCGGGAATCAAAGGGTTAACATTTTTATAGCCATGTTCCCGTGTGCACATGTCTTTTGCAACAGTAAATGTCCGAAATTACTTGGAGAAGAAGCAGAAAGCAGTTCTGGCAACTTTTCCTATCCTCTTCACCCACTACGGAAACATCAGGACAGTGGTACTGCTGTCCAGTTGAAAACGCTTTCATAACCCACTGACTTCCTGAGTCTCGTCACCAGCTTTCAACAGCTTTCCTTACCGTCTTCCAAGAGGTTCCTGAAGGTAGGAAACCACTGGAAGATGGTAGGTATCAGTTTCTCAAGATGATGGTCTCCGCGCTCTTCATGAATTCCATAATTTATGCACTTACGTCACAGGTGCCATGTTGATGGAGAAGATTCACAACGATCATGACACAAGCCTTTAATAAAGCCTGCACATAAACCCATGAGCTGGCCAGGTCTTGAGATCCCACCTAGCATCATGGTAGGTAGACCTAGGAATTCGCAGGATGACGGTAAGAAGCTGGTGGGTCGGCTGAGGAAGAATTAACCCTTTTATTCCCTGTCTATCCACGAGATTCCACTGACCTTCCTGAAAACTGCTGGAGACTGACAGAGTCAGAGGGTTACTAAAGCATAGTTCCTTGTATCGCTAGTCAAACAACTGGGAGAAACCCTCTCTCCAATAGTCAAAAAAAAAAAAAAAAAAGAAAAAAAGACTCCCACTAACCCAAAATAAAAATCACACCCTCCTCCCCTCTACCCCCTTCCCCATAAACAAAGACTACAACAAGAAACCCAACCTCACACACACACAACCCACAACCCCTCATTCCATACAAGAAAAACACATCTCTTTCAATAAAAAGAAGAAGGGAAAAAAATCACGAGGTGATAACATGAAAAAAAGTTCCTCTTTTGGTGTAGTAGGTTCTGTTCATATTGCTTATAGCCCAGCCGACTACTAGAGCCATTTCAGGGCTAAGTGTAGTAGGTGATGTGGTTATGGTAGATATGGTCTGTTGAAGGAATTCACCTACACATTTCTTGAGCTACGATATTTTTTTTTTATTGACCAACGCGGTAAACGCCTGACTTCCAATCAGAATGTCCTGGGTTCCATCCGTCTAGACACCTTGGCCCAGCGGGTCAAGAGTGAAGAGTGTTGGAGCAACATGTGTTCCGATCTGCCATTGTCTAAATGTGACCTCCCACCACGAAATCAGTCTTAACTGACAGTCAGTCGAACAGCACAAGGAGCCGAAAAGGTGACTGAGGGTCTATCTGGGGTGTTTTGACTTTTTCTCAAAATTGATTTCTGCAGACTATAATCTATCCCCCACAGAAATTTTTTTCTTGAAAAAATATTATCAATCAATTTAAAATGGTATTTTATTGCACTGATCGCAGCAGAAAGAACACAATTTCCTATCAAAAGTACCTATTTTTGTCTCTTATTATGAACCGTAACCTGTACAGTACCCGCACATGTAATATACTGATGGAAAGCGCTTTGGTGCACCTTTCAGATAATGACAGCGAAAATTAGAAGCAAACTGGGTCGAAGCCACCAAATAAAGAAATTTAAAAAACATGTGTAGGAGATCACACAAAAACTTTAGAGGCCGTTTTCTCAAAATGGCCTCATACAACTTAATGACTTTAAACATACATAACTTCTACGTTTTCTTTTAGTACAAGCTTTATTCAAGTACCGAAATAATCAGCAGAATGTACACTTTCCAGTGATATGTATATCTCAAAATGCCCCAAATGCTAGTTAAGACTGATTTTGTGGTGAGAGGTCACAAATGCTCTTCGTGTGTATATGCACGCAGAGTATTGTCCGTATCTGCCATTGTCTAAATGCTCTTCGTGTGTATAATATGCACACAGAGCATTGTTCCGATTTGCCATTGTCTAAATGCTCTTCGTGTGTATATGCACACAGAATATTGTTCCGATCTGCCATTGTCTAAATGCTCTTCGTGTATATAATATGCACACAGAATATTGTTCCCAAGTGCCATTGTCTAAATGCTCTTAGTGTGTATATGCACACAGAATATTGTTCCCATCTGCCATAGCCTAATGCTCATTGTGTCAATAATATGCACACAGAATATTGTTCCCAAGTGCCATTGCCTAAATGCTCTTCGTGTGTATAATATGCACACAGAATATTATTCCTATCTGCCATTGCCTAAATACTTTCGTATGTATATGCACACAGAGTAATGTTTTGATCTGCCATTGCCTAAATGCTCTTCGTGTATAATATGCACACAGAATATTGTTCCCAGGTGCCATTACCTAAATGCTCTTCGTGTGTATATGCTCTTTGTGTGCATAGGCACAAAGAATATAGTTCCCATCTGCCATAGCCTAAATGCTCTTCGTGTGTATAATATGCACACAGAATAATATTCCTATCTGCCATTGCCTAAATACTTTCGTATGTATATGCACACAGAGAAATGTTTTAATCTGCCACTGCCTAAAGGCTCTTCGTGTATCATATGCACACAGAGTATTGTTCCGAATTGCCATCGCCTAAATGCTCGTCTTGTGTGTATGCACACAGAATATTGTTCCCAAGTACCATTACCTAAACGCTCTTCGTGTGTATAATACGCACCCCAGAGTATTGTTCCAAATTGCCATCACCTAAATGCTCTTCTTGTGTGTATGCACACAGAGTATTCTTCCGATCTGCCATTCCCTAAATGCTCTTCGTGTGTATAATATGCACACAGAATATTGTTCCCATCCGCCATTGCCTAAATGCTCTTCGTGTGTATAATATGCACACAGAATATTGTTGCCATCCGCCATTCCCTAAATGCTCTTCGTGTGTATAATATGCACACAGAATATTGTTGCCATCCGCCATTGCCTAAATGCTCTTCGTGTGTATAATATGCACACAGAATATTGTTGCCATCCGCCATTGCCTAAATGCTCTTCGTATGTATATGCATGCACACGAAGTATCACATATGCACGTCAAAGATCCTGTGAGTCATGTCAGTGGCTGGCTTATGGAAACACAACAAAATAACCAGCATGCACATCCACCAACCATGCAGACATGAACCTATACATGTGAATCTCACTCCGAGTGGTTACAGGCTTGCTTCTTTCCATCGCTCATCCCGAGGTGGTGGTATCGCCATCCTCTACAACGACTCACTCCATTCCCGCCTGTCTTTCTCGCAGTCTCTGCCTTTCTCCCATCCTTCTTTCGAGCACGTTGAAGTATCCTTCCAATCCACCCCTCACCCCATCACCTTCTCCTGTGTCTATCGACCTCCACCTAGCTCTGCCAACAAGCTCACCACATCCATGTTTCTCTCTGACTTTGATCAACTTCTTGATTACTACTGTCTCTTACCTGGAAATCTCATCATTCTAGGTGACATCAATGTCCACTATGACAACACTCACCGTTATGACACAAGACATATCATCAACTCTCTGTCCAATCACAATATGACTCAACACATTTCTGAACCAACCCATCAAAAAGGTCACATTCTTGACTGGATCATTTCTCGTGATCACCACAATTCCGCTACTGACAACTGCTTAGTTCTTTCTACCCATCTAACTTCAGCCCTTCCATCTGACCACTCTGCAATTCTCTGTTCTCTCGACATTTCTCCTCCTTCCCGTACCATGCGCACAGTGACTCGACGCAATCTCAAATCTATCGACCTCTCCACATTTTCATCTGATGCCTCCCGTCTCCTTTCTGAAAAGTCACATAACCTTGCCGATGAATTCTATACTACTCTCCACCATCTTCTGGACACTCATGCTCCAGCCACAACCCGTCCTTTACCTGACCGCCCCCCTACCCCCTGGCTCACTCATGAGATCGCCTGTGCAAAACGTGCCCGCCGCAGAGCAGAGCGCCGCTGGCGCAAATCCAAACTCACTGTACACAGGCAACTTTTCCAAGCCTCTAAAACAAAAGTATCCACCCTCATTGCATCAGCAAAAACAAGCTATTTCCAAACCAAAATCCTGAATGCCTCTTCTTCAAAAGAACTCTTTACAACCATGAATCATCTCCTTGGCACACGAAAAGATTTACCTCTCCCAACAAAACATACAAATGAAGAACTCCCATCTGTATTCTCCAACTATTTCACCACCAAAATACAAACTCTTCGTGACAGGCTTGACAGGACACCCTGTCAACCATGCCCACCTGACCCTTCCTTCTCTGGCACACCTCTTACTACTTTTAACCCAGTCTCACAAGAAGAAATTCTCAACACAATCAGATCCATGTCGTTCAAAACCTGCGAACTGGATCCTCTTCCAGGTTCTCTCTACGCCGACTGTCTCCCTACTCTCCTCCCATTCATCACTGACATCATCAACACTTCTCTTCAAACTGGAACTGTCCCTGATTCTTTCAAGTCTGCTATTGTTCACCCTCTCCTCAAGAAACACAATTTAGATCCAAATGAACTGAAAAATTACCGGCCTATCTCTAATCTCTCTTTCTTGTCAAAACTCCTTGAAAAAGTCGTCCTCAACCAACTGAACTCTCACCTGTCTGCCAACAATCTCCTCAATCCTTTCCAGTCAGCCTACCGCCAGTGCCATAGCACTGAAACTGCCCTACTACACATTCTCAACAATCTCCTCCTTGCAACTGATACTGGCAAAGTCTCTCTCCTCACACTCCTTGATCTGTCTGCAGCCTTTGATACCATTGATCATGGTATTCTCCTTTCTAGACTTCATCATACTTTTGGCATCTCTGACATTGCTCTGTCTTGGTTCACTTCATACCTATCCAACAGAAAACAAACCGTTCTCATCAATGGCACTTACTCTCAACCTGCATACCTGACCTGTGGTGTTCCACAAGGATCTGTCCTTGGCCCTGTTCTTTTCACTCTTTACACCTCCCCCCTGTCCACCATCATCAACTCCCATTCTATAAAACACCACTTCTATGCTGATGACACCCAACTTCAAGACAGTGACTCACCTGATAATATACAGCGCCTGTTGACTCGCACCACTGAGTGTTACTCGGACATTAAGAACTGGATGACACACAATAGACTTCAGCTTAATGACGACAAAACAGAAGCTATCCTCATTGGCACCCGTCAGAAACTTTCTCAGCTGCCTCCTCTTTCTCTCCCATTATGTAACACATCAGTCCCAATTTCTGATTCAGCTAAAAACCTTGGTGTCTGCATTGACTCTACCCTCTCCATGAACAACTTTGTTTCTCAAACTGCCAGATCCTGCTACTATCATCTCCATCGTATAAGGCTGATCAGGAAGTATCTCTCTGTCGAAACAACTGCAAAACTCGTTCTCTCCTTCATAATGTCTCGCATTGACTATTGCAATTCACTCCTGTCTGGTCTTCCTGCCTCCACCATTCACATCCTACAGCGCATTCAAAACAATGCTGTACGCCTTGTACTCAAAAAGAAAAAAGCTGACCACATATCTCCTCTCCTGGCACAACTTCACTGGCTCCCTGTATCAAAGCGCATACAGTACAAACTAGACACCATGTGCTACAAAAGCCTCAATAACGCAGCCCCCGATTACCTGTCAAGCCTACTTGAGATCTATCTTCCCTCACGTACCCTCCGGTCTGCCTCCGATCCTCTGACTTTTCGCTTTCCATGCACTAAGCTCAATACCTATGGTCCACGAGCCTTCTCTGTTTCTGGTCCACTCTCCTGGAACAAACTTCCTCTCTCAGTCCGTCAGCAACCTACTTTTGTCTCCTTCAAGTCCGCTCTCAAAACTCATCTTTTCTCCTCCGCATAAAATCCTAACCTCACTCAACCCCCCCCCCCCTCTCTGCAGCCTGTCTCCGCTCGGAGGGAATCACATGGTTATAATATATAATTGTATATGCTATGCTCTCTATAATTTTCCATTGGTTTTATTCTTGCTTTTATTGCTTTTATTCTTTCTCCCCATTTATAGCCATGCGTGTGTGTGTGTGTGTGTGTGTGTGTGTGTGTGTGTGTGTGTGTGTGTGTGTGTGTGTGTGCGTGCGTGTGTGTGCGTGCGTGCGTGCGTGCGTGCTTGCGTGTGTGTCTGCTTCAGCGCTTAGATTTGATTTTATCAAGATTTTGCGCTATATAAATATTGTAATTATTATTATTATTATTATAACTACATGATACAGTGTGATCAGTTTTCCTAGCAGCGCGTGTTCTCTATGCTCCGCTCAGAGTGGAAAGTCTGATTATGTGTAATGGACAGCGAATCCGAATGTCTTTGGAGAATAGTACCAGAGAGGAACAATTTTTGATAACAACAACAACAACAACATTAATGATAATAAAAATAATAATAATAATTACAAGAATAATAATGATGATAATAATAATAATATTAATAATAATTTAACAACAACAACAACAATAATAATAACAACATCATAATGAAGTATCTTTTACTCTCTAAGACCTTTACGACAACTCTCTCCCAAATGCGCTTGCACACACACACACACACACACACACACACACACACACACACACACACACACACACACACACACACACACACACACACATACACACACATACACACACACAACACAGACACACACACACACACAGAGCCTTTCCCATACAGTCTTCACCCCTCCCATTTTCCCCCTCCCCTTACCAAGTACAGCTAAGTAATGACATCAGTAATGACATCAATAATGACAGCACCAGTCACAAAACAAACGACAGGGAGTAAAGAGCTATACCATCAACATGACACCAGACCGTATAAAAACGTGGAGTAAAGCTTCTTCGTTTTGGGGGGGGGGGGGGAGAGAGAGAGAGAGAGAGAGAGAGAGAGAGAGAGACAGAGAGATAGAGAGACAGAGACAGAGACACAGAGAGAGAGAGAGAGAGAGAGAGAGAGAGAGAGAGAGAGAGAGAGAGTGACATGGCCAACTGACCTAAAATCTGTTCATAGCATCTTTTGCAGGATGAAAAAACAAACAAACAAACAAACAAAGGTCCACTAGCCGCACGTAATCCATAGACATATTCGTAGTGATACGATAAAAAACAACAACTACACGACACACAATACTCCCCAAAGATGGGAGAAAACATTCCGAACCACAGACAGTCCATGCACAGTTGGATTTGGAAACTATCAAACTACAGTTTGAAAGTCATGACTGAAACAATCAAACCACACACACGAACCATGAATTAAATAAAAAAAAAAAAACGTGGTTTAGGTTTAACCATTCAAACCACAGACAATCTCTTACAAACTGACTGAAAGTTTTAAACGATTAAACTCAGACAATCCATGAAAAAAATGGATTAAGGGTAAATTAAGCAATCATACCACAGACAATCTGAAAAAAAAACCAACATCATTGATTGAAGGATTAAGCACTCAAACCAACACACACAATACAGGGTTGATTTAATTAATTAAAACCACGATTCATAAAATGTAGAATTAAGACAATCGAATCACCGACAGTCCATTTGATCCAAGATTATCAAAAAAATCAAATCACAATCCATTGAGAGAGAATGAAAAAGAAATTCAAGCACATACATGTCCATTTGAAAAAAAAAAAAATTGAAACAGACCACGGGCAAGCCTGCAGAACGCAGCGCACTCAACAACTATCTTACCGGAAGTTGTGAAGGGGGAGTAACCAATGCCGCACATCCTGTGACAGACTCACCGCTCGGTATTTTTGTGTGTGTCGATGGTTTTTTTTTGTGTTGCTTTTGTTTTTTTGTTTTTGGTCTGTGTCTTTCTGGTTGCTACATTTCTACACACACGTTTCGCATCGCACATGCAGACGATGATCCATGAAGTAAAAAGCACATGCAGAAAACGCCACGTGCTTGTCAGATCGCCACTTTTCGTGAGCAAATTGGAAAAGAACGACGATAACAGTTATAATAATGATAATGATAATAATAATAATAATAATAATAATAATAAAAATAATAATAATAAAAAGGCATGCGTAATAAAACCACAGGATTGAATTATTTCGGGAATACATCGCATCAAAAAACAAAAACGAAACAAAGAACAAAATCTGACATGATTTCACCATTGTGTTAAAGTTTGAAAACCAAATCAGCGATATTTGGTATGAATTAGCAATCAAAGAAGAAGAAGAAAAAAAAGAAATTGAACGATTATCTTTAAAAAATCCACATAATAAGTGATACCACTAATCAATAATCAATATACATAATAAAGGGAACAAGGGGAATTAAGGAAGATTAAAAAAAAACAACAACAAAAAACCAACGGTGAACATTTTACGAAGTAGCCAATCAACACCAATCGTCATCCTCGTCCGAGTCCTCTTTGAGAGGAATGTTGATATCACTTCGCATTTCGTACCGTTCCTGTTTTCTACCAGCTTTAGGTTTGAACCCGTTCGGTGGAGTCGGGGTGGGTCTGGCCCGCCCTCGACCGCTGGGCCCAGTGGCTGCAGTCACTCCGCCGGAGTCGGCGGGACTGTCAAACTGGTGAGCTAAAATGCGACTACGATCAGACACGGCTCGTAAATCGGGTGACATCCCGCTGTGGGCTCGAGAGGCGGGCCCCCCGCGGTCAGACCCGTGCTGTCTGTCCCTGTCTCTGTCTCTGTCCCTGTCTCTCTCTCTGTTGTTGTCTCGGTCTCCGAGACCGTGGCGACCTCTGCCGGAAGGGTTGTCGTTCGTAGAGCTTGGGCCTCTAGCGGCCGAAGTCCTGGAGTAGGGTTTGTGGGGGTTGGTGGTGGTGGCGGTGGTGGTGGGGGCGCTCGTGCCGGAGTGGGAGGAGCCAGTGGTGGTGGTGGCGGTGGCGGTGGTGGTGTTGTTGCTGTTGCTGTTGTCGCCCTTGTTGAGGTTGGTCCTCTCCGTGGGGCTGTAGGGCTCGGGTCGGGCCAGGCGGCCGGGTGGGGGCACGTGGTGCGCAGAGGAAGAGGATGGTGGGGGCGCGGACCTTCCACCCGCTCCCCCCTTCCCAGGGTAAGGGTTGGGAGCTGGGGGGTGGGGGTTAGCTCCACCGCCTCCGCCTCCACCTCCACCACCACCTCCTCCTCCTCCTCCACCCTGGTTGTTGCCATGGTGACTGTTCTCCGCCTGGTGGTGGTTCCGGGGTAGTCGGGTCGGGGAAGCGGACAGGCGCGGGAAGTTGATGTTGGCGGGCGACTTGGGGGCCTGGGGAATCGTAGGCGAGGGCATCACGCGGGGCATGCTGTCCTTCAGCTTGGGCTGGCTCAGGTTCAGCGTGGCCGGCTTGGTGGCCGCGCCAGACCCCGCCCCCGGCCCAGCCCCAGGCCCAGGCCCAGGCCCAGGCCCAGGCCCAGGCCCAGGTCCAGCCCCAGCCCCGGCCCCGGCCCCCGGGTCCTCCGCGGCCCACGGGCACGGCCACGTGGCCCGGGCCCATGCCCGGCGGCGGGGTGCTGGGCACGAAGGGCACGGCCGGGAGTTTCCTGGGGGTCCTCTTGGGCGGCGACTGGGCGGGGCTGGGGCTGGGGCTCCTGGAACGGTCGATGAGGTTGGTAGACCCGTAGTACTCTTGCTGGGAAGGGGACTGGGAGGTGTTGGGCGAAGGGGTCCGGGATCGTGTCTCCAAGGAAGTGGATCGGTAGAATCCGTGCTCGTCCCGGCCCCGGCGGGTCACGTGACCCGGGGAAGGGAGCGGGGATCCCAGCACCGGCGACTGCGACTGGAGCGGGGGCCGGCCTATGGACCTCATCCGCGTTCGGCCTCTTGGCTGCGGAGACTGCGCGCTCTCCTCGTGTTTCACTGTTGGAGAGAGAAAATAAAGAGTTAATTGACAGTGAGTGAACAAGGAGGTTAACAATAAACATTACGAGGGTTGGTTGGTTGGTTGGCTGGTTGTTGGTGATTGTACAGTTGTGTGTGTGTGTGTGTGTGTGTGTGTGTGTGTGTGTGTGTGTATGTGTATGTGTGTGTGTGTGTGTGTGTGTGTGTGTGTGTGTGTGTGTGTGTGTGAGTGTGTGTGTGTGTGAGTGTGTGTGTATGTGCGTGTGTGTGTGTTTTGTTTTGTGTGTGTGTGTGTGCGTGCGTGTGCATGTGTGTGTTTATATGTGCGCGTGTGTGTGTAAGTGTGTGTTTTGTTTTGTGTGTGTGTGCGTGCGTGCGTGCATGTGTGTGTGCGTGTGTCTGTGTGTGTGTATGGTGTGTGTGTGTGTGTGCGTGCCTGCGTGCATGCGTGTGCGTGTGCGTGTGCGTGTGTGTGTGCGTGTGCGTGTGTGTGTGTGTCTTTGTTGAAAAAAAAATCACTCAGAATAATATAGAACCCTTTGATTCCAATACCCTGTCCACCAGCATCCTGCATCGTCAACCATGCCACCAAAGCAAAAACTTAACCCACTGACTCCCTAACCCGATCCACCAGCTTCCTGGAGGTAGCTGGTGGATACGGCGAGGAAGTCAATCGGTTAAGTTTTTGCAGTTGATGGATAGGATGCGGAAGTCAAAGTTTTTTTTTTTCTGATTTTTGTTTTGTTGATTCTTTCGCTTAAATTAATTTCATGTTGTTAAAACGCGCTTGTAGTAAATTTAGTTGATTCTGGAGACCATGGGGTATCCACACAGGATCGAATCTACTACACCTTCCAACTGGAAGTCCAACAGCTTATCCATTTGATTATCGTGCCGTCTACAGGAGGTGTCACGGAAAATACGTTTTTTTTTCTTGGAATGGTGCTTACAAGGGGTTGGAACTAAACAGAACGAAGACTGAAGTCATGGTGATCAGTAAAATACACGAAATCCCCTCATGCAAAATAACAGCAAACGGCACAACCTTGAGACAGGTTGATAACTTTAAATACCTGGAGACGATCATTTCACCAGAAGGCAGATGCACATCAGAAATAGCCAGCAGAATCGGCCAAGCCAAAACAGCACTCAAGAAGATGAAAAGCATTCTTACCAACAAACGCCTACCAATTAACATCAGGAAGAGAGTTCTTCAATGTCATATAGAACCAATACTGTTGTTCGGCAGTGAGGCGTGGACAGTCAACAAGCAAATCCAGAACAAGATTGAGGCAGCCGAGATGTGGTTTCTAAGAAGAACGTTGAGAGTTCCATGGACAGCAAAGAAAACAAGCAAGACAGTCTTGATGGAGGTAGACACAAGAAGATCATTGATAAGGAAGATTAGGACAAGACAGGCAACATTTAAGGGCCACTTTATGAGGAAAGAGGATTTAGAGCACTAGGTCATAACAGGAAAGGTAGAGGGAAAGAGAGCACCAGGCAGACCCAGGGAGAAAATATTGAACGGGCTTGCAGGGTGGCTGAAGACAGACAGGGTGGAAGCTGTGCTTGCGGCAACAAGGGATAGATACACCACGCAGACCCAGGGAGAAAATACTGGACGGACTTGCAGGGTTCCTGAAGACAGACAGGGTGGAAGCTGTGTTTGCGGCAACAAGGGATAGATACATATGGAGGGCCATGATCGCCCAACACCATGCGGCAGGGCACTTGATGATGATGATGATGATGATGATGATGACGATGATGATGATGATGATAACCAAATGGCATAATGGTCAGCAAGTAGGTCAGGTTGCTGGTGGAACTCACCGTAAGGTTTCCTGCGGTCATGATCAGCAATGGTGTGAGCCTGCTCCACCAGGTTGGTCACGGCCGCCGCAAAACCCACGTCGAACCGCCGGGGAGACGGCGAGCGCCGGGAGGGGATGGGTGAAGCTCGGGGAGACCCGTAAGGGCTGTGGGCGCTGAGAGGGGAGCGAGGGGACAGAGGGGTGGTGGGGAGGGAGGGCGAACGTGCCCCTCCTCTCTGGTGGTTGTCTGGTGTCATGCGAGGCAGACTGCCATGACCTGCATGCTCAGGGCGTAACCCTCGTGAGAAATCCTGTCTGTCGTTGGGCTATGTAGGAGGAGGTCAAATAGAAATAGAAATAAAGTTACATTTGTATTTTCTGATACGATAATAAGGAAGGGGCGTGGAGTAGGAGGAGGTAGGGGCTTATACCTATACTGTACATTCTACTGCTTCTACCGGACACACACGTAATTCATTACACAACTAAGATAAAATTGTTAAGACATTCATATTAGTGACGCGGTTATTGAATAAGGTAACAACTATCACTTCTTATCTTATCCTATACAGTTCTGAAACAAGTCTCACAAACACATGTAAAAACCGCAACTTTTCGACATACCCTGTACGCAGAATACAGAATTACAAGTACAATAACACTGGCATGCCTCTTACTGTAGATAGAAAACCTGGCATTCGCTCTAATCTAGACTGTAAGAAAGAAACAATGAAGAAATCAACCACTTTTTACTATGTTCTACCAACATTCCAAAACAAACTGTTAAACCTGGCATTCCAACACAAAATTGTATCAGCTTTAAGTGTAAATATTACAATCAAACATTACTGTGTATAAATATCAAGCAAGTACTCGTGCTGCATATAAATCATGGATATATACATACTAAAATAGTAAAACAAAAATCATTCTGTAATTTAATAAATCTGGCATGCTATGTAGCAGAACAAACCACATTTATTATAAAGCAAAACGCAGTTTACGCTAAAAAAAAAAAAAAATCAAAAACAACTCAGGTAACATTTCACATAATCCGTAAATAAATAAAAGAAATAAATGAAAATAAATTTAATTTCTTTCTTTTCTAAACTTAAAACTCAGTGTCACCTGTATCAAAGTGATTACCAAGAAATAAACTACAAAGAAAAAAATCATACAGGACAAAGTTAATCACATGAGTTATGTACAAGGAAAAAAAAACCCCAAACAAGCTCCAAACAATCTCTAGAAACTGTAGCAACATAAATCAATAGTTTCCAATAATTCAGACGTCAACTAAAAGTTTACAGAAATTATACAACTGTCTTGCAGGCAAAACATGCAAACTGTATTCAAGAACCCAAAAACTGTGACAAACTATTTTGTAGAACATATTGCTTCATGCATTTTTGTTTTGTTTTATACAAGACAACTCAAGGGCATACACAGTACAAAAACCAAACATAAATTCACCAGAAGTGCAGTACTATAAGCAAACACCAATATATTACACTGAGACATCACAATCTCTCCTCTGTCTATTGTGAACATCTAACACTGTCCAGACGTGAGACTCCACAGTAAGGCACCAGAAAGATGACAGGTTACAAAGACAATTTTCCTTGGAAGAACACAAGAATATGTACACGCAGAATACCCAGAAAATTTTTTTAAAAAAAGAAAAGAAGCTGGAGCTGAACTATCAGTTTAGGCAAAAAAGCAAGAAAGAAGTCTAAAAGACTGTTGAGTACAAACGATAAAACCAACATCACAGAGAGAGTGAGAGCGACACAGAGAGAGCGACAGAGAGAGAGAGAGAGAGAGAGAGAGAGAGACAGACAGACAGACAGACAGAGAGAGAGAGGGAGAGAGAGAGAGAACGTGAGAGAAAGAAAGAGAGAGACAGAGACAGAGAGACATACATATATATGTATCTCTCTCTCTCTCTCACTATATATATATATATTATATATATACATATATATATATATATATCGAGAGAGAGAGAGAGGGACAGCGAGAGAGAGAGAGAGAGAGGGCAGAGAGAGAGAGAGAGAGAGGGACAGAGAGAGAGAGAGAGAGAGAGGGACAGAGAGAGAGAAAGAGAGAGAGAGAGAAGAGAAAGAGAGAGAGAGAGAGAGAGAGAAAGAGAGAGAGAGAGAGAGAGAAAAAGAGAGAGTTAGTTTTCAAGCTACTGGGAAAACAAAACAAACAAAAAAAAGAAGTGAAAGGAACGTGTTTCCTCCTCTCTACTGACTGCAGTACCCTTTGCGCTCCTTGTCTTTTTAGTTCTCTTTGCATGGATATTGAGGTCTACTGATCTTGCAATGTTACCTGTTCTGTTTCTTACTGAATATTATTTCTGGGAGTGTGAGTGCAGGATTATGATAATGCCTGCAAAATTACTATCCCGATGACGTTTGGTGTGACTCAAAATCAGTCTTCTTGGCTGGTCGCTTTTTTGCTTTTCTCATCAGTCAGTTATTGTTGTTGTTGTTGTTTTTCTTGTTCTTGTTCTTCTTCTTCTTCTTTTTCATCTTCTTCGGCATGCTAGACTTACTTTGAGCAATCCCTCTCATCATCACCATCATCAAGTGCCCTGCTGCATGGCGTTGGCGATCATGGCCCTCCATTTGCATCTATCCCTTGTCGCTGCAAGCACATCTTCCACCCTCTCAATCTTCAGCCACCCTGCAATTCCGTCCAATATTTTCTCCCTGGGTCTACCTGGTGTTCTCTTTCCCTCCAGCTTTCCTGTTGTGACTAGGTGTTCTTATTCCACTTTCCTCAAAAGATGTCCTATAAATGTTGCTGGTCTTTTCCTAATGTTCCTTATCAAACAATCTTCTTGTGTCTGCCTCCTTCAGGACTGTCCGTTTGTTTTCTTTGCTGTCTCAACATTCATGGTCAGCCAAAGCAAGAAAAATCCCTGTATAAGCATTTAAATTCATCAAACCTACCAACCTACCTGGCAGAGGATCATCTTAGTGTTTCCATCATTCTGGTTGTTATCAGCTTAATGTTTCATAGGTCCCTGCGATACCCTTCCCATTTCAAGACCTTGCCAACACATACAGCGTTGCGCAGGCTCAGGGTGTCTGCCAAATAAGTGCTGGCAGATTTGGGTGGAGCACATATCAGGTTTTTCTAGTCCCTTGCGTCCATCTTGAACAAACTCTAAACTTCAGACCTTCCAGCGTCATACATTCATATTCCATACACTCCTATTCTTATTGTGTGCTCGGTGGTGGTCGTGGTGGTGGCCGTGGTAGTGGTGGTGGTGGTGGTGATGGTGGTGGTGATGGTGATGATGGTGGTGTAGGGGTTATCAAGGACTTGGTCAGAGCACAAACCACCTCACGGCTTTCTTTCCTGTTCATCATGGATGGCATAAATTACCGCAATTTCTGATCAGGCGGCCATGGCTTAAACCTTCTGAAATCTGCGTTGAGGTTTCAGCAGCCGTCATTCTGAACGTGGTAGGTTGCTGGCCTATGGCACACCCTATCTGCTTTCTGCTCCTGGATTTAGGACTCGACAGTGGCGAGTATGAGTCTTGTATGCATAACATGCTATGGTTGTTTTACAATTTGCCCACTGCTCGTATACTGGTATGGTGGCTTTCGTACAACGTACGCAATAACCGAAAGCAACAAAGTAGAAAAAGAACTTGGGTAACCACGAGAACAGAATCGTTGCAGTACGCAGAACATATATATATATATATATATATATATATATATATATATATATATATATATATATATATATATGTGTGTGTGTGTGGTGTGTGTGTGTGTGTGTGTAGAGAGAGAGAGAGAGAGAGAGAGAGAGAGAGATACTATATATATATATATATACATACATACATATCAAATAAATATATACATATATAAGTGTAATATATATATATATATATATATATATATATATATATATATACATACAGAATTCACCACGTTAACAAAAACAAAAACAAAAAAAGTGGGACAATCACAAAACTACAACTTCACTGCCATCATAAACACTTAGTACAAGACCGACCAAGACAACTTGACCAAGATGGACAGAAAGCATAGGAAAATGGACATCAAACAACACACCTGAAAAGTAAAACAAAACCAAAAATTAACAACACAGAAATAGGAACAGAAATCAGAGGAAGGCAACATCTCTAGAGCACTCGGAAGTGGAAGTGGAGGAGGTAACGATTACGACACGAGCGTCAAGGGGGAACAAAATGACATAGATTTTTTTTTTCATTTGTGGTCACCTCGTTCAACTTAGAGAGGGAAGTAGTGATGTGATTGGCAGCGAGAGCGATAAGCGAATTGTCTTGGCTTTGCAACGACTGGTTGGAAACGCTCGGTACGTCTCTTAGCTCCAGACTCTACAGCAAGCAGTGCAGTATCATGGAACCAAAATTGGTGATAAATAAAATGGAACAGATAAATCAATACGTAATGAGAAACAAAATCTAGTATGCAATGCAACATTATGCCCATGAAATCAAGACAGTGATGTTCAAACAAAAACAGTATGCAATGTTAATCTCATCAAATCAAAACGGTGATAAATGAAAATTCTAAAAAAAAAAAAAAGTATTAGTAATATATGCCAGTCAAGGAAAAAGAAGTAAAAGGAATTTAGTACTAGAGTTATTAAAACAAAAGTGTAAAAGAGAAGGCAAAACAATATCCCTGTAGCAGAAAAACAAAGAACAAAGAAAACTCTGCTGTATCTTAAAATGGCAACTACGAAAAGCAAAAAAAAAAAAAAAAAAAAAAGAAAAAAAAGTGTACTGGAGATGAAATTGAAACAGATATCAAAGCGACCAACATGAAAAAATAAACATAGGAATAGGCGTGAATTCACGTGTAAACAAACTTATGACATAATACTGTGGAACGTAAAGATGGGAGTCTTTCAATTTGGATTTGATGCTAATATAAACTCAGATATCCCTCTTATGTCTTAAATCACCAATTCAGTGTCTTAAAAATAGCAGAAATGAAGATTTCAAGTATCAGAAATTATTTCTCCCTCCCCCCCACCCTACTGATAATGAGTATCTATATTTCATCTTTATCTAAACATTCCAAATGTCATGTACACAAATCCCTCCCCCTGTCCCCCCCCCCCCCAGAAAATCTGAACATAATGAGATGCATCTTTCTGATGGCGCAGCACCAACACAGTCACATTGTCTATGTCTATGTGCACTTCTGTGAGTATCAACTTCATACAATTTCTGAACAATAATAGATGATGAAAAAAACAACATAACAACAACAACCCTAAAGATGTCCCATACATATAGGCTCTGACCAATAATCAAAACAACAACAACAACAACAACAACAACAACAACAACAACAACAACAACAACCCACACGACATTACATGTATCTTCAACCATCCTAACGATGTCTCATTTACTTATTTCATCTGGCTTTAACTAATGGACACAGACATAACTTTTAATTTTCATTTCGGCCAGTTAACTGAAGAACTTCAAAAAGATCTTCATTGCATTTCTGAAATGTAATCTTATCCCCCTCTCCTCAAATTAAAGAGAGAGAGATAGATAGATAGATAGAGAGAGAGAGAGAGAGAGAGACAGACAGACAGACGGACAGACAGACAGACAGACAGACAGAGAATAAATAAACACAGAATGGGGATATGGATGGAATAGTAAATGAATATCCATAACATTTAGAATGAAACGAAATGGATTGACACAAAAACATCTATGAATTGCAGGTTTCTTTTTTTTCAACGGTAGCTTACAGGCAACGTAATGATACAGCATGAATCAACGTAGCTGTCAGGCTAATATTGACTTAAGACATGTTAATACATCAAAAGAATATCAAACTGAATGTGATGGTTTATTACAATCTCAGTCAGTCAGAAAACAAACAAACAAACAAACAAACAAACAAACAAACTAAACAAAACAAAAAAAACAAAACAAAAAACCCACACCAACAACAACACACATTCTTGTCTAAATATACCAAGTTTAGAATTATCACTGCATGTTTGTTTCCTAGATAATTAACCGTCAGATTTGTTTCTTCAATAATTGGCTACACACTCCTGTTTAAAAATCAACGTTCTGTCACTAACATCGCAAGTTTGTTTCGTGAATAATCAATCACATATTCCTGTTCAAACGCCTGTTATTCTCTAATTATCATTGCAAGTACATTTCTGCAATAATTAATATTCAGTGAGTTTACTCGATAATTAACCACACATTCCTGCCTATCATCTACTGTTTACTGATTATCCTTGTATATTTGTTTCTGAATAATCAATCACACATTCCTGTCTAAACACATACAGTGTAATATTTTCTAATTATCATTACAAGAATTTTTCCGCAACAATTAATCATTAGGTTTGTTTCCTCTATAATTAACCACCTGTTTCTGTCTATTATCTACTATTTGCTAATTATCCTTGTAAGTTTTTTTTCCTGAATAATCAACCATATATTGTTGTTTCAATATCTGCCATTTTGTACCATCTTTGCAAACTTATTATTCTATATTTAACGAAAGACTTCCGCTGTCTTAATATCTACCATTCTGTAATTATCTGTGAAATTCCTCAGTTGTGAACCCAAAATTGCTATCTGATCTTTTGCAAATGTTTCCTCAATAATTAAAACAAATTTCAGACCGAACATCTACCAGTTTGTAATTATCCTTGCAAGTTTCTTTCCTCAATAATTAACTACACATTTTTGGCTGGATATCTACCACAGTGTCATTGTCCTCGCATGGCCGTATCCTCAATAATCAGTCACGCAGTGCGGTCTGATTATGGACCATTCTGAAATTATCCCTGCAAGTTTAGTTCCTCGACAGTACACCACATTCTTGTCTAAACATCCATCCTTCTGTCTTTATCTTTGCAAGTTTGTTTCCTCAGTAATTAACCAGACTTTCCTGTCTAAAATATTCCATTCTGTCATTGTCCTTGCAAGTCTCTTTCCTAAATTATTAACCATACATTCCTGTCTAAACATGTTCCTTTCTGTGATTATCCTTGCAAGTTTGTTTCCTCAAGAATTAACCAGACATTCCTGTCTAAACATCTACCATTCTGTCATTGTCCTTGTAAATGTGTTTCCTCAATAATTGTTATTGTCCTCGCAAGTGTGTTTCCACACACAGTAATTAACCAGACATTCCAGTCTAAATATTCTGTCATTATCCTTGCAAGTCTCTTTCCTCAATAATGAATCATACATTCCTGTCTAAACATCGTCCATTTTGTGATTATCCTAGCAAGTCTGTTTCCTCAATAATTAACCAGACATTCCTGTCTAAACATCCAGCACCATTTTGTCATTATCCTTCCAAGGCTATTTCCTCAGTAATCAACCACCCATTCCTGTCTAAACATCTACCATTCTGTCATTGTCCTTGCAAGTCTCTTTCCTCAATAATTAATCATACATTCCTGTCTAAACATCTACCATTCTGTCATTGTCATTGCAAGTCTCTTTCCTCAATAATTAATCATACATTCCTGTCTAAACATCGTCCATTCTGTGATTATCCTTGCAAGTTTGTTTCCTCAAGAATTAACCAGACATTCCTGTCTAAACATCTACCATTCTGTCATTGTCCTTGTAAATGTGTTTCCTCAATAATTGTTATTGTCCTTGCAAGTGTTTTTCAACACACAGTAATTAACCAGACATTCCAGTCTAAATATTCTGTCATTATCCTTGCAAGTCTCTTTCCTCAATAATGAATCATACATTCCTGTCTAAACATCGTCCATTTTGTGATTATCCTAGCAAGTCTGTTTCCTCAATAATTAACCAGACATTCCTGTCTAAACATCTACCATTCTGTCATTGTCATTGCAAGTCTCTTTCCTCAATAATTAATCATACATTCCTGTCTAAACATCGTCCATTCTGTGATTATCCTTGCAAGTTTGTTTCCTCAATAATTAACCAGACATTCCTGTCTAAACACCCATCATTCTGTGATTATCCTTGCAAGTTTCTTTCCTGAATAATTAACCAGACATTCCTGTCTAAAATATCAACTTTCCTGTCTAAATATCAACCATTCTGTCATTATCTTTGTAAGTCTTGTTTCCTCAATAATTAACCAGACATTCCTGTCTAAACATCAACCATTCTGTCATTATCTTTGCAAGTCTGTTTCCTCAGTAATTAACCAGACATTCCTGTCTAAACATCTTCCATTCTGTCCTTGTCCTTGATGTAAGTGTGTTTCCTTCTTAATAATTTGTCATTGTCCTTCAAAAGTTTGTTTCCTCAATAAGTAACCAGACATTCCTGTCCAGATATCAACCATTCTGCCATTATCTTTGCAAAAGTCTGTTTCCTCAGTAATCAGCCATACATTCCTGTCTAAACAGCTACCATTCTGTTAAGTGTTCATGCAACTGTGTTTCCTCAATAATTGACCATCAACTTTATTTACTCGATAATTAACCCGCACACTCCTATTTAAACATCAACCATTCAGCCAATCACCATCCCCAATAACTTTTGTGTCCCATAATAATTTTGATACTAATGCAGACAACCACCACAATCAACCAGGAAAAACAAGAAACCACATAGAGAAACCCACAAAGCCGAGTTTAAGCATGTATGTCCCAGCACCAGAAGAATTTCACCCTTTGAGTCCTGCACCTTATCCACCGAATGAAAAAAAAACTTAACTCTTTTGACTCCCTCCACCCTCTCCAGGAAGCTGGTGGAGAGGTGAGGGAGCCAAAGAAAAACTTAATTCTTTGACTCCCTCACCCTATCCACGAGCTTCCTGCGGGAAGGTGGTGGGTAGGGTTTAGGGAATCAAAGAGTTAAATTTTTGCTTTTGCTAGCATGGGTGACCATCTAGGATGCTGGACTCAAAGGGTTAAGAGAAAACATCCGGAGGATGGTGGGGGGTGGGGGTGGGGGAGGGAATACCAGGACTGCACAAGTCTCCCTGTAGGAGATAATGTAAAGAAAAACCCGGAGATAGTGTCAAGAAAAACCCGGAGATAGTTTAAAGAAAAATCCGGACCCCAATCTACAAGTACCTTGAAGGGCGGTGGAAAAACATCTTCCTCCTCTATAGAGAAGGAAGAGTTTACATAACCACCATACTTTTTGCTGTAGTGTGCCTGTGGAACAAACAGCTCAGGGGTTTAGTTTAGACAGTTGCTTAAATACGTGTGTGTTATTTTAGACTGAAAATCTCATTTTTCGATTAAGGGTGTGTCGTGTGTCTGTGTTTGTGTTTGTGTGTGTGTGTGTGTGTGTGTGTGTGTGTGTGTGTGTGTGTGTGTGTGTGTGTGTGTGTTGTGTGTGTGTGTTGTGTGTATGTGTGTGTGTTTGTGTGTGTGTGTATGTGTGTGTGTGTTGTGTGTGTATGTGTTGTGTTTGTGTGTGTATGTGTGTGTTGTGTGGTATGTGAGTGTTCATGTGAGTGTGGATGTGCTTGTGTGTATCTGTGTGTTTGTATATTTGTGTGTGTGTGTATGTATGTGTGCTTTTGTATGTGTGTGTGTGTGTGTGTGTGTGTGTGTGTGTGTGTGTGTGTGTGTGTATGTGTGTGTGTGTGTGTGTGTATGTATGTGTGCTTTTGTATGTGTGTGTGTGTGTGTGTGTCGTGTTTGTGTGTGTGTGTGTGTGTGTGTGTGTGTGTGTGTGTTGTGTGTGTGTACGTGTATGTACGAGTGTGTGGTTGCTTGCATTTTTTTTTTATTCCATTTTCACCATTTAACTTAAAAAATCAAATTCAACTAATATCCTTCAACAAAGCCTCAGGAAAATGTACAGCTACGATAAAGGGAAAAAACTGTTCAACACTCGAAACATTAACAGGCCTGCCAAACTAAGAACTGGCCCTCAAAACCACCAAAAAAGATACCCCTGAACAAATACTTCGCATTGACTATTTACATCTTGACACAGGGGCTGGGTGGGTGGGTGGTGGGTGGGAGAAGATGGGCTTGGGGTGGGGGAGGGCTGGTGGTGGTGGTGGTGGCGGCATCAAATATACGTAAGAAATTAACACGATTCTTTTAGCAGTTCATAACGATCTTCAAATTAGATAAAAATGTACAAAAATCAAACAATAACAAGAAAAAAATTATGTAGACTTATTTCGACGTACATCCAGACAAGGGTTGAGGCAGTGTTGGGGTGGGGGTGGGGTGGGGGGGTGGCATCCAATACGCTGATAAAAACCAAGATAAACTTCCAGAACTTCAAAAAATACAAAAAAACAAAAAAACAACTAACAATAACCAAGTCGAGAAGAAAAGTTAGTAGCCGACGTATGAATATTTCTACCTAAGAACAAAAACTCACGATCCAAAAAATTAAAACATTATCATAGTCTGTCTCGTCTATGGACTAACACATGTGACTTGTAAAACAGCTATTACAATTTACAAGACAACTGTTAGCAAGACCAATGCTAAGATAACAACAACAAACAAACAACCGAACAATAACAACAACAACGACAACGACAACAACAACAACAGAACAAAACACACATCAGCCAACCAAACCACACACATTAACATAACAACATTCATCCGACCTGCTCAATTACATCATAATTATCACTGTGAAGTAATTCACGCAGTTTATAAATATACTGGGGAGAAAAGGTACACCTCCAAAAACCCCCTATAATTTATGTCCTTTGATGCAGCCACCAGGCAGATAAGATATGGACAGCCTAAACCCCTAGCCCCATGCGCTCAAAAAATTGTAGGTCTTTGGGGGGGGGGGAGAGTTAAGGGCAGGTACCCACTCATCATCATCATCAGGTGCCCTGCCGCATGGCGTTGGCGATCATGGACTTCCATCTGCCTCTATCTCTCGTTGCTCCTAGCATCTCCCCCACCCTCCACGTCCCCAGCCACTCTGCAAGTCCGTCCAGCATTTTCTCTCTGGGTCTACCCGGTGCTCTCTTTCCCTCCAGCTTTCCCGTTGTGACCAGGTGCTCCAAATCCCCCTTCCTCATTAAATGGCCTATAAATGTTGCCTGTCTTTTCTAATCTTCCTTATGAGTGATCTACTTGTGTCTGCCTCCTTCAAGACTGTCTCGTTTCTTTTCTTTGCTGTCCATGGAACCCTCAACATTCTTCTTAGAAACCACATCTCGGCTGCCTCAATCTTGTTCTGGCTTCGTTTGTTGACTGTCCACGCCTCGCATCCGTACAACAGTATATAACATTCAAGAACTCTCTTCCTGATGTTAATTGATAGGCATTTGTTAGGTACCCACTACATACAGAAAAGAAACCCAGAGA
>JAPXFY010000026.1:41992131-41994631 GCA_030674185.1 Monoplex corrugatus | reverse complement strand
CATCTTCTTGAATGTTGTTTATGCTTGGCCGATTCTGCTGGCTATTTCTGATGTGCATCTGCCGTCTGGTGAAATGATCGTTCCCAGATATTTAAAAATTATCAACCTGTCTGAAGGTTGTGCCTTTTGCTGTTAATTTGCATGAGGGGATCTTATGATTTTTACTGATTACCATGACCTCAGTCTTCTTGCTGTTTAGCTCCAACCCCTTACCCTTACAGTTATGGTAGCATGGACAAACATAACATCATAAATGGTGTTTCTATGGTTAAAAAATAAAAGTCCTGGCCATAGCAAAGCACATTTCGCTTATTTGTCTTCGAAATCGCAAAAGACGAATGATGACTTTAAAAGCAAGATCTAGCTCACTTGGGCACGCTGCACAGCCAATCTTAGATTGTGATCTTAGTTAAGTTTCCTTTTGGCCTAGAAAAGACGAACTTTGCGCATGTACATTCAGAAGGTAATCCAAAATAAGTGTGACTGCACGCGCGTTCAAGCAAACAGGAACCAAAACAAAACAAAACAAAACGAAAAAAAAAAAAGAATCAGAACGCGTATTGGATACAACCAGACAAGACGGGCACAATTTTTCGGCCAAATGACCTTTGTCAAGCGTAGACGTAAGATCATAAACGAACGAACACCAAATACAAAAATTAGGAGAAAAAGACTGAAACTTCCCTGCTGCTTCGTCCAGAGGTAGAAAAGGACGAGAGGTAAGCAAGCCTATGCAATGCAGACCGACTTCCTCCCTTTAAGAAAATTGTTACCAATAAGCACATTTAGGGTCCACTAAGATCCGCTGTGTAATCGTGCCCCAGCTTTGCTCTTACGTTTGACTTGGGAGATTAGATAACTCTCCACGCGGTGGCTAAACAGGTTCAAACTTAGGCCCTACAACTGGAGAACCACTGTCCAAGCCAGATGTCAAATGTAACACGCATTCAAACCTCTGTTTGCTAAAAAGATTTCTTACATGTACAGAAACAAAAACATGTAATTGAAAGATATTGTTGAATCATGTAAACCACATGTGAATATTAGCAAAAGGAGGTGAAATTTATATAAGGGCATGCTAAGATTCAAATTACAAAGAACAATGAAAAGAAGAAGAAGAAGAAGAAGAAGAAGAAGAAGAAGAAGAAGAAAAGAAGAAGAAGAAGAAGAAGAAGAAGAAGAAGAAGAAGAAGAAGAAGAAGAAGAAGAGAGAAGAAGAAGAAGAAGAAGAAGAAAAGAAGAAGAAGAAGAAGAAGAATAAGAAGAAGAAAGAAGAAGAAAGAAGAAGAAGAAGAAGAAGAAGAAGAAGAAGAAGAAGAAGAAGAAGAAGAAGAAGAAGAAGAAGAAGAAGAAGAAGAAGAAGAAGAAAGAAGAAGAAGAAGAAGAAGAAGAAGAAGAAGAAGAAGAAGAAGAAGAAGAAGAAGAAGAAGAAGAAGAAGAAGAAGAAGAGGAGATGATGATGACGATAATGATGATGAATTATAGTGATGATGATAATTATGAAGAAGATACTGACACGCAAAAAATGAAGACATACTTGTTTATGTTTTTTTTTCTAAATAGATCAAACATACATAACATATTTCCTAAACTACATTTTTTTGTGTGTAGATCTAATAATGCAAACTGACATGCCAGGAGATACTGGAAATATACTGAAAAAAAGAAAAGAAAAAAAAGTATAAAAAGTGCACAATAATTACAACTGATAATTATGAAAACACAAATATGATACAAAAGAGAAGAGAAAGTAAAATGAAAATGAACATAATCACCATACGCTCGACACAGATAACATGGTGCGAATACTGTTCCATGTTAAGACGACTAGAATGGTTACACCATTAGACATTTCAAATGTAGAAAATGGCCTAAAACAAACTTTCGAATACAGAAAGATATCTTGGAAAATAAATTCTGTTTCCTGTTAATTTAATCTTTGGTTTCTCATAACACAACCTCACCGTTGAAATATATTCTCTTTGGTCGTTTTTATCTTTTTAAAAAAAAATTGTTTTCTTTTATTTAATTAATAAACCTCTGTGGTATGAAATGCGGTTCTCAACAGTCAATACCTAGAACCTTCGAAGAAAAACCATGCTAGGTATTAGTACACAACTTTATAAAACATTAAAAATACTAAAAAAAAATCTTGATAGCCACAGGAGGGCTTTAAATTGTTGATTGAACAAACAAGCAAACAAACAAACAAACAAACAAACAAACAAACAAACAAACAACAAACAAACAAACAAACAAACAAACAAAAAACAAACAAACAAACAAACAAACAAAATAGCATAACATTTTCGTTTCAAATAACAATTGACAGCTTCTCAGTGTGACTGAAATCTTAGACTTAAGTACATAACTATCTACTGGCTGGAAGCAATTCTTTTGCACTATTAAAATAACAGTTATACGTTTCTGTATAAACTTCGACTCGTTTGTGTATGAGTTAATGAAAAACGCATACGAAAAACTGAAAAAAGTGAAAAGA
>JAPXFY010000026.1:41979631-41987131 GCA_030674185.1 Monoplex corrugatus | reverse complement strand
TGTGGCCAGTGAGCTAACACAGCCACCTGCTGAAGAAGGGCAGAAATAGGAGAGTGTTCGTTTCCACGTTTCTTTGTTTTGTTGCTTTCTTTCGTTCTTTCTTTTTTCCTTCCTTTCTTTTCTTTCTATCTTTCCTTCTTTCCTCTCTTCCTTTTTCTTTCTTTCATTCTTCCTTCATTCCTTCCTGCCTTCATACCTGCCTGCCTTTCTTTCTTTCCTTCTTCCTTTCTTTCTGCCTTCCTGCTTCCTTCATTCTTGTCTTCCTTCCTGCCTTTCCTTGTTTCTTTTTTCTTTCTTTCATTCTCCCTTCATTCCTTTCTTCCTGCCTGCCTCTCTTTCTTTCCTTATTCCTTTCTTTCTTTCTGCCTTCCTTCCTTCATTTGTTCCTTCCTTCCTTCCTTCTTTTTGTCTTCCTTCCTGCTTCTTTCTTTCTTCGTTCTTTTCTTTCATTCTTCCTTTCTTCCTTCCTGCATTCCTTCTTTCCTGCCCTTCTTCCTTCCTTTTCTTCCCTCCTTTCTTTCTTTCTTTTCATCTTTCTTCCTTCTTTTATTCATTCCTTTCTGCCTTCCTTCCATCCTGCAATCCTTCCTGCCTTCCTTTCTTTCTTTCTGCCTTCCTTCCATCTAGATTCCTTCCTTCCTTCCCGCCTTCCTTTCTTTCTTTCTGCCTTCTTCCTTCCTTCTTTCGTTCCTTCCTTTCTTCCTTCTTCTTTTTTTTTCTTTCTTTCTTTTCCACGTTTTCGTTTTGCCTTCTGTTTCTCATTCTTTTCTCTTACTGTTTTCCTTTCATATTTAAGGGAAAGGCAGGTGATTTTTTCTCTTTGTTTTTTTTTTTTTTGGGGGGGGGGGGGGGGGCAGGGTAATCAGCGTTGCCTCAAATGACCCGTACGATAGATATGACCCCAAGACCATGCCAGCAGATCGGGGTTATGTACAGGCTTGAGGCTTATATCATAACCAGTTTTAGATCCGCCTCCCCCGTGGGGATTCCGGGAGCTCTTTCAGTATAAATAGTATCCCCAACTTTCTGGAAATTCTGTGGCTAGAAATTTCCTCTTTTCCGTCACTCTCTTCTTTATGGATAATGGGCAATTTCGTTGAATTACAATGTTCAGTTACTACAATACACAAAAGGTTCTTGACGTTTCACTTTTTCTTTCAATCTATACTGGCGGGTTGAAAACGTTTTCATCAGTCATGTCATGGGAAAAAAAGTCATCATTTTTCTCCAGATCTTTGCTCTCTCAGCTATACCAAGATGCTTTTTTGTTCTTTTAATCATAAATGAGCTCAAGAATGAGAAATACATAAATAAATGAAAATATAAAGGAAAGGATAAAATGACTAAATGAACGAAAAATAAATAAATAAATAAATAAATAAACAGATAAATAAACAAACACAAACAAACGAACAAATATGAAAGAATGAATAAATGACTAAATGAATGAAAACCAAACAAACAAACAAACAACAAACAATAAACGAATTAATCAAATTTTGTTAAATCTATCTTAGTTCATATTTGGTTCTGACTCAGTTTCTTTCTTCTGATCCAGTTTATATTTGGATCAACAAGGTATCAAATATAGTACATATATATATATATATATATATATATATATATATATATATATATATATACTAATATATATATATATATATATATATATATTATATATATAATATATATATATATACACACACACAAAGAAGAAGAAGAAGAAAACGGGTGCAGCCAAACTGAACAATGTGCAATACATTTCATTCCCAGCGTCGTCAGCTAGCGGACATACACACACACACACACACACACACACACACACACACACACACACACACATACATATATATATATATTTATATGTGTGTGTGTATATACACGCACACACACACACACAGACACACACACAGGCATACACACACACACACAACACACACACACACACACACACACACACACACCACACACACACATACACACACACAGAAGAACGTACAAACACACACATACATACATACATACAACACACTACAACCGACACAGACACACACACCGACACACACACACACACACACACACCACCACACACACACACACACCACACACCGACACACACACACACACACACACACACACACACACACACACACACACCACACACACAACACAACACACGCATACACAGGAAGAAAGGGACGACAAACTGCATGGCTGGGTGTCTAATTTTACGTGAAAGAAAAAAGGAACACAACTGAGGAAGCATGCGTATAGTGATGATAAGTGGGGTCTGAGTGGAGACAGGTAAGATGTTCATGCACGTCAACTGTCAGAGAACAGCGGCAGCACTAACCTCTTCTTTTTCATCCTGAAATGGCCACCACAGACACGCACACAAAGCACAAGTTAATATCAGGATAAAAAACAAACGAACAAACAAACAAAACAAAAAAAAACAAACAAAGAAACGTGTAATGCACGCATCTGAATGAAAAAGAACATCTTCGATCGATTTTTAACGAAACAAAATAAAACATACAACACTCACGCACATGAACACAAACCAAACAAACAAACAAAACACAACAAAAACAAACAAACAAACAAACAAACAAACAAACAAAAAACTGGCAAGGGCTAAGTCTGTTATTACTGGTGTGTCAACTTTTAACGTGAGAAAAGTGAATTCTTTCATACATATTCTTTGAAACATACCAAACAAACAAACGAAACAAACAAAGAAACAAACAAAAAAAGAAACAAGCAACAACAAAAATAAACTTGTATCTATAGACACCATGTGTCTTCCTTCCACTAATCGTTCCATCATTCTCCTCTCTATTTCAGTTTCATTTTAAAGAAGATCAGTAGCAGTAAAAGTCTTATAGCTAAACATTCATTTTTTTTTCAACCAATCCAAGATATTGCTTCGGTTACGTTGGACGATACACATATTTTTATTCAAAATTATGCACTCATGTAAAGTATGCATGCACATTTCTGAAACAAACAAGAAGGAATTTTGTAATCCCTAATTACGACAAAACATTAACAAGACAAAACACATCAATACACAATATAAAATTCCACACATAAATACCTGAAGAAGATTTAACACACAAAGAATACCTGAAGAAGATTTAGGTGTTTTTTTTCCAAGAAAGACAAAAGAACTCGACATGGTTCACTGTACACATGACTGTAAATGAGAATCAAATGGTATTAGATGCACAGAGAAAAGGACGTTTGATAGCACACTGCAGTATAGGATGAAGGCTTCAACAAACAACTTGAAATAGGAGATATCGGTTACATGTAAACATTACTATAAAGAGGGTACATAGAAGCAAAATGAAATTAGGAGCAAAATGAAATTATTATATGTTGAACATATGCATTTGTACGTGTGTGTGTGTGTGTGTGTTGTGTGTGTGTGTGTGTGTGTGTGTGTGTGTGTGTGTGTGTGTGTGTGTGTGTGTGTGTGTGTGTGTGTGTGTGTGTGTGACTATTGAGGATGGATTTACAAGGGCAGAAAAAGAAGAGTGGACTGGACAGGATTGGCTCAATTTTTCTTGTCACAACAGAATTTTCCCGCTAGAAATCAGGACCGTTCTCCTCTTGCCAAGAGAGTACGTTGCCATAGTATGGCGCCACCCATGTTTTGTCCGTCTTTCCCTGTACGCCTGTATTTTTGTATACCTACCTACCTACGACAGTGGCGTTTTGTATAATTGACATTCGCCAGGGACAACTTTTGTCGCCATGGGATCTTTTACGTATGCAAAGCACACGCTGCACAAGGCACCTTGGTCTCTTGGTCTATCGTCTCATCCGAAAGAGTAGAACCCAGATCATCAACCAAAGTCCAGTGGAGTGGGGGAGGGGGATGAAAAAGTAAAAATTCCATTTTGACAGGGAGTTAAACTGGGATTTCTCGTGCCTTAAGTGTTGGTGGGTGTTTTAAGCATTAGAACCCACCCACCCATCCACACACCTACCCCCACCCCGACCCCTCACGTCCTAGTAAACATGAAGGAGAAAAAACGACTGAGTACACACGGGATGGGAGGACAGTATCAACCATTAAGCTGTTATTTAATTAAAAAAAACCCAGACAATATATCGAGGAAATATGGAAATAGAAGAACACTAGTATTAACAGGTGACATAGACCAAATGGCAACATTCATAGGTCTGACTAGACAGAGACGACACAGAAGGAACGTCTGTCTAACCCAGGCCACCATCGGATCAACTCAACATAAACATACTGTCAGGAATCTGGTCCTCAAAAGACTTAAAACTATCAAGAACTTGGCCATTTACAACCATAAACACAATATCAGGAATCGGGTCATTTACAGACGGTAACACATTATAAGAAATCTGGCATTTACAGACTGTAAACACACTATCAGAAACCTGGCCATTTACAGACTATAAACAAATATCAGAAATCTGGTCATTTACAGACTTTAGACACACTCTTAGGAATCTGGCCATTTACAGACTATAAGGACATAATCAGAAATCTGACCATTTACAGATTATCAACACACTATCAGAAATCTGACTATTTACAGACTATGAATACACTATCAGAAATCTGGCCATTTACAGACTACCAACACATTATCAGGCATCTGGTCATTTCTACACTATCAACAGACTTTCAGAAATCTGGCCATTTCCAGACTATGAACACACCAACAGAAATCTGATCACTCACAGACTATAAACACACTTTCAGAAATATGACCATATACAGACTATCAACACACTAAAAGAAATCTGACCATTGACAGACTATAAACAAAATATCAGAAATCTAACTATTTACAGACTATGAATTCACTAATAACAAAATCTGGCCATCTACAGACTATAAACACACTATCAGGAATCTGGCCATTTACAGACAATAAACACACGAGGAATCTGGCCATTTATAGACTATAAACAACTATCAGGAATCTGGCCATTTACAGACAATAACACACAAGGAATCTGGCCATTGAAAACTATAAACACACGAGGAATCTGGCCATTTACAAACTATAAGCACAAGAGGAATCTGGCCATTTACAGACTATAAACACACTATGAGGAATCTGGCCATTTACAGACTATAAACATATGAGGAATCTAGCCATTTAAAAACTATAAACATATGAGGAATCTGGCCATTCACAAACTATAAACACACTATCAGAAATGTGGCCATTTACAGACTATAGACACATGAGGAATCTGGCCATTTACAGACTATAAACACATGAGCAATCTGGCCATTTACAGACTATAGACACATGAGGAATCTGGCCATTCACAACTGTCAGGAGATACTGGACACAGCAAGAAAGAAAATATGGAAGCGAAAGTGAAGAGAAATAGAATGGCCAGGCATCATTTACAATCTAACTTTTTAGAAGAAGCTATGCTCGTCTTGACAAAGCGGTCAAAATATATGACCAGTCGGCACAAAATAGTGCTTACTCGGTTTTCAGTGTTTTGAGATGTATACGCTCTTAGAATTTACGTTTTCGGGGTGTTTTGATATAATTATGTACACTTATAAAACCTACAATCTTTGGAAGCGTTTTACCCTACGTACACTCCTAGAATCTACAGTCTTTGAGGCTATTTTGGGATGTACATTGTTAAAATCTAAAAAGTTTGGGGCCGGTTTGGAATATGAACGTTCTTAAAAGATACAATCTTGCAGGTTATTTTGAAATATGTACATTCTTAAAAGATGCATTCAATGGATGAAGTTTTACATATATGCATTCTTAAGATCTACTAGTACAATCAATGGAGGTGCTTTAACGTGTATAAATTCTTAAGATCTATCACCTTGTCTACCTGAGGCAAAAATTTAATCCTTTCGTTCCCTCACCCTATCAACCAGAGGCAAAAACTTAACCCTTGAGAGCACCACATTATCCACCACAGACAAACAAACTTAACCTTTTCATTCCCTCGCCCTATCTACCAGAGGCAAAAACTTAACCATTTGAGTTCTTTACGTTATCCATCAGAGACAAAAACATAACCTTTGAGTCCTCCATATCATCCACCACAGGCAAAATATACCTTAACCCCTTTTCATTTCCTCACCCTATCTACCAAAGGCAAAAACTTTAACCCCTTGAGTTCTTCACATTATCCATCAGAGACAAAAACTTAAAAAGCATTACACTCTCTCACCTTATCCACCAGAGGCAAAAGCTTAACCCTTTGAGTCCCTCGTCCTATCCACAAGAAGCCAGAACAAAACCCCTGAGTCCTTCTTCACCTTAGCACACCAGAGGCGAAAACATCAACATTTTACTTTCTCACCCTGTCCATTAAAGGCAAGAACTTAACTCTATGAGTCCCTCATCCAGTCCACCCAAGGCAAAAACGTAACCCTTTGAGTGCCTCATCCTATCCACCAGAGGCACAAACGTAACCCTTTGAGTCCCTTACCTTATCTATTGGAGACAAACACTTAACCCTTTCATTCTCTCGCCCCATCCATCAAAGGCAAAGACTGAACCCTTTGACTTCTCTCACCTTATCCATCAGCTGTCAAACCTTAACCCTTTCACTAACCTCGCCCTATCCACCAAAGGCAAAGACTGAACCCTTTGACTTCTCTCACCTTATCCATCAGCTGTCAAACCATAACCCTTTCACTACCTCGCCCTATCTACCAAAGGCGAAAACTTGGCCCATTGACTCACTCACACCCTATTCATCAGACGCAAACTCTCAACCCTTTCACTCCCTCACCCTATCCACCAGACTCATGGCTTGCTATAAAGGTTGATGATGCAGAAAGCTGGTGGATAGGGTGAAGGAGTCAAAGCGTCAGAGTTTTTGCTTCGCTACCATGGCTAACAATGCAGGAAGCTGGTGAATAGGATGAGGTAGTCAAAAGGAGACACAAAAATGATAGGAACTGGGAACTATTTTTTTATAGTGAATTCAGAGTCTGTAAATAGCCAGATTTCTGAGTGTGTTTACAGTCTGTCAATGGCCAGATTTGTGATAGTGTGTTTATAGTCTGTCAATGGCCAGATTTCTGATAGTGTGTTTATAGTCTGTCAATGGCCAGATTTCTGATAGTGTGTTTATAGTCTGTCAATGGCCAGATTTCTGATAGTGTGTTTATAGTCTGTATATGGCCAGATTTCTGATAGTGTGTTTATAGTCTGTCAATGGCCAGATTTCTGATAATGTGTTTATAGTCTGTCAATGGCCAGATTTCTGATAGTGTGTTTATAGTCTGTATATGGCCAAATTTCTGATAGTGTGTTTATAGTCTGTCAATGGCCAGATTTCTGATAGTGTGTTTATAGTCTGTCAATGGCCAGATTTCTGATAGTGTGTTTATAGTCTGTCAATGGCCAGATTTCTGATAGTGTGTTTATAGTCTGTCAATGGCCAGATTTCTGATAGTGTGTTGATAGTCTGTGAGTGACCAGATTTCTGTTGGTGTGTTCATAGTCTGTA
>JAPXFY010000026.1:41969631-41972131 GCA_030674185.1 Monoplex corrugatus | reverse complement strand
AGCAGAATCGGTCAAGCCAAAACAGCATTCACGAAGATGAAAAGCATTCTTACCAACAAACGCCTATTAATTAACATCAGGAAGAGAGTTCTTGAATGTTATATACAACCGATAATGTTATACGGTTGTGAGGTGTGGACAATCAACAAACAAAGCCAGAACAAGATTGAGGCAGCCGAGAGGTGGTTTCTAAGAAGAACGTTGATGAGAGTTCCATGGACAGCAAAGAAAACAAACGAGACAGTCTTGATGGAGGCAGACACACGAAGATCATCGATAAGGAAGATAAGGAAAAGACAGACAACATTTATATGCCCTTTTATGAGGAAAGGAGAATCGGAATACCTGGTCACAACAGGAAAGCTGGAGGGAAAGAGAGCACCAGGTAGTCCCAGGGAGAAGGTATTGGACGGACTTGCAAAGTGGCTGAAGACAAAGAGGGTGGAAGAGGTGCTTGAGGCAACAAGTCAAAGGGTTAGATATTATTTATATTCTTACGAGGCTCCAGGGTCGTACTCCGCCCAGGCCCGACCGTACTCATCCAGGTGATGGGGACCCAGGATAGAGGAATCCCGAGTCAGGTAGTCAAAGTTGTCCATGATGACGGCCACAAACAGGTTCAACATCTGGAATCATAGGAAACGACACTTGTTCATGTAGGTCTACAATCTTCTTTTATGTCGAGCAGAAAGAAGTGGGGGGGGGGGGGGTGCAAGGGAAGCCAGAGAAAGAGAGAGAGAGAGAGAGAGAGAGAGAAAGAGAGACAGAGAGACAGAGAGTGACAGAGAGAGAGAGCGAGAGAGAGAAAGAGAGAGGAGAACAACAGGAGAGAAAGATAAAGAACGAGAGAGATAGAAGAGCAGAGGGAAGAACACAGAGAAGAGAGAGAGGAGAGAGACACAGACAGACAGAAGAGAGAGACAGAGACAGATAGAGAGAGAGAGAGAGAGCAGAGAGACAAGAGAGACGACAGGAACAAGAGACATAGAGACAGAGACAGAGAACAGAGAGACAGAGAGAGCGACGATACATGAGACTGGACAGAGACATGCACAGTGGAATGTATGCGTGGTGGTGTGCGTGTATGTATGTGTGTGGTGTGCGTGTAGTTGTGTGTGTGTGTCGTGGTGTGTGTGTGTGTGTGTGTGTGTGTGTGTGTGTGTGTGTGTGTGTGTGTGTGTGTGTGTGTGTTCGTTCGTTATATCTTTTTAACGTCTATTCACATGTGTGCTTTTAGACGAATGTGTGTGTGTGTGCATGTGTGTGTGTGTGTGTGTGTGTGTGTGTGTGTGTGTGTGTGTGTGTGTGCGTGCGTGCGTGCCTACGTGGCGTGCGTGCGTGCGTGAGTGTGTGTGCTAGATGGAGTGTTCGTAACCTTACAATAGCGTATTTCACTTGGCCTTTGACTTTCGCATCCTATCCACCACCAACTGCAAAAATGGAACCCTTCGACTCTCTCACCCTATGAGAGAGTCAAAGGGTTAAGTCTTTGCTTTTGATGGTATGTTGACTATGTAGAATGCTGGTAGACAGGGTGCGGAAGTCAAAGGGTTCATAAGATAGGGACCTAAAGCTAGTGACTAGTGCGCGTATGGACATTGTCCGAATGCGTTGAATCCCCCTTGATTATGCTCCAGATGCACTCCAGGGGAGTCAGCTGTTTTGATTCATAGTTGTTGTTGTTGTCGTCGTTGTTGTCATTGTTGTTGTTGTTGTCGTTGTTGTTGTTCTTGTTGTTGTTCTTGTCGTCGTCGTCGTCGTTGTCGTTGTCGTTGTCGTTGTTGTTGTTCTTCTTGTTGTCGTCGTTGTTGTTGTTGTATTCGTCGTCGTTGTCGTCGTTGTTGTCGTTGTCGTTGTTGTTGTCGTTGCTGTCGTTGTTGTTGTCGTCGTCGTTGTTGTTGAGGAAGGAAAACTTTTTATTTCATAATCCAAAACAAGTGTGACTGCCCGCGTTCAAACAAATAGGAACAGAAAGAAAAAAAAAACACGAAAGAAGAATATGAACGCGTATTTAATACAACAAAACAAGACATGCGCAAATTTTCGGCCAACTGGCCTTTGTCAAGCGTAGGATTACAAACAAACACTAGATACAAAAAAAAAAATTGAGAAAAAGACTGAAACTTCCCTTCTGCTGTCTTCCCTGCTGCTTTTCTCACATTGAAGACAGCAGCAGGGAAGTTTCAGTCTTTTTCTCAATTTCTTTTTGTATCTAGTGTTTGTTTGTTTCTAATCTTACGCTTGACAAAGGAAAATTGCGCCTGTCTTGTTTTGTTGTATTAAATACGCGTTCATATTCTTCTTTCGTGTTTTTTCTGGTTCCTTTTTATTTCATGCCTGTTCACAATTGCGAATTGCACCCAAGAAATAGAGGGCGGAGTGGAAGCGAAGGACCACTCAGATTGAACGAAAGTGTGTCACAATGCAAATCAATTAACAGTTTACAATTTCTAAATCAAACATCAGCTTATAACCATCTGCCGAAAAGATATCTGATAAT
>JAPXFY010000026.1:41947131-41964631 GCA_030674185.1 Monoplex corrugatus | reverse complement strand
CTACACACACACACACTTCTTCACAGACACACAGCCACAAACCTTGAAGGACTAGAAGAAGGTCTATAGCAGTAGTTGTATGTTAACTAACAACCCCTCCCCTACACACACACACTTCTTCACAGACACACAGCCACAAACCTAGAAGGACTAGAATAAAGTCCACAGCAGTAGTTGTATGTTAGCCTCTCCCCCCCTTCACATACACACAACAACAATTGTATGTACCCCCCCCCCCCTCCTCACCAACTCATCATATACACACAACCACAAACCTTGAAGGACTGAAAGAAGGTCCACAGCAGTAGTCGTATGGTAATTCCTCCCACCCCCTTCACATACACACAGCAGCAGTTGTATGTTAACCCCCCCCCCCCCCACACACACACATACTCATCATATACACACAGCCACAAACCTTGAAGGACTGAAAGAAGGTCCACAGCAGTAGTCGTATGGTATAACCCTGCCTCAACAGCTTAATCAAGCGAGCCGCTCGGAACAGACGGAAGAAACCAAAGCTCACTTTTGATGACTGCACACACATGATAATTGTTTTTTGTTGTTTTATTTTTAGTTTTTTTTATAAACATTCAAATAAACACACGAATAACACGTAAATAAACAAACAAACAAACAAACCCCCGCAAGGTCAAGGTGATGCCATCACCAGCTTGCTACCTTTGCTGTTAATTTAAAGAGGACCAGACAACTGAACATAACAGGGCAGTGACGTCGCCTCTAATCTAGTGGAATGACATTCAGGACATGGTGGTGGACTACAACTCCTCTGACCACCGAGATTCACAGCAGCCGGCAAGAACGAACTGAAAATAACCCTTTGACTCCCGCAACCTATCCACCAACTGCAAAAAAAAAAAAAAAAATCTAAACCCTTTGACTCCCTCACCCTACACACCAGCTTACTGCAGGAAGCTGGTGGATAGGGTGAGGGCGTCAAAGGGCTACGTTTTTGCTTCGCTAGCAGGACTGACAATGCAGGATGCTGATAAATAGGGTGACGGGAGTCAAAAAGGGTTAATTAATGATCAACATTCATCGCCAGATGTGATACGATCTTGTAGACCTTCTAGAACAAACGAAAAAAGAAGAAACAAACGGATGAAACGAATAAAGAGCATTTGAACGAATGCATGCTTAATAAAGTGATGCACACACAGAGTCAGTAACACTCGTTCTGGTGACTGCAAAAAAAAAAAAAAAACGTTCAACAACTGAAGCACAATTATTGCAAGTTGAAAAAATGACTAAGTGAATGTTGAACATTTGATTTTAAAGAAGAGTATAAATGGGTATTGAGAAAACATAATTTCTGATGTGTGTAAACGCATAAAAAATACTGACACTTTATCGCATGTGATATAGATGGATACGTAGATATCCCTCTCTCTCTCTCTCCTTTTCCTGTCTCTCTCTCTACCTCTCTCTCACTGTATATACATACATACATCATACATACATACATACATACATCATCCATCCATCCATCCATCCATCCATCCATCCATCCATACAAACGTACTTACATACATATATATCGAGAGAGAGAGAGAGAGACAGACAGACAGAGAGAGACAGAGAGAGAGAGAGAGAGAGAGAGACAGAGAGAGAGGGAAGAGAAGAGAAATCAACATTTAAATGAATGACCGGATAAGTGAATAAATGAATGAATGAATGAATGAATGAATGAATGAATGAATGAATGAATGAACGAACGAATAAATCAATGGTGTAGCAGCCAGACTTTGCTACAGATGGAGACGAACGCGCACGCAGACACGAAAGATGAATAAATGAAAAAAGCACTTTTTTTTTTTTTAGAAATGTGCGTGAATGGCACTCTCTCCCGAACATCTGACCACATTGGAAGTCTGTTTTCACTGTTGAGACAATCTTTGACTCTCCTTGGCCTCACATCAACTTTTATTTCAACCAAAGCTTCTTTTAAAGCTACTGTGATCCTGGTAAGTAAAAAACCAATTTTCTGTAACAAATTTTGTATAAAATGGAAAAAAAATGGTTAGAATGGCTTATAACCATTATATTCTAGCCCGTCATCTTCTGTATTGCTCCTGTGTGACTGCTCCTATGTGACTGCTCCTGTGTGACTTCTCCTGTACTGCTCCTGTGTGACTGCTCCTGTGTGATTACTCCTGCATTGCTCATTGTGGCTTTCCATGTACTTACTGCTCCTGTGTGACTACTCCTGCATTGCTCATTGTGGCTCTCCTTGCTCTACTCCTGTGTGACTACTCCTGCATTGCTCATTGTGGCTCTCCATGTACTTACTACTCCTGTGTGACTACTCCTGCATTGTTCACTGTGGCTCTCCATGTACTTACTACTCCTGTGTGACTACTCCTGCATTGTTCATTGTGGTTCTCCATGTACTTACTACTCATGTGTGACTACTCCTGCATTGTTCATTGTGGTTCTCCATGTACTTACTACTCCTGTGTGACTACTCCTGCATTGTTCATTGTGGTTCTCCATGTACTTACTACTCCTGTGTGACTACTCCTGCATTGTTCATTGTGGCTCTCCATGTACTTACTACTCATGTGTGACTACTCCTGCATTGTTCATTGTGGCTCCATGTAGTTAGTGCTCCTGTGTGACTACTCCTGCGTTGTCATTGTGGCTCTCCATGTACTTACTACTCCTGTGTGACTACTCCTGCATTGTTCATTGTGGCTCCATGTACTTACTGCTCCTGTGTGACTACTCCTGCGTTGTCATTGTGGTTCTCCATGTAGTTAGTGCTGCTGTGTGAATACTCCTGCGTTGCTGATTGTGGCTCTCCATGTAGTTAGTGCTCCTGTGTGAATACTCCTGCGTTGCTGATTGTGGCTCTCCATGTAGTTAGTGCTCCTGTGTGAATACTCCTGCGTTGCTGATTGTGGCTCTCCTTGTACTTAGTGCTCCTGTGTGACTACTCCTGCATTGCTGATTGTGGCTCTCCATGTACTTACTACTCCTGTGTGGCTACTCCTGCATTGCTGATTGTGGCTCTCCATGTACTTACTACTCCTGTGTGACTACTCCTGCATTGCTGATTGTGGCTCTCCATGTACTTACTACTCCTGTGTGACTACTCCTGCATTGCTGATTGTGGCTCTCCATGTATTTACTACTCCTGTGTGACTACTCCTGCATTGCTCATTGTGGCTCTCCATGTACTTAGTGCTCCTGTGTGACTACTCCTGCATTGCTCATTGTGGCTTTCCATATACTTACTGCTCCTGTGTGACTACTGCATTGCTCATTGTGGCTCTCCTTGCTCTACTCCTGTGTGACTACTCCTGCATTGCTCATTGTGGCTTTCCATGTACTTACTGCTCCTGTGTGACTACTCCTGCATTGCTCATTGTGGCTCTCCTTGCTCTACTCCTGTGTGAATACACCTGCGTTGCTCATTGTGGCTCTCCTTGCTCTACTCCTATGTGACTACTCCTGCATTGTTCATTGTGGCTCTCCATGTACTTAGTACTCCAGCGTGACTACTCCTGCATTGTTCATTATGGCTCCATGTACTTACTACTCCTGTGTGACTACTCCTGCATTGCTGATTGTGGTTCTCCATGTAATTAGTGCTCCTGTGTGACTACTCCTGCATTGCTCATTTTTGCTCTCCAAGTACTACTCCGGTGTGGCTACTCCTGCATTGCTCATTTTGGCTCTCCAAGTACCACTCCTGTGTGGCTACTCCTGCATTGCTCACTGTAGCTCTCCATGTAGTTAGTGCTCCTGTGTGACTACTCCTGCATTGCTCATTTTTGCTCTCCAAGTACTACTCCTGTGTGGCTACTCCTGCATTGCTCATTTTGGCTCTCCATATACTACTTCTGTGTGACTACTCAAGGCGGAGCAGTAAGGTCTATTGGGGGTTTTTCAGGGTGAAGCAATCAGGTCTTTTTCAGGATGGAGCTATGAGGTCTTTTTCAGGATGGAGCAATGAGTTTTTTTCCAGGATGGAGCAATCAGGTCTTTTTCAGGGTGGAGCTATGAGGTCTTTTTCAGGGTGGAGCAGTAAGATCTTTTTCAGGGTGGAGCAGTGAGGTCTTTTTCAGGGTGGAGCAGTAAGGTCTTTTTCAGGGTGGAGCAGTGAGGTCTTTTTCAGGGTGGAGCAGTAAGGTCTTTTTCAGGGTGGAGCAGTGAGGTCTTTTTCAGGGTGGAGCAGGAAGGTCTTTTTCAGGGTGGAGCAGTAAGGTCTTTTTCAGGGTGGAGCAGTGAGTTTTTTTCAGGGTGGAGCAGTAAGGTCTTTTTCAGGGTGGAGCAGTGAGGTCTTTTTCAGGGTGGAGCAGTAAGGTCTTTTTCAGGGTGGAGCAGTGAGGTCTTTTTCAGGGTGGAGCAGTGAGGGTTTTTTCAGGGTGGAGCAGTGAGGTCTTTTTCAGGGTGGAGCAGTAAGGTCTTTTTTTCAGGGTGGAGCAGTGAGGTTTTTTCGAGGTGGAAAATGAGGTCTTTTTCCAGGATGGAGCAATCAGGTCTTTTTCAGGGTGGAGCAGTGAGGTTTTTTTCAGGATGGAGCAGTAAGGTCTTTTTCAGGATGGAGCAGTGAGGGTTTTTTCAAGGTGGAAAATGAGGTCTTTTTCCAGGATGGAGCTATGAGTTTTTTTCCAGGATGGAGCAATGAGTTTTTTTCCAGGATGGAGCAATGATGTTTTTTCCAGGATGGAGCTATCAGGTCTTTTTCAGGGTGGAGCAGGAAGGTCTTTTTCAGGGTGGAGCAGTAAGGTCTTTTTCAGGGTGGAGCAGTGAGTTTTTTCAGTGTGGAGCAGTAAGGTCTTTTTCAGGTGGAGCAGTGAGGTATTTTTCAGGGTGGAGCAGTGATTTTTTTTCAGGGTGGAGCATTAAGGTCTTTTTCAGGGTGGAGATGAGGTTTTTTTCAAGGTGGAAAATGAGGTCTTTTTCCAGGATGGAGCAATCAGGTCTTTTTCAGGGTGGAGCAGTGAGATCTTTTTCAGGGTGGAGCAGTAAGGTCTTTTTCAGGGTGGAGCAGTGAGGTTTTTTTCAGGGTGGAGCAGTAAGGTCATTTTCAGGATGGAGCAGTGAGGTTTTTTTCAAGGTGGAAAATGAGGTCTTTTTCCAGGATGGAGCTATGAGGTTTTTCCTGGATGGAGCAATGAGGTTTTTTACCAGGATGGAGCAATGAGTTTTTTTCCAGGATGGAGCAATGAGGTCTTTTTCAGGATGGAGCAATGATTTTTTTCCAGGATGGAGCAATCAGGTCTTTTTCAGGGTGGAGCAGTAAGGTCTTTTTCAGGTGGAGCAGTGAGTTTTTTTCAGTGTGGAGCAGTAAGGTCTTTTTCAGGGTGGAGCAGTAAGGTCTTTTTCAGGGTGGAGCAGTGAGGTTTTTTTCAAGGTGGAAAATGAGGTCTTTTTCCAGGATGGAGCATGAGGTTTTTTCCAGGATGGAGCAATGAGGTTTTTTCCAGGATGGAGCAATGATTTTTTTCAGGTGGAGCAAATAAAGTCTTTTTCAGGGTGGAGCAGTGAGGTCTTTTTCAGGGTGGAGCAATGAGGGCTTTTTCTGGGTGGAGCAGTGAGGTCTTTTTGAGGGTGGAGCAATGAAGTCTTTTTCAGGATGAGCAATGAGGTTTTTTCCAGGGTGGAGCAGTAAGGTCTTTTTCAGGGTGGAGCAGTAAGGTCTTTTTCAGGGTGGAACAGTGAGGCCTTTTTTAGGGTGGAGCAATGAGGTCTTTTTCAGGGTGGAACAGTGAGGTCTTTTTCAGGATGGAGCAATGAGGTCTTTTTCAGGATGGAGCAATCAGGTCTTTTTCAGGGTGGAACAGTGAGGTCTTTTTCAGGGTGGAGCAATGAAGTCTTTTTCAGGGTGGAGCAATGAAGTCTTTTTCAGGGTGAAGCAGTGAGGTCTTTTTCAGGGTGGAGCAATCAGGTCTTTTTCAGGGTGGAGCAGTGAGTTTTTTCAGGGTGAGCAGTAAGGTCATTTTCAGGGTGGAGCAGTGAGGTCTTTTTCAGGGTGGAGCAGTGAGGTTTTCTTCAGGGTGGAGCAGTAAGGTCTTTTTCAGGTGGAGCAATGAGTTTTTTCCAGGATGGAGCAATGAGGTTTTTTCAGGGTGGAGCAGGAAGGTCTTTTTCAGGGTGGAGCAGTGAGGTCTTTTTCAGGGTGGAGCAATGAGGGCTTTTTCTGGGTGGAGCAGTGAGGTCTTTTTGAGGGTGGAGCAATGAAGTCTTTTTCAGGATGGAGCAATGAGGTTTTTTCAGGGTGGAGCAGTAAGGTCTTTTTCAGGGTGGAGCAGTAAGGTCTTTTTCAGGGTGGAACAGTGAGGCCTTTTTTAGGGTGGAGCAATGAGGTCTTTTTCAGGGTGGAACAGTGAGGTCTTTTTCAGGGTGGAGCAATGAGGTCTTTTTCAGGGTGGAACAGTGAGGTCTTTTTCAGGGTGGAGCAATGAGGTCTTTTTCAGGGTGGAACAGTGAGGTCTTTTTCAGGGTGGAGCAATGAAGTCTTTTTCAGGGTGGAGCAATGAAGTCTTTTTCAGGGTGAAGCAGTGAGGTCTTTTTCAGGGTGGAGCAATCAGGTCTTTTTCAGGGTGGAGCAGTGAGGCCTTTTTCAGGGTGGAACAGTGAGGCCTTTTTCAGGGCGGAGCAATGAGGTCTTTTTCAGGGTGGAGCAGTGAGGTCTTTCTCAGGGTGGAACTGTGAGGTCTTTTACAGGGTGGAACATTTTTCAGGGTGGAACAGTGAGGTCTTTTTCAGGGTGGAACATTTTTTAGGGTGGAACGGTGAGGTCTTTTCAGGGTGGAGCAGAGTCTGGAGTCCAGCGCCTTAAGGGCATTTATCACAGGTACTGGAGGTTACTGATGTCGGTAGTGTCACGCCTAGGGAAGCGAAAGGAAAGCTTATGGGTACTGCAACTCCTCTGATCACAAACACACACAAAAAAGAAAATCAGAAACAAAAACAAACAAAAAAACAAAAAACCCGCCCATCTACATCCCCAGATGTGGCTGGCACCACATTTCACCCCACCTCACCTCACCTCACCTCACCTCACCTCTCTCCCTCGCCGGGTTCGGCGATAGGAACCACGCTCGACATCACAATGTCTCCACGACTGGGACATCTGTGGGAGACCTACTGGATCTCTAGACCACATACTTCAGCGATGTTTGTTGAAATAGGAGTTGAGATCACGTTTAGCATCGAACAAAAAAAAATAAGCTTCCCTCACGCTTTACCCACAAGCTTCCAAGCAGGCTTACGAAGTGACATACACCACTACTCTATGCTGGACTTGCTCTCACTTGGCACCTTACTCTACCTTTTCTATGCAAGTGTTGCGAAACCTCCGGCAAGTATTACACTGAAATGAAATCAAGCCTACGGAACTGCCACACACTATTCCCGCACACCATCATCACAAACCATTTGTTGTCAGGTTAAAATTACAGTTGTTTGTACTCACATATTACAAACATACACAACTCAACACATTATGAATGACACTTGAGACACATATCTTAGCTTGTTAAGATGCCAGAATCGAATCGAATTACAAATCTAGAATGATTTTCAAAAAGCAGTCTTAAATGCAGTCGTACTTTATTACTTAACGAAACTTAATACAACAAACTGATACATACTCATACACACACGTGCACATGTATACATGCTAGCGCGCGCGCGCGCGCGCCGCACACACACACACACACACACACACACACACACACACACACACACACACACACACACACACATTCTCTATCTCTCACTCACTTACACAGTCTTTCTTTCTTTATTATTTTCTTCTTCTTTCTTTCTTTCTTATCAAAGTATCCAATACTTATCCCTCATTTATAATAACAGATTTGTGTTTAATTTGTTAAAAAAAAGTTAATCTCGCAAAAATACAGATTTCGTACATACACTGAGATATATATGTGCATATGTGTATATCTGTAGTTAATTAGAGGGATACTCACACTCGATTTTTTTAAAAGAAAGTTTTAGTCCATAAACCTCATATCACAGTAAAAAAGTTATGAGAATTAAAACAAAAATACTTTGTTTTTATTCGATGAAATCTACAACTTTGTGGCCCAAACTTTTCCATGATATACTTTAACATAATATGTCAAATATTTATGACAATCATGCTCCACTTAGAAGAAAACGTGTAAAAAACGCACCTTTACTATCAATATTCATACAGCCACTGAAATAAAGGATCAGTTCAAAAAATAAGGAAAAAATTCTGAATTTGAACAACAAGGAAAGCATATAAAATACTTGATTCGTCAGGCAAAAAAGAACTATATTGATAATATCATGACCACCGAATATGATGACACTCCAAACATATAAAAAGCTATAAATGTTTTATTATGACAACCGAATATGATGACACTCCAAACATATAAAAAGCTATAAATGTTTTATTATGACAACCGAATATGATGACACTCCAAACATATAAAAAGCTATAAATGTTTTATTATGACAACCGAAAATAATAACACTCCAAACATATGAAAAGCTATAAATGTTTTATAATAACAGCCGAAAATGATAACACTCCAAACAATAAAAAGCTATAAATGTTTTATCACGACAACCGAATATGATAAACACTCCAAACATAAAATAAAGCAATAAATGTTTTTCTTGCCAACGAAAAAATAAACTAAAACTAAGAAAAGCATATTTTTATAATAGCAGGAAAATGAAAACACTCAAAACAGCATAACAAAGCTATAAATGTTTTATCACGACAACCGAAAATGATAACACTCCAAACACATGGAAAATTATAAATGTTTCGACAAAAAAGTCATTTTCTTGGCGTCAGCGTTACGGAAATAAACTGACTGGAAAAAAAGTCCATATTACCTCTTATCAATAGCAGAAACATCGAAAGACACAATACAAAACGAAAGCACTCACTACGAATGTTCTGAGAAGTTTAAGTCATCTAGTTCTAATAAACTTAGACATCAAGATGCATTCAGCATTCCTGAAACGACAATAAATGAAGATGGTACATATGTACTTAATTTTGAAAAAAACCCACTTTCCTATGGATGTGACGAACTTGGCAACAAAATGATGAAACTGTAATTACTAAACATTTGTTGTCTCTTCTTACAGGACATCGTTCTAAACACTCGTGTCGGACGTACTCACTTATTTACAGCACAAAACTTGCTGATGTGATATTCTTTGAAACTCAAAAAAGTTTTTGATCTTGTTGTCTATGAAATACTACTTTAGATCACTCCATGTACACATACATCAGATTAGTCCAAATGCCATTATGTTCTTCAATTTTTACTTGGAAGGAAGAAAACAAAATGTTTAAGTGAATACTTTACTTCCATCGGAAGGGAGTATCAGGTTAGGTGTTTCACATGGATCTGAGCTATGTCCCCTACGCTTTACATTTTTATTCATTGATCATCCATTGTGTGTCTGATCTCCTGATGTGCTCATCAAAGTAAACAAAGACCTGCTTAAAGTTTCTAAATGCTGCTTCAGAAAATGCTGCTATTAATCCCCCCCCCCCCCCCAAGCGAGGTTCTAACTAACTAAAAAAGTATCAGCGTAAACTGCTTCCACTGGCGTTTACGTTTAAATCCCACATGAATGCGCAGGTTTCACAACATCGGCATTTTGGTGTTATGGTCAATAGTCAAATAAGATGGCAAATTCACATCAATCGTGTTATGGTTAATAGTCAACTAAGATGGCAAATTCACATCAACTATCTCTAATTCTATTGCAAAGAGATGTATACTTATTATTTCGCCTGCAATACGTTACTAGTGCTGAAGCTTGTTATGTGTTCTTTCATGTCCTATTGTGCCTAAAAATTTAAATTTCAAGTCTATGGGATAATTGTGAACACGTTCACATTACAAAAAAAAAGCTGTATACAAATATGCCCTGAAAACATTCAAAGGCACATTGTACTGTAACATACAGGCAACAAAAACAAAATATATTGCCGATCCCTCTTTCATTGTTTAATCATCTGAAATGTAACAAGAGCATCTTTATGCATACAATCATTTATAATGCAGTTCCAGAAAATATCTCCTGCAAAGAGAAACGTGAGTGAAACTCCATAAAGGAAACTTTAACTTTGCCAAAAACCAAGACTGGATCCTGATAAATGTAGTCTAACATGTTATGGTATACAGCCTGTTCAAATGAGTTATCAAAAAGCCTCTCTAAGTTCCACTATCTGTTTACATGTGTAAAACAAATTTCAATTATTACATGCCACTCTGCACGTTTGTGTTTGAATTACTAGTAGCAGACTCTGATATTATTGACTGCTATAACAATACACATCTACTAATGTTTGAGTACACGTATGGTTAATGTGTGTCCATTTTGATATGAACATACATTCGTCAGTCTATAATTTTTTTTTGTAACTTGTAAGTGAAGCGGCTTGACTGAAAACTCTAATCAAGCAGTTAAGTATATAGATGTATTCTAAGTCGACTTTTTAACACTCATACGCACAGACACACACGCAAACGCAATAACAGGCACGCATACACACACACACACACACACACACACACACACACACAAACACACACACACACACACACACACACAACACACACACACACACAAACACACACACACACACACCACACACACACACACACACACACACACATACACACACACACAAAACACACATACACATTTGAGTATGTGTTTACACTTCTTTGCATTCATGATGAAATCTCTTTCTTTACTTTTTTTTGTCTTCATTGTGCTATTGTTTTCGTCTATTCTCTTTAAATATCAATTCTTTAGCAGTATCTTGCTGTCTTTCTGCTGCTTTAATATTAGTTGAATTGCAACCGATATGCGCTGGCTTATGTGCTAGTAACTATACGTGGAAACAAGGGTTCATTTACTTTCTCTTCTTTCTCTTTCTCTCTAACTCTCTCTTGTATTCTATTTTCGGTGATTACCTTCTAAGTAGAAAAGCAACGGTAGAGCTCTAAGTTGGCCTACGTACTAATAGCTATACCGATGGAAAATGAACAAAAAAAAAAATTCATTCAACACTCTCGATTTCTCTCTCTCCCTCTCTCTCTCTCTGTGCGTCTCTCTCTCTGTCTCTCTCTCTCTTCACATCTCTCTTTCTCTCTGTCTGATTTACGTGTGTTATATATTATATTATATATATAATGTGTGTTGTTGTGGTGTGTGTGGTGTGTGTGTGTGTGTGTATAAACATATATATATATTATATATATACATATATATATATTATATATATATATATATACATGTATATATCCAAATACATATATATGTATACAAATCACACACACATGCAGACACACACGCACACACGCAAACACATACACATACATGCACGCGCGCGCGCGCGCGCACACACACACACACATGCGCACACACACACGCGTCTCACTCACTCACTCACTCATCATTCACTCAAACACGCAGTATAGACACACAGTCAAACACACAACACAGACACACAGAGACTCACACACAGAGACACACACACACAACACACACACACACACACACACACACACACACACACACACACACAACACACACACACACACACACACACACACACACACACCCTATCCCACACACACAGACACACGCCCACACATACAAAAACGTACAGGCACACCACACACACACACACACACGCCCACACACGCACCGCACACACACACATTCATTTCATCAACAGATCCGCTCCTTTAAGCAACTTAATTAAAGCATGTTACTACTTACATTCATTTGATCATGCTGCATTCCCATAATAGTCACAACGACAAAAACAATAAAAACAGCAACAACAACAACAACAAAAACAGCAAGCAACAACAACAACAACAACAATTAAAACAAATCTAAATTATCCACATATAACACCCTGCCACCCAGGCAATTGCCCCGAACTGAGAGAATCAAAAGAACGCATGGCATGCAAAAAAGCGCAAATAATGATAATCTTTACCAAAAATGCGCGTACTGTTAGTCCCAAAAGCGCGAGTAAACGAGGAGTAGAATACTAGTAATCTGATTATTTTTTTTTTTATTTCTGCACGATTATCACTATTGACCGTTGTCGAAGTTAATTGAAAAAAGTAGTAAACTGTATGGTATGTAGTGTATCACTTTGCATTACCGTATGCTGTAATTAAGCAACAAACAAACAAACAAACAAACAAACAAACAAACAAACAAACAAAACAAGCAAACAAACAAACAAACAAAATAAATAATACATAGACAGATAAATAAATAGATAAATAAATAAATAATACATAGACAGGTAAATAAATAGATAAATAAATAATGAATAAATAAATAAATAAATAAACAGATAATAAATATACAGATTTTGTCTGTCACCAGTCGCCAGAGCCAGATAGTGTGTGTCTCTAGACACGCAGTCCTGAACTACAAATGCACTAACATCTAGAACTTTTAAAAAAAAAAAAATCTTAATCACGCTTTAGGTTAAGAAAAACAAAACAAAACAAAAATACCCCAACATATTGTGTCTATTAAGTATATAGAAAAACGCGCTTTTGGGCATTTTACGCTTTTGGCTGGCATCTACCCTGCAAAAAAAAAAAAAAAATAATGATGAACGGGAAGCGTGAATACATGCTGGCATGAAAAATGAACTTACTGCTCTCTTCAGCCAAGGGTCCATTCTCTGCAAACAGGTATAACGATGTCCGTTTGGACGTCATAATGAATAGGTACAAAAATTTTTGTTCCATCACATTCCTTTTTAATCAGAAACCTGGAGTATGACATGGTCATGTCATAAAATCCAGTGGACACTCAAAAACAAAACAAACAAAAAAAACAAAAAAGAAAAAGACAAAACAAACCAAAAAAAACCCCAAAAACCCTAGAAAGAAACAGGAGAATGGACAGAGCAAATAAAGTGGATAGAAAACGCCGCAGAGAGTGGACTGGAGAGGATTTTGCCACAACCCAGGCACTCACCCATAACTGTCAGAGATGGAGGCAACACACCAATAAAGCAGAGCGCCCTTATACAACCCTGGCGAGTAGCAGGATCCGAAAACCATAAGGCGCAACGTAGACTGGTACTACTAATGATAGAAAGCGGAGCAAACTATTTAAGAGCGGGTACTCAAATTAAGTTTTGCAGTTGCAGAAGGATGTGGAAATAAGAAAGTTTCTTTCTTTTCAAGAGCACTCATGTTTTTGTTTTTTCCAAACATTTTCGCTGTTGCTCATATTCCCCATCTATTTACCGTGTGACAATCACGCTTGCTTGCTCTGATACCTCTCCCACCTCCCACCTCTCTCACCCCACGACCATATTAATATCAGTATCAGATTCGTTCAGTCACACCTATCTTAAATTAAGGGGACAGACCTATCCAGATTTGGGTACCAAGATTGTGATGTTCAGTGTTTCAGTTCTAATTAACCAATCACCATGATATTTGGCAAGAAGATACCTCAGACAGAATTCTTTGGATTGAATATTTTTGTTGGGGTCTGTGAGTTATGAAAAAATGACAAAAATTAATTAATTAAAACATATTCTCGCGAAAATGAAAAAATATAGTACATACTGTGACATTTATAACTACACATATATTCGTGTTAGGAATTTGATATCTAGTGAGCAAACACATCTGTATAGTATATACGGCATGTAGTAAAATCGTAGCTCTACTACCATTATTTTCTGTACAATCATCACACCAATTTTTAGAATAATCTTAATAAAAAAGAAATTATAATACAACTTTTGATAAAAATGTTTCTTTCAAGCAGAACTGCAAGATTTTACTACCGGCTATAGATACCTGTCCCTGCTATACCTGTGCCAAATATCAAGGAAATCGGATGAAAATTTTTGAACATATTATGTCTGATATATACAATCTCGCGAAAAATCGCAAACTTTCGCGGACTAAAAAATAAACTCAATTTCCTACCTTGTGATGTCTTAATGTCCTCCACAAGGTAAGAATACTGTCTGAGGTATCTTCTTGCCAAATATCATGGTGATTGGTTAATTAGAACTGAAACACTGAACATCACAATCTTGGTACCCAAATCTGGGTAGATCTGCCCCCTTAACCCCCTTCAGTGCCAAAGTATAAACTTCATCCAGCTCAGAAAACTCCACAACACTATATATTTTCATGTTCAGTATACTTTACAACACACCAGGAGCAGCAGTACTTTCGTTTTTACGATCGCCAGTGCTAGTAATGTCACTTCGACTCTTATCTGGGTCAAGTCCGACTTCGGACATCAACATCGAAATATCGCCTGCATGCGCCAAATTATCGTCATTTTCACTCTTATTGAGTGAATCAACAGACTGCAAAGTTCCACAAGTAATGATTTCTGCAACTTCTTTTGCTGTATAAGTTGTTTTACGGGCCCGATCGACGCTCGGTGTTGAAGCGAGTTCGTCCGCCATTGTTTGCAGCCGCTGAATAGTAATCAGCTGTAGGGGTCACCTTTTCGATCGAACGGGCGGAAAAGACTGTACAACGTCACATATACATAATTAGCATTTATTTGTAGAGGGAATCCTGAAGTTTTCGTTGATATCTCACATGTCACTGAAAGTGTTGGGGTTTTCTGGCTAAAAATAGGAAAGATCGCCGACCGAATATTCGCTCGGTGGCACAGGAGGTGTATGTTTCTTCCGACCGAATATTCGGTCGGAAACAGTGAACAGGTTACATTAATTAATTAAGGCAATAGAAAAAAAGTACAAGTATATGGCGTTGTCTCATAACCCCGATATGTTCCTTTTTTCTGAAGATGAGATACACAAATACATGTATCATTTACATGTAACCAAGATTATTCCAATAGTAGGCTGATACAATACTTGAGAAGTGTTCTGAGCTTACTGTTTTCGTACTTTGTATCTGCTTCTATGCTAGTTGAATGGGTAGCGCAAACTGTGTTAGATTTGAGAAGTACTACATGGGAGATAATTCTCAAGAGTTGTCCTTTGATTGATACAATACTAATATAAAAGATATACGCTGGGTAAAACGTAGGCTAGGTAGGACTTCAGGATCTGGCCAGTTCATGGGCAATGATGGCTGATACAGTACTAGTATAAAAGATTTAGACTAGGTAAAACATAGACTAGGTCGGACCTCAGGACCTGGTTATTTCATGGGTTTATGTAACGGTGTAAGGCTTGTGCCATGATCACCATACACCTGTGACGTTATTTCATATGGAATTCGCTCCGAGCGCGGAGACGTCGTCCTGAAAAACTGAAACTGAAACTGAAACCTGAGGTCACAGAGGAGTGAGGTGGTAGAGACCTCAACTTCTCTTCTGGACCAGCAATTATCAAGGTGGCGTCCATTTTTCTCTTTCTAATAATGCTTTATAATATTCTCAACTCTGAACAGGGCCAGGAACCCATTCACAGCTGGGCAGACTGAAGGCTACAGGCACAAAGATTTCCACAGGCAAGATGCAAACCCGTGCATTCTGGGCAGTCACACACTAAAAGACTGGGTCACTGCGCTACATCACCAATGATGTCCTCCCCCCCCCCCCCGACACACCGATGAAGTATAAACTGAGTAAAGCATTGTAAGTGACAATTTGTGATGATTTAATTGTATGCATTGCAAAATTTGTATAAATCACAAAAGCTCTATTTCCCTTCCCCACCCCACTGACAATTGTATTGTGGCCTAAGGCCGATGTACATTAAAAATTCTCAGTTCTGAGCTCTCTCTCTCTCTCTCTCTCTCTCTCTCTCTCTCTCTCTCTCTCTCTCTCTCTCTCTCCTCAGACGGGTTGGCTGGGGTTACGTCTCTCTCTCTCTCTCTCTCTCTCTCTTTCTTTTTTTCAGACGGGTTGGCTGGGGCTACGTTGATGAAGCAGTGGACTCAAGATCTGACATCTTGAGTTCAGTCCCAATTCGCAACGTAAATACTGTCACGTTTGTTGCCATCTTGATGCACCCATCATTCTGAGGGTACCGCTGTTTTTTAAGGTCCCGTCCTCATCCACCTCACCCCCCCCCCTTTCAAGACGTTGCCGGCACATAGGATATCGAGCAAGCTCACAATGTGTCTGCCAGATCATTACTACCACATTGGGTCGAGCGCGTATGTATCTGTCTGCGTGCGGCGAATCTCCTCCGACCGAACTCCGAAATCTGGACACGCCAAGAACATCCTACCGAATCTTGAATTATTGTGTCATTCTCCCCAAAACACAGGCCCAAATTCTGATTTATTCAATGTGTCTTCCCCCCCCCCCCACCCTATCATCAGCGATCGTAGGTTCTTTCGGCGTTATTTTACCCCAAATACATCACCCAGTCCTGGTTCATTCAGTGCCACTCTCCCCAAACACACTATCATCCTTTCCCTCTCCCCAAACACATTACCAATCCTGGTTAATTCAGTGTCACTCTCCCCAAACACATTACAAATCCTGGTTCATTCAGTGTCACTCTCCCCAAACACATTACCAATCCTGGTTCATTCAGTCACTCTCCCCAAACACATTACCAATCCTGGTTCATTCAGCGCCACTCTCCCCAAACACATTACCAACCAACTCGTGGTTCATTCAGTGTGTCTTCCCCCTATCATTACCAATCCTGGTTCATTCAGTGTCACTCTCCCCAAACATTACCAAATCCTGGTTCATTCAGTGTCACTCTCCCCAAACACATAACCAAATCCTGGTTCAGTCAGTGTCACTTTCCCGAAACAAATTACCGATCCTGGTTCATTCAGTGTCACTCTCCCCAAACACATTACCAATCCTGGTTCATTCAGTGTCAATCTCCCCAAACACATTACCAAATCCTGGTTCATTCAGTATCACTCTCCCCAAACATTACCCAATCCTGGTTCATTCAGTGACACCTCTCCCCAAACACATTACCAATCCTGGTTCATTCAGTGTCACTCTCCCCAAACACATTACCAAATCCTGGTTCATTCAGTGACACTCTCCCCAAACACACATTCATCCTTTCCTCTCTCCCCAAACCATTACCAATCCTGGTTCATTCAGTGTCACTCTCCCCAACACCATCATGTACTCCAACATACTCTGGTTCATTCAGTGTCACTCAACTTCCTCCCATAACTCCAACATTACCGATCCTGGTTCATTCAGTGTCACTCTCCCCAAACTCATTACCAATCCTGGTTCATTCAGTGTCACCTCCCCAAACACTTACCAATCCTGGTTCATTCAGCGCCACTCTCCCCAAACACATTACCAACCAACTCGTGGTTCATTCAGTGTACTCTCCCCAACATTACCAATCCTGGTTCATTCAGTGTCACTCTCCCCAAACATTACCAAATCCTGGTTCATTCAGTGTCACTCTCCCCAAACACATGACCACAATCCTGGTTCATCAGTGTCACTTTCCCAAACACATTACAATCGTGTATTACGATCATCGATCCTGTTCATTCAGTGT
>JAPXFY010000026.1:41932131-41937131 GCA_030674185.1 Monoplex corrugatus | reverse complement strand
CAAAAACAAAACAAAAAACAAAACAAACAAAAACGGTGTAAACCCCTGAAATCAGTTTTTAATAAACGGAAGATAATAATAGCACCCCTTGACAGACTACCGCACAGGACAAAAATTAAGTCTTTGCATCATATTACTCGATAAAGGCTTTGAATATTGCTGCTGCTTTTTCCCCAAATACGCTTATATTTAGCTGTTTGCAATTATGGCTCTAGGTCCAAAACTGGGTAGTGTGGAATACGAGGGGAAGAATCAGATTAACGTGAATTTCATAATCATCCACTGACAAAGATCTGATAGTTAACCAGACAACTGCCGGCATTGGATCTGATTATTAACTAGACAGTTGTGGACAGGAGATCTGATAGTTAACTAGACAATTGCCGACAGAAGATCTGATAGTTAACTAGACAATTGCCGACAGGAGATCTGATAGTTAAGTAGACAATGGCTGACAGGGGATCTGATAATTAACCAGACAATGGCTGACAGGAGATCTGATAATTAACCAGACAATTGCCGACAGGAGATCTGATAGTTAACTAGACAATTGCCGACAGGAGATCTGATAATTAACTAGACAATTGCCGACAGGAGATCTGATAATTAACCAGACAATTGCCGACAGGACATCTGATAGTTAAGTAGACAATGGCTGACAGGGGATCTGATAATTAACCAGACAATGGCTGACAGGAGATCTGATAATTAACCAGACAATTGCCGACAGGAGATCTGATAGTTAAGTAGACAATGGCTGACAGGGGATCTGATAATTAACCAGACAATTACTGACAGGGGATCTGATAATTAACCAGACAATTGCCGACAGGGGATCTGATAGTTAAGTAGACAATGGCTGACAGGGGATCTGATAGTTAACCAGACAATTGCCGACAGGGGATCTGATAATTAACCAGACAATTGCCGACAGAGGATCTGATAGTTAAGTAGATAATGGCTGACAGGAGATCTGATAGTTAACTAGACAATTGCCCACAGGGGATCTGATAGTTAACCAGACAATTGCCGACATGGGATCTGATAATTAACCAGACAATTGCCGACAGAGGATCTGATAGTTAAGTAGACAATGGCTGACAGGGGATCTGATAATTAACCAGACAATTGCCGACATGGGATCTGATAGTTAACTAGACAATTGCCAACAGGGGATCTGATAACTAACCAGACAATTGCCGACAGGGGATCTGATAGTTAACTAGACAATTGCCAACATGGGATCTGATAGTTAAGTAGACAATGGCCGACATGGGATCTGATAGTTAAGTAGACAACTGCCGACATGGGATCTGATAGTTAAGTAGACAATTGCCGACAGGAGATCTGATAGTTAACCAGACAATTGCCGACAGGGGATCTGATAATTAAGTAGACAATTGCCGACAGGAGATCTGATAGTTAACTAGACAATTGCCGACAGGGGATCTGATAGTTAACCAGACAATTGCCGACAGGAGATCTGATGGTTAACTAGACAATTGCCGACGGGGGATCTGATAGTTAACCAGACAATTGCTGACAGGAGATCTGATAGTTAACTAGACAATTGCCGACAGGGGATCTGATGGTTAACTAGACAATTGCCGACAGGAGATCTGATGGTTAACTAGACAATTGCCGACAGGGGATCTGATGGTTAACTAGACAATTGCCGACAGGGGATCTGATGGTTAACTAGACAATTGCCGACAGGGGATCTGATGGTTAACTAGACAATGGCCGACAGGGGATCTGATGGTTAACTAGACAATTGCCGACAGGGGATCTGATGGTTAACTAGACAATTGCCGACAGGGGATCTGATGGTTAACTAGACAATGGCCGACAGGGGATCTGATGGTTAACTAGACAATTGCCGACAGGGGATCTGATGGTTAACTAGACAATTGCCGACAGGGGATCTGATGGTTAACTAGACAATTGCCGACAGGAGATCTGATGGTTAACTAGACAATTGCTGACAGGGGATCTGATAGTTAACCAGACAATGGCCGACAGGAGATCTGATAGTTAACCAGACAATTGCCGACAGGGGATCTGATGGTTAACTAGACAACTGCCGACAGGAGATCTGATAGTTAACTAGACAACTGCCGACAGGAGATCTGATGGTTAACTAGACAATTGCCGACAGGAGATCTGATAGTTAACCAGACAACTGCCGACAGGAGATCTGATAGTTAACCAGACAACTGCCGACAGGAGATCTGATAGTTAACCAGACAACTGCCGACAGGAGATCTGATAGTTAACTAGAAAATTGCCGACAGGAGATCTGATGGTTAACCAGACAATGGCCGACAGGAGATCTGATAGTTAACCAGACAATTGCCAACAGGAGATCTGATGGTTAACTAGACAATGGCCGACAGGGGATCTGATAGTTAACCAGACAATGGCCGACAGGAGATCTGATAGTTAACCAGACAATTGCTGACAGGGGATCAGATAATTAACTAGACAATTGCTGACAGGAGATCAGAAGTTAACCAGACAATGGCCGACAGGAGATCTGATAGTTAACCAGACAATTGCTGACAGGGGATCAGATAATTAACCAGACAATTGCTGACAGGGGATCAGAAGTTAACCAGACAATGGCCGACAGGAGATCTGATAGTTAAGTAGACAATGGCTGACAGGGGATCTGATAGTTAACCAGACAATTGCCGACAGGGGATCTGATAATTAACCAGACAATTGCCGACAGAGGATCTGATAGTTAAGTAGATAATGGCTGACAGGAGATCTGATAGTTAACTAGACAATTGCCCACAGGGGATCTGATAGTTAACCAGACAATTGCCGACATGGGATCTGATAATTAACCAGACAATTGCCGACAGAGGATCTGATAGTTAAGTAGACAATGGCTGACAGGGGATCTGATAATTAACCAGACAATTGCCGACATGGGATCTGATAGTTAACTAGACAATTGCCAACAGGGGATCTGATAACTAACCAGACAATTGCCGACAGGGGATCTGATAGTTAACTAGACAATTGCCAACATGGGATCTGATAGTTAAGTAGACAATGGCCGACATGGGATCTGATAGTTAAGTAGACAACTGCCGACATGGGATCTGATAGTTAAGTAGACAATTGCCGACAGGAGATCTGATAGTTAACCAGACAATTGCCGACAGGGGATCTGATAATTAAGTAGACAATTGCCGACAGGAGATCTGATAGTTAACTAGACAATTGCCGACAGGGGATCTGATAGTTAACCAGACAATTGCCGACAGGAGATCTGATGGTTAACTAGACAATTGCCGACGGGGGATCTGATAGTTAACCAGACAATTGCTGACAGGAGATCTGATAGTTAACTAGACAATTGCCGACAGGGGATCTGATGGTTAACTAGACAATTGCCGACAGGAGATCTGATGGTTAACTAGACAATTGCCGACAGGGGATCTGATGGTTAACTAGACAATTGCCGACAGGGGATCTGATGGTTAACTAGACAATTGCCGACAGGGGATCTGATGGTTAACTAGACAATGGCCGACAGGGGATCTGATGGTTAACTAGACAATTGCCGACAGGGGATCTGATGGTTAACTAGACAATTGCCGACAGGGGATCTGATGGTTAACTAGACAATGGCCGACAGGGGATCTGATGGTTAACTAGACAATTGCCGACAGGGGATCTGATGGTTAACTAGACAATTGCCGACAGGGGATCTGATGGTTAACTAGACAATTGCCGACAGGAGATCTGATGGTTAACTAGACAATTGCTGACAGGGGATCTGATAGTTAACCAGACAATGGCCGACAGGAGATCTGATAGTTAACCAGACAATTGCCGACAGGGGATCTGATGGTTAACTAGACAACTGCCGACAGGAGATCTGATAGTTAACTAGACAACTGCCGACAGGAGATCTGATGGTTAACTAGACAATTGCCGACAGGAGATCTGATAGTTAACCAGACAACTGCCGACAGGAGATCTGATAGTTAACCAGACAACTGCCGACAGGAGATCTGATAGTTAACCAGACAACTGCCGACAGGAGATCTGATAGTTAACTAGAAAATTGCCGACAGGAGATCTGATGGTTAACCAGACAATGGCCGACAGGAGATCTGATAGTTAACCAGACAATTGCCAACAGGAGATCTGATGGTTAACTAGACAATGGCCGACAGGGGATCTGATAGTTAACCAGACAATGGCCGACAGGAGATCTGATAGTTAACCAGACAATTGCTGACAGGGGATCAGATAATTAACTAGACAATTGCTGACAGGAGATCAGAAGTTAACCAGACAATGGCCGACAGGAGATCTGATAGTTAACCAGACAATTGCTGACAGGGGATCAGATAATTAACCAGACAATTGCTGACAGGGGATCAGAAGTTAACCAGACAATGGCCGACAGGAGATCTGATAGTTAACCAGACAATTGCCGACAGGGGATCTGATAGTTAACTAGACAACTGCCGACAGGGGATCAGAAGTTAACCAGACAATGGCCGACAGGAGATCTGATAGTTAACCAGACAACTGCCGACAGGGGATCAGAAGTTAACCAGACAATGGCCGACAGGAGATCTGATAGTTAAGTAGACAATTGCTGACAGGGGATCTGATAATTAACTAGACAATCTGACTGATGTCGTTATTTTTGCTGAAGAACATATCTCCAATGCCATCACAAGAAAAAAATCGACCTGATAATTAATAAGACAATCTGAAAGATGTCATTACTTTTACTTTTGCTGGACACCGTATCTTCAATGCCATCACAAGAAAAAAACCACAGTAGTATTGCTATACACCCTAAATAAGATTGGGCATTCTAAGACAAAAACATATTTGTATTTTGTGTATATGTTGTCTTCCAAGAGTTAGGCCTTAATTCTTTTATATATATATATATATATATATATATATATATATATATATATATATATATATATATATATATATATATCTAAATCTATATA
>JAPXFY010000026.1:41917131-41927131 GCA_030674185.1 Monoplex corrugatus | reverse complement strand
TTCTGCCCCATTTTCACACGTACCGATTTCAAATATTCATGTCAATTCACTTCTGTGGAGAATTGTTTTGCATGTGCATGAGTATTCTTTTTTCTCCACCTTCGATTGAGTTTAATTCAATTCATTTAAAATTCAATTCAAAGTTGTTGCTTTTTTTCTAATTCAGTTTACTTAAATTCAATTGAAAGTTGTCCCGCAAGCACTTTTCTTTTCACCCCCATCTTCAAAGGTTCAATTCAATTTCAATTCACTTCAAATTAAATCAAATTGAAGTTGTTTCCATACGCTGTATTTTTACAGCTCCATCTCCAGTTCAGTTTCCAATATCTTCAACTCAATTTCAATTTAATTCATTTTAATTTAAGTCAAAGATGTTTCCAAAACACTGTACGTTTTCTGCTCCATTTTCAGTTTCAATTTCAATAACTTCAACACAAAATTTAATTCAATTCATGTTAGTTCAAGTCAAAGGTGTTTCCACACACTACACATTTTTTCCTTTTTCCTTTTCAATTTCGGTTTCACTGTGTGTGTGTGTGTGTGTGTGTGTGTGTGTGTGTGTGTGTGTGTGTGGTGTGTGTTGTGTGCGCGCGCGTGTGTGTGTGTGTGTGTGTGTGTGTGTGTGTGTGTGTGTGTAAGTATGTGTGTGTCTATCTGTGTGTGTGTGTGTGTGTGTGTGTTGTGTGTGTGTGTGTGTGTGTGTGTGTGTGTGTGTGTGTGTGTGTGTGTGTTTAGTGCGTTATAGTATGTGTGTGTGTGTGTTAGTGTGTGATTTCAAGTCCGACGTTTAACCACTTTGCTGCTGAGCCGGTGGATTTCTACGTTAGTTTAACCCTTTAAATTCTGCACTCTGTCATCAGCATTCTGCATTATCAACCATACTAACACAACCAAAAAAACTTAACCCTATGATTCTCTGACCCTATCTACCAGCTTTCCACAGGAAGCTGATGAATAGGGTGAGGAAGTCAAAGGGTTAAGTTTTTGCGGTTGCTGGGTAGGGTGCAGGAGTCGAAGAGTTAATATGCTATATTCCTTTGCACGCAGCTTACGTACCAGCCATGGTTTGGCAAATTGAGCATTTATTTGTTATGGAAGTTATGAGCACAAACTGTGTGAAACATATTCAAAGCTGTTCTAAGACATCTGAATGTTACGTGTGCGTATGTATAATGTCTTATGTGCGTGGTGTGTGTGTTTTGTTAGTGTTATGTTAGTGTGTTTGTGTGTTAGTGTGTTAGTGTTGTTTAGTGTGTTTGTGTTAGTGTTAGTGTTAGTGTGTTTGTGTTAGTGTTAGTGTTAGTGTGTTTGTGTTAGTGTTAGTGTGTTAGTGTGTTGTGTGTGTGTGTGTGTGTTAGTGTGTTAGTGTGTGTTGTGTGTGTGTGTGTGTGTGTGTGTGTGTGTGTGTGTGTGTGTGTGTGGTGTGTGTGTTTGTGTATGTGCACGCTTTTGTATGTACGACATTATCTCATAACTTATTCACTTTTTACTTATCTGGAAACGTACACAAGCAATAAAAACACAAACTTACCTGTAAGGTTTCCGAAAGGAATAAAGAAAAGAAAACCTCCACACAAACACACAAACACACACACACACACACACACACACACATACACACACAAAATCTAAAACTAGTGGAGAAGATACATGTACACTAAAAGCCAATTCATACGTTCTGATCTCCTTGAAAACTATGACCACAAAACCGAGAATCTTCTCAGAATTTCCATGATAAAAGATTATTACAACACTTAAACGTTTTCATGCAAAAAAAAAAATCATTTTGAACAGTCAGTTCTTGCCTCAGAAACGTTTAAAAACTGTCAATAATTTATTCTACTACAAAATTAGAACTTTTATGCAATCAATACTTTTATTGCAAAAAAAAACAAAAAACTTCACAGCAACTGATTCTCGCATGCAAAATGGTAGAGACAAAAACTCCTTCTAACAAACACATGCAGGCAGGAGGTGTGTCATACAATATGCAGGCGAAGAGGTATATGCAGCACAATCCATTCGGGGAGATTACATATCACAGAAAGTGAGGACTGGATTTTGTCTATAGAAAATAAAAATCTGGGGCATTTCAGCAAAGTGTTCATTTCCCCATTTCCCCCACTGTCTTTTTGAAAGCTATACACACTTTCCATTCTCGTATAATACGCGCATGATCGCACACACACATGCACGAACACATAGACTCAAGCACACAACAAGCACACAAACACAAACACACACACATATACACACACACACATATATACACGCACACATATAACACACACACACACACCACACACACACACACACACACACACACACATAAAACACTGACAAACACACACATACTCACATACACACAACAGATTGATACACTAAAGTGTACATTAAAGCAAATTGAAAACATTAAAAAAGCCGTCTTTCAAAATAAAAACTTATAACCCAGCCAACTTAAAAAACAAACAAACAAAAACCAAAACAAACAAAATAAAACAAAACAAAAACAGTCGATACATAACGCAACATTATCGGACCAATGTAGAGACCATAGTGTAAGCCTGTCTAGTCATAGCACCCCCCACCCCCACCCCCAACCCCCACCCAGACAAAAGTAAAAATATAATGTTCACTTGGTTTGGCAATTCACTTGACCTCTCATGGCGACGTCTCACTTTAGGTTTTTTTAGGACAGTGTCTACGACCTCTGTGTGCCATGTGATGGACAGCAAGGGCCCAAATGATCGTGGGATGAGCTATAAGCCCTATGCGCTGGTCAGGTCTTGAGGTCCTACCTAGTGTATGAGTTCTGTGTCTGTCCCTTGGCTCAGTCTGCCACTAAGACAACTTAGGCTGCCAATTATTGTATAATATGTGTTGACAGAAAGAACAAATAGTTGAGCAACGATCTCACAATTTTTGTGTGTGTGCTGTATCTTAGGTTTGACAAAAGAAGAAACAAAGAGCAATCCACACTCGCGCGCGCGCGCGCACACACACACACACACACACACACACACACACACACACCACACGCACACGCACACACACACACACCACACACACACACACTCGTGCGCGCGCACACGCACACAAACAAACAAACAAACAAACAAGACATAACATAACAGAACAGAACATAACATAACAGAACAGAACAGAACAGAACATAACATAACTAACAGAACAGAACAGAACAACAGAACAGAACAACAGAACACAACAGAACAGAACACAACAGAACACAACAGACAAACACAACAGAACACACAGAACACAACAGAACACAACAGAACAGAACACAACAGAACAGATCAGAACAGAACACAACAGAACAGAACAGAGCAGACACAACAGACAGAACAGAACAGAACAGAACAGAGCAGAAAGGACAGAACAGGCAGAACAGAACAGAACAGAACAGAGCAAACAAGCAGAACAGAAAAGATAACACACACACACACACACACACATACACAGACAAGAACACTGCATACGCTGTCAAAGAACCCAGGAGGGGAAAAGAACTGAAGCAAGCGGAGAAGCGATACAAACGAGAACTATGTCCTTATATGTCCCAGTTTAATAAATCCTTGAAAAACAAAATTTGAAGCGGCCAGACGTTAGCCACGAACGAGAAAACAGGGGAGAAAATACAAAATAAAGAAAAGGAGGGAAGGAATGAAAAGCCAAGGGGGGAAAAACCGAAAACAATGTTTGGGTAAAAATACCAAACAAACCCACAAATCCAAACTAGCAGTATATAAAGAAAGAAGGCGGGGTAGGTGGGTTTGGGTGGTGGTGGAGGAGTGAAGTCAGTGAGCTTTCAGGCAAAAATAAAAATGAAACCAGCACAATGGATAATATGTGAAAGAGTGAGCGAAAGAAGAAAAAAAAAAAAATAAAAAAAATGAAAAAAAAAATCCAATGAAATGAGAAGATGCAGCCGAATAATATGAGAGGATGCAACATGAGAAAAAGGGTAAAAAAAAAAAAACCAATACAATTTGACCCACATGTAAGGGAGATAATTTAAAGATTTTTTTTTCTCTCTCTAATTGATATCAAACTTTTCCTTTCTTATCTCTTTCTTATTTCCTCTTATTACTACTATCATCATTATCATTATCTTATTATTATTATTATTATTTCTACCTACTATTCTTTTTCTTCTTTTTCTTCTTCTTCCATTTTGTCATTATCATTATCATTGTATTATCACCATCATCGTCATCATCATTCTTATCATCCTTATTTACTGCTAATAATTAAAGAACCCTCACTAATCACTAGATTAAACATAGATGATTATCAGTCAAGTCATCGAGACCTAATGACACTATAATTCTTTTCAGTGATGCCCAAACTTTCTGGAATTTTTCTTCTTCTCTTCAAGCTCTCTGTTAACTAACTCTTTCTGGCAAAGTCTCCTTCTCCATCCCTCCCTCCTTCCCAAAATATAATGCAATACAAGAAATGAAATAGATCAAAATAAAATGAAAACCCAACATTAACACGCACATGCTTTCACTACAGATTGCGCAGACTGTGGCATCGACATAGCGGAAAATGGTCAGCTCACCACACAGCTCGAGTTCTCCGTGTGATACAAAACTAAAAAATTCGGATTTTTGCGTAAAGCGTAATAAGTCTAAAATAATGAGATTGGAGAATAGCCACCAACATTACGCTGCTCCGCACCGTCACCAAATCCTGTGTCAACTCTGCTGGCAAAGCAAAAAATTAACCCTTTGACTTCCTCACCCTATGCAGGAAGCTGGTGGATAGGCTGAGGGAGTCAAAGGGTTTTCTGTTTTTGCAGTTGGTGGATAGAGTGCAGGATTCAAAGGGTTAAATTAACACTGGCCCTCTCCCAGGCGTCCTACTTTTATCTCAAAACTTGCATTTGCCACTACTTCCATGGGCTGATAGCCACTATCAGGGACAGATATTTCTCTCACTGGTGCACGACCAGTGCAAGTGATAGTGATAAATGATTGGTAACAATTTCACTTATAGTGTGTTATGTTGTGTTGTTGTTGTTGTTGTAGTTGTTGTGTGAGTAATTCATGTGTGTGTGTGTGTGTTCATGTTGTGTGTGTTTTTGTGGTGTGTGTGTGTGTGTGTGTGTGTGTGTGTGTGTGTGTGTGTGTGGTGTGTGTGTGTGTTGGCGCGCGCGCGCGGATTTGTTCCTTCTGAGCAATGCTGTCTCGGTAACTACGTGTATGCATGTTGTTTCACGCACATGCGCAGACGTTATGTTGCTACACACAAAAGTCTGCATAGGCTGTCTTCGGTGGGTGTACATGCTGGTCATTTCCATGTTTCCATGGCCTTTACGAGATCTGTCACGTACATATTCAGATGTTCTGCAGGCATATACACTACACAGAAAAGGGCATGATCAGGCAATAGCAAGTCATCACATATGTTGACCTGGGAGATGGGAAAATTCTCCAGCCTTCCTTCCCCAACGTTTCAGTTTGTTTCAGTTTCAGTTTCTAAAGATAATTCTGCGCTCGGAACGAACTCCATATGTACTAACGTCACAGGTGCCACGTGTATGGTGATCATGGCACAAGCCTTAAACCTGCACATGAACCCATGAACCAGCCAGGTCCTGAAGCCCTACCTAGATTATGGGCTTTCCCCACCACGAACTGCTACCCAGACAGACAGGCTAGGATCAAACTCAGACCTTCTGTTTGGAAAGCCTGACATCGAAACCACTAAACCATCACGCTATACTGGAGAGTGGATTCTTTGGAGGGATGGGCAGGTGCGATTATATATATATATATATATATATATATATATATATATATATATATATATATATATACAATATATATATATATATATATATATATACACACACCGGTATACACACACACACACACACACACACACACACATACACACACACACAATATATATATATATATATATATATATATATATATATCCACATCTCTTTGGGAGCTAGCCTGCTGGGTCCTATGTGAAGTTCCTGGACTCAGTATCTGCTGTCTCTGTGTTCAATCCCAACCGGTGACATTAAAATCTTGTCAGTTTCCTCCCTGCCCATTTTAATGTTTTCCATTAATCTGGTGGGTCAGATTAGTGCTTCATAGGTTCCTCTTCCCCCTCTCCCGTCCCCATTTCAAGACCTTGCCAGCGCATAGGTTTTTTTGAGAAGGCTCAGGGTTTCTGCCAGATAATTGCTGAGGGGCGAATATGGAATTGCCCGATCGTTATCAATCCTTCTAGAACAAAGTCTGAACTCCAAACACCACACCTGTCATGGAAAGTTTGAAAGTTGCCCTTAACTTTATGTCTTGATGGTTTCAATAGACATATGACTTAAGACTTATGACTTTCTGCTGGCGTAGCAAAGAAGAACTGGCGGGGGATGTTCTACTAAGGAGACCCAGCCACGGCAAACAAAGACCAGGACGTCCCAAGAAGACCTTCATCGACCAACTGATCGATGATACGAGCTGTCAGTATGATGACCTACCTACTGCAATGTCTGACAGAGAAGGATGGAAGAAACGTGTTATGGATAGCCGAGCAAGCTCGACATGATGATGATAATTTAAGAAAAAAAAAAAAAAAAAGAATGATAGTTGAAAGGATATGTACTGTCAAGTAGAGTGAATGTGAGTGCATTGTTCACAACCCAAAAGAAGGAAAGCGACATTGTCTCTCTTGCAAAGACAAGAACAAAACAAGTAGACAAATTTGATTTTTTTTTTTAAACTCAACAGACTGAACCGTCTGAATTATAACACGTATTGTTAATCGGTCTCTTGGATATACACGACTGAATGGATGTTTGGAGTTCGAAATTTGTTTTCGTTCCAGGAGAGGGATTCATGGCACTCAGAAAATTGCATATGCGCTCTGCGAAACACTGTCAGACACTTTGAGCCTGCACAAAACCCCCCCACACACTGGCAAGATTTTAAGATAGGAAGGAAGGGGCAGGGGAGGGGGAGGGGCTGAACTCATGAAACTTTGATATTATTAATTATTACGAAATGTTAACCACACTTAGGGCATGCCAAGAGGAATGGTAGGTAATTCAGGCCAAAAAAAAAACACTGATCATTACATCAACACACACAGTTATGAGTCAAAAATAAAAATAAAAAAAAGGAAGAAAAGCATAAATGAAAATGAAACAAACAAAAAAAAAAAATATGGATTGATTCCCAGCCTGCATGCGTTCCGACAGAATGCCAATCCATGAGGTGAGAGACAGCAAGAGCGTAGTAAAATGGTGAAGGGACATTTGACAACCAGGCAAAGTCACGAAAATGGAAGTGAGAGAAATTCAAAGACCAAGTCCATCAATCAAAACCAGGAAAGCCACAAACCAGAAGCTCAGGAGGAAGATGGTTTGAAAAGAAAAAGAAAAAAAAAAAAAAGGATGGGCGGTGAAGGATTTCCAAGAACGGGAAGGAGAAAAGGGGGGGGGATGGGAAAATGGGGGGTGGGAGGGTAAAGGGGAGGGGGGAAGAGACAGGGGGGTACCTGATTTTTGTCTAAGTCTTGGTCTATCAGCTCATTGTCTCCTTGCTCCTGGAAAGTAATGATGATCAGAGCGACGAAGATGTTGACGAAGAAAAACGGAAACACGATGAAAAATGCGACGTAGAATAGCGCCATTTCCATACGGTTGCCAGACTTGGGCCCCATGTCAGCTTCTGTGGAGTCCATGGAATGTTTGAGTACACTGAAAAAACAAGAAAGCGGGAAGGCGGCTAGAGTTAGGCCTACTAAAAGGGGTGGGTGGGAAAGGGGGGACAGCTACCTGCCTACAGGGACTCATGCTCACTGCGGGTCCGTGCAATACCTGGTTCTTGTCCAGGTCCTGGTCTATCAGCTCCTTCTCCCTTCTTCCTGGAAAGTGATGATGATCAGTGCCATGAAGATGTTCACAAAGAAAAAAGGAAAGACGACGAAAAAGACCACGTAGTACAACGCCATCTCCATGCGTGAGCCGGGTTTGGGGCCCTGGTTCACGTACGTGGAGTCCATGGAATGCTTGAGAACGCTGAAAAACACAATTGGGTACGTGTCATGTCTGACTAACTAAGAAGTCTAAAGCTAACCTTCGTCTGTGACTTAACTATGTGACTTAACTAAGAAGTCTAAACCTAACCTTCGTCTGTGACTTAACTATGTGACTGAACTAAGAAGTCTAAACCTAACCTTCGTCTGTGACTTAACTATGTGACTGAACTAAGAAGTCGAAACCTAACCTTCGTCTGTGACTTAACTATGTGACTGAACTAAGAAGTCGAAACCTAACCTTCGTCTGTGACTTAACTATGTGACGAACTAGAAAAACCTAACTCGTCGTGACTAAAAGTACGAATAAAAGCAAACCTAACCTTCGTCTGTGACTTAACTATGTGACTGAACTAAGAAGTCGAAACCTAACCTTCGTCTGTGACTTAACTATGTGATTTAAGCTACGAAGTCTGACCACATAACCACATGACTTAGCTAAGAAGTCTGACATGCCAGTCTTTTGTGACTTAACTATGTGATTAACTAAGAAGTCTAACCTAAACTTCGTTTGTGACTTAACTATGTGATTTAGCTACGACGTCTGACCACATAACTATATAACTTAACTAAAAAGTCTGACATATCTGTCTTTTGTGATTTAACGATGAGACCTAGCTAGGAAGTCTAACCTAATCTTCATTTGTGACTTAACTAAGTGACTTAGCTACGAAGTCTGACCACACAATTTTATGACTTAGCTAAGAAGTCTGACGTACCCATCTTTTGTGATTAACTATGTGACTTAGCTAAGAAGTCTGGCTAAGCTTCATTTGTAACTTTACTAAGTGACTTAGCTACGAAGTCTGACCACATAATTATATGACTTAAGTTAAGAAGTCTGACATAACCATCTTTTGTGATTTAACTATGTGACGTAGCTAAGAAGTCTGGCCTAAGCTTCATTTGTGACTTAACTACGTGGGCTTAGCTTAGAAGTCTAACATAACCTTCGTTTGTGACTTAACTATGTGATTAGCTACAAAGTCTGACCATATAACTACATGACTTAGCCAAGAAATCTAATATACCCGTCTTTTTTTACCTAACTATGTGACTTAGCTACGAAGTCTGACATACCCGCCTTCTGTGACCTAACTAGTGACTTAGCTAAGACGTCTGACATACATGTCCTTTGTGATTTAAGTGTGTGTGTGTGTTCGGACTTTACAGCCTTGTCCAATCTGTGTCCTTCTATTATACAGTTAGGCTGTCAGAGTAGGGTTATGTATTAGCTGTGACATCTGAATACATGACCTTGTGTTTTACACGTCATTTTCTACCAAAGCTAATGTATCTAACCCATCACGTCTTCGTATCATGTGATGTTTACAATTTCGACAAAGATGTCAACTTTATGTTTAAGTTATGTCTAAAGTTTATACATGAAAGACAAAACACCACAAAAAGTGTGTATAACGAAGTTCTTTGTGTTAATATAACTATATTGGCGTAATCTACTCCAGTGTCGTATATAATGCACCCTAACTACAAACTTACAGATATGACAGGCACACCACTATCAAACAATAAAATCCAAAATTTGAGCTGAATTGCAATGTATGTACTCAGTAATGGCATGATACTCTCCTTTCAAACTGCAGTTCTCCTGAAAGCAAAAGATTAGCCATAACAAACAAAATCAACATAGCAGAAATCATTGAACGATTGTATGTTTTATTAATGAAAATTGTACCGTATCAACTCTTAAAAATTAGTGACTGAACAATTGGAATTATATCAATATCCCTCTCTCAAATTGTCTGTATATGTGCTCATAATTTGGATACTCACTAAGGCTAGGTTAAAGCTGCAAATACTTGCTAAGCAGCTATGTAAAACATCGGTTGAGTTGAAATACCTGTACCTGTGTAAGACATCAGTATGGTTTCCTTAATAATACTCACCTGTACATATG
>JAPXFY010000026.1:41902131-41912131 GCA_030674185.1 Monoplex corrugatus | reverse complement strand
TCAAGAGGACAAAAAGCCTCAAAGCAAACTTACTTGAAGGAGAAAATAAGGTGGGATGGGGGGAGGGAAGGGGGATAGGAGAAGAAAGAAGAGGAGGAGAAGGATCAAGAGGACAAAAAAAACCCCCAAACAACCAACCTCAAAGCAAACTTACTTGAAGGAGAAGATAAGGTGGGGTGGGGGGGATGTGAGTGGAGGAGTATAGGAGAAGAAGGAGAACGAAGAAGAAGAGAAAGATCAAGAGGACAAAAAGCCTCAAAGCCAACATATTTGAAGGAGAGAATAAGATGGGGTGGAAGGAGGGAAGGGTGATAGAAGGAGGAGAAGAAGGAGGAGGAGAATCAAGTGGACAAAAAAGCCTTAAAGCAACCTTACATGAAGGAGAAAATAACGTAGGGCGGGGGAGGGGAAGAGAAGGGGCATAGGAGAAGGAGGAGGAGGAGGAGGAGGAGAAAGATCAAGAAGTCAAAAAGCCCCAAAACAAACTTACTTGAAGGAGAAGATAAGGTGGGATGGGTTAGGGAAAGGGGATAGGAGAAGGAAGAAGAAGAGGAGGAGAAATCAAGAGACAGGAGAAAGAAGAAGAAGAAGAGGAGGAGAAGGATCAAGAGGACAAAACAAAAAAACAAAACAAAACAAAATCAACAACAAGAACAAAAACAAACAACAACCTCAAAGCAGACTTACGTGAAGGAGAAAATAAGGTGGGTGGTGGAGAGGGAAGGGGGATAGGAGAAGGAGGAGGAGAAGGATCAAGACGACAAAAAGCATCAAAGCAAACTTACCTGAAGGAGAAGCTAAGGTGGGAGGGGGGGGAGGAGGGATGGAGGATAAGACGAGGAGGGGGAGGAAGAGGAGAAGGATCAAGAGAGCAAAAGAAAAAGCCTCCAAGTTAAAACGAAAATTCTAGAATTACACAGAACACAGCTCAAAAATCACCACAAACACACACACACACACACACACACACACACACACATACACACACACGCACACACACACACACACACACACACACACACACACACATAACACATACACACACACACAAATACACAAACACATACATACACACATCATCATCATCATCATCAGGTGCCTTGCCGCATGGCGTTGGCGATTATGGACTTCCATCTGTCTTTATCTCTTGTTGCCTCAAGCATCTCTTCCACCCTCCTTGTTCCCAGCCACTCTGCAAGTCCGTCTAGTATCTTCTCCCTGGGTCTACCCGGTGCTCTCTTTCCATCCAGCTTTCCCCGTTGTGACCAGGTGTTCCAATTCCCCTTTCCTCATAAAATGGCCTATGAATGTTGCCTGCCTTTTCCTAATCTTCCTTATCAATGATCTACTTGTGTCTGCCTCCATCAAGACTGTCTCGTTTGTTTTCTTTGCTGTCCATGGAACTCTCAACATTCTTCTTACAAACCACATCTCGGCTGCCTCAATCTTGTTCTGGATTTGCTTGTTGACTGTCCGTACAATAGTATTGGTTCTACATAACATTCAAGAACTACACACACACACACAACACACACACACAAACACACATGCACCCCTCACCCCCAAATCCCCCCCCCCCACACACACACACACTCATGATTCAACTGACCTTGAGTTTGGGCACCCTATTGATGGTTTTGAGTGGTCGCAGCACACGCAGCACCCTCAGGGATTTGATGGTGTTCAGGTTCTTCCCTGCACTGTCGCTGCACACATTCAACACAGCCCCTTTCACTCGTACCTTGCCCTGTGTCAGCTGTCCCTCTAGCCTCCTAATTGCACGTGCTTTTGAGAGTCGAAGAAGAGAGCAGGGGAATTCATATACCGAAAAAACAGAAAGAGAGAGAGAGAGAGAGAGAGAGAGAGAGAGACAGACAGACAGACAGAGAGACACAGAGAGAGAGACAGAGAGACAGAGAGACAGAGAGATGGAGATGGAGAGAGATACAGAGAGAAAAACAAATAGAGAAAGAAAGAGAGAGAGACAGAGACAGAGAGAGAGAGACAGAGACAGAGAGAGAGAGAGCGTGTGTATTTGTGTTTGTGCGTGTGTATGTTGCAGAGACAGACAGAAAAACAAACAAACAGAAAACGAGTAAATGACACGGAAACAGATAGACAGAGGAACAGACACAGAGCAAACAAACAAACAAATAAACAAGGAACGAAAGAAAGAAAGAAAGAAAGAAAGAAAGAAAGAAAGAAAGAAACAAACAAACATCATACATAGACAAGGAAAAAAAAAGGAGATTGATACATGGTATCCCCTGGCAACAGTCTTCATCCAAAGAGGAACATCATTTCAAAACTTGCCGTTTCCTTCCAAGTCAGATAACTCATCCAGGTTATGAATCCTTGTAGAGCTGGGTCAAATTCCTGGCAGACGCGTTTAGTCTAAAGTTTTGGTTCTAGTTTTCTCTGGCGGAGAAGTCTGTTTTTTCGTCAACGCAAATTTTTGTTTCAGGCCTACAAGTTCTTTTTTGGGGGGTGGGGTGGGGTGGGGTGGTGGGGAGTCAGAATTTTGTTCTTTTTTTTCTCTCTGCAAATCCGAAAATTAAACTGTTAGGGTTACGTTTTTCTTTCATGGCAAGTGGACCAGAATTTTTTTTTTTTTTTGTCACTGAATTATTGTTAGACTTTTTTGTTTTGGGTGGGTGGGTGTGGGATATCGGATGGTTTGGTATCGGAAACTAAATTAAAAAAAAAAAAGTCACTTAAGGTTGTTAACCAGCATTTGCTTCCTAAAGAGCTAAAAATGTAAGTGGTTTCGTTAGTGTAAATTTTGGCTTGCAAATAAAAGTAATAATACTGATAATAACGATAACCATGATAACATATCAATAATAATAAATGATAATAATAATGATAAAAATAATAATGTCATGTCATTTTAAATAAATAGCCCAAATACTCCATATCAAAGTGTATTCGTTGTGCTTACATAATCATGGATAATAAAAACGATATACTTTGTCAATGGAAAATATTGCAAAATCGAGAATATTCTGTCACTATTGAAAGATACATTTTTGTTATTACCCTACATGCTAATAGTCAATAGATAAACAAATAAAGAGAAATAAACAGTCACTTCTCTTACCTCAAACAGTTTTCATCGTCCTGTTTATGTATAAGGGGTCGTAAATATGTCTCCATCACCTTGTCTTACATACATAACACTCACAGGAAATGATGTTAAATACATGAAAACACAAACAAACAAACAAACAGACAAACGAACGAACAAAAACAAACAAACAAACAAACAAACAAACCTACAAACATATTTCATTCAGTTTACATTTTGAAGTCAAAATCTGAAGTCGTAATCCAAGCACTCTATATTACGATTATCATTATTATTGTTATTGTTATTATCATTATTATTATTATTTTTTATTATTATTGTTATTGTTTCTTCTTCTTCTTATTTTGTTATCATTATTACTATTATTATTATTATTATTATTATAAAATCATTATCATCCTCATTATCATTATCACAATTATTATTATTAATATTATGATCAATACAGGCTGAAATTGATCTTTATAATTATGATATACCGTACGTGCAAGAAAAGGCAGAAAAATCATTTCTGTTCAGTTGAACTTTACCCAAAGTTTCGATAACCGCGAGGTAGGGAAAAAAAATGTGTAAAGAAAAAAGTGCAATTACAGATGTTGAAGCAAAACTTATTTCAGTTGGTATCAAAGAAAGCAGTGCATAAGTAGCTAGAGGCACTTGGCTATTTCAGAGGGGGGGGGGGAGTGGGGGGGAGGGGGAGGGAGGTTTCAGATGGTGGGGATGGATAAAATCAGGGAAGTGGTGGGTCAGAACGGTGGAAGCGAAGAGGAAAGAGGTAGAGAGGACCCAACCCAAAGCGCATTTTCATTTTCTGAATTCCAAAACGGCTGGAAGAGGAGCTATGAGAGCGTCCGTTAGCTCAGTAAGGTGAAAGCAAAGATATGAAATGATAATAATAATAATAATAAAAAAAAATAATAATAATAATAAAACCCAGGCAACGGGCTGACAAGTTTAAAGTTTTGCTTCCACAAACAATGAGACTATTACATAGTTATAACAAAAATGTGAGAAAAGTCAAACCATAATTTTTCTTAAATTAATTAAGCTATGTGCTTCTGGCATGTACGGATTCTTAATTCTCAGCTACTTTCGTTTTATTCATTTTAAAAAAAAACCCCATTGTTTAAAAGCAGATTTGATTTGGATTGTACTATCTTTTTAATGGATACTTACAAATGCATAAACCTGAAAAGTGATACGTCCAAATGTTAAAACTCCTCACTGCCAAATATGCGTAAGTAGTCGTATTGACATAAATTACACTATTGTGTACATGTGACACTACCTTAATCGTAGTGTGGTTATCATGTACAAAGCATGTTATAACATATCTCGCAGTATTTAACCCTTATCATGTACAAAGCACGTATAACATATCTCGCAAGATTTAACCCTTTGACTTCTGCACCCTATCCACCAAGTGCAAAAACTTAACCCTTTGATTCCCTCATCCTATCCACAAGCTTCCTGCAGGAAGCTGGTGGGTAGTACGGGGAATCAAAGGATTAATTTTTGTTTGTTAACATGGTTGGCAGTGCAGGATGCTGGTGGATAGGGCGCAAGAGTCAAAGAGCTAAGCTAACTTTGGCATTAAGAAACAGTTCAGTTTGGGCAACTTTGTTGCAAGGTTTTTCAGTAGGAAAAACAAGTAACACAACAACAACAACAACAACAAAAGTTCCATTTGTGTGGGTTTGAGAAAGACATGCTGTATGTAAGTGTATCTGCCCACCTCATGTCCTGTATTAAGTCAGACATCTCACAGAATCAATAACTAGAAATATGCTCCTGTTTTATTTATGCATTTTGTTGAAAGAAAAGGGAGTTGTCAGTCTGGTTTGGTCATCTTGTTTTCCTTAACAATTCAGACTTTGTTCGAGATTGTCAGTCTAGTTTGGCCATCTTGTTTTCCTTAACGATTCAGACTTTGTTTGAGATTGTCATCCTACTTTGGCCATCTTCTTTTCCTTAACGATTCAGACTTTGTTCGAGATTGTCAGTCTGGATTGGCCATCTTGTTTTCCTTAACGATTCAGACTTTGTTTTTTTTCACTGCCTTATCTTTGCATCGCTCTTGTATATATATCATCACCCCACCACCCACCCTCGCCGCTCATTTCGGCTCTCCGACACACTGCAAATCCAGCCAAATATTGAGGTCACCGTGAAACCAGACCACGAGGGACCGCAGATGCTGGGACAACCGTTAAGTTAACCCTTTGACTCCCGCACTCTGTCCATCACCTGCAAAAAGAATTAACCCTTTCACTCTCTCTCACCCTATCCACCAGCAGTTTCTTGAAGGAAGCTGGTGGATAGGATGAGGGAATCAAAAAGGTTTCGTTTTTGCTTTCGCTAACACGATTGACGATGCAGGACGCTGGCGGACAGGATGCGGGAGACAAAGAGTTAACAGCGCTTTGATGACAAATTTGATGATGACGATGATGTTATTATGGCGTTTCATTTCGGCCTGAGACTGTGTGGCAGGACCGTAACTTTACTTTTACTTTCATGATATATTCTGGCGTCAACCAGCCTTGAAAGATACAGACACCTGCAGTGTTGGTCAGGCTGTTTTATACAAGAGCCTCAATGACACGTTCGTAAAGTAGATGAGACTTGACTGTGTGCTTCCAGTTTTCCCATCGAGCCCCAAAAGGCACGCTTAACGCTGGGTTGAAGCCAACTGGGGCCCGAAAAATCCCAGAGTAAGTCTTTGGACTGATGGGGTACAAACCCCGACCTTCCAGCCAGTAGTTCAATGCCGTAACCACTTGGCCACGTTGACAATTAGAAAAGATGTTAGCACTTTTATTCTAACACTGCCTGAGGTATTCTTCTCTTGCTTTTAGTATGTCGCATTAAACGTGTAATAATACACTTATACACATGTCATTTACATGTAACCAAGATTATTCCAGCGGTAGGCTGATAAAATACCAGTATAAAATATAACTAGGTAAAACATAGTCTACGTAGGCTCGAGACCTGGCCAGCTCATGGTTTATGTATGTGCAGGCTTAAGGCATGTGCCACGGTTACCATACACGTGGCACCTGTGATGTTAGTGCATATGGAATTCGTTCCCAGTGCGGAGACGTCATCTTGAGAAACTGAAACTGAAACTGAAACTGAAACTGAGACACGTGTATTTGAGAGTTTTGTGTGAATCGTCAATTCACCATTTCTTCTCCACACAGGAACCGATGGAAGGCAACGGGAAACCACCATCGTACTTTCCCCAGAATAATCATGGCAAGACAAACATAAAACCTACACCTTAACGATAGCTCACAGAACACGTTACAAATATACTATCATTTTCATACAGACAGCTTTCACTAGCATTCCGAGGCTTTATGTAAGTTTTGCTCGTGTGTAATTTACGTCCCCGTTTGCCAGAATGAGTTAGAATTATTCATTATTTGTCTACTTTACGTATAAAAAGGATGGGGCTGATGTTCCAACATTTGAAAAAAACAACAACCAACAAACAAACAAACAATTCTCACAGTCAAAAGTGCTAGCAAAAACATTGTCTACCTTTAAATCAAATTTAGCGATGCAAGCATCAAAACTATTCGTGTGAAACAGAAATCTCAACTTCCTGAGAACTAGTCACAAATAATGAGCATTTGTCTATCTTCCTTAATATTGGAGTATGATAATTGGCTGATGTACTGTTATCTAATTATCTAAGAATTTTGTCATAGTCAGAAGAGTAAGAGAGAACACTGGCTGCCTAGTTCAAACAACTTTTGGCAAAGAATTAAAACAATATTGTGTCAATCAGAAAAAAAAGATCTCCTTATAAAATACACTCCGTGTTAAAACAGAGAAATACACGGGAAAGAAATAGAAATATATTCTATACTCTATATGAAGCAGAAAAAGAGATGTGTTTTAGTTTCAAACATAAATAAGAAAGAAGTACAGAAAGAAAAGATGCGGCGGTGTGATAAAAAGTGCTCTTATCATTCTACAAGTGCCGATACAGTTCCAGTGAATATGGAAAAAGAGATATTAAAGAAGGAAAAAAGTTTTTTTTTTCAAAAAAGCTACAAGTATTTATACATGAGGCGGTGTAAAATAGACACAAGAGGTGCTCAATAGTAATATAAATTGAAGTGCCGTATATAATATATAAATAAAAAAAAATGTGCAGTAATTAAAAAAATTCTAGTAATCAATGCGATAAAAAATCAACTGAAATATAAGAGTAGAAAAAAGACAAAGTGGAAACTACTTTGACATGTTATTTATAGAAAACTGTTTTCCATAACCACACGAGTACATGACTACATAAAGAGACGGTGCCGATAATAATAACAATAACAATGATAATAATAATAATAATGATAATAATGATAATAATAATAATACTGATGATAATAATGATAATAATAATAATACTAATAAAATAATAACAATAATAATAATAATAATATAAACAGCAAAATACCAAGAGATTGCTTGTCTAGAATCAGTTCAAATTATGACGGGTTTTTCACGTTAGAACAGCTTTAGCGTGAGCTTATCAATTTTGTTTTAAATTAACTGACACATTTTTGTGCGCGAGAAACGTGTTGGAAGATACACAATAAGAATCCAATACACCCAGTTGAAAAAAAAAAATGAGTGCAACTCTTTACTGAATGATTATGCTACAGCACTAATGGTCTTAATCGTCTGAAAAGAGCACTTTGGAAAGATCGTTAGAATCGTTTTCTTTTCCTCCATTTTTATACAGTGTTGTTTTAATGTCACACAGTCTTTTGCGCTGAATTTTCTTACACGGCAAACCTTTCATTGCGAAATTCGTGACTTTTTCTGTGAACAGTGAATAAATTTAAAAGCAAATCTTTGACCTTAAATCTACTTGCAAGTATATCTTAGACATAACCAACATTTTAACGGACCAACGATAAAAACTGCCGGCGTATCTACTTACAACTAAATATAAATACAACGAAAACTTCAAATGAACTGATTGTATGTCTGTTAAGTCAGTTTACTGCAAGTAAAATCTAAACATGATGAAGAGTCAATTTATATGGACCAACTGTGAATCTACCGTACCTTTTCAGGATAATCAAAATTTAAATGAATCAACTATGAGGTCTATCGGTCAATTGTACTTGCGCGTAAATCTGAATAGAAGAAAACCCCATAAAAAAACAACTGTTAGGCTAGGGTTAACATTTCAAGATAGAAGATACAGATAAACGTGAAAGTTTAACCCTTTGATTCCCTCACCCTTTCCACCAGCATCCCGCATTGTCAGCCTTGACAACAAAGCACACAAAAAATTAACCCTTTCACTCCGTCAACCTGTCCACAGCTTCCTGTAGTGAAAGGGTTAAGATTTTTTTGGAGCTGGCGTATTGAGTGCTGGCGTCAAGGGGTTAAAATAAAGGGTAATGGAGGAACAGTGCCTATCTATAATTTTTCCATACTGAAATCTCAGAGATTACCGTATTTAACTTGTTAAACAAAACAAAAAAATGTTATCTTTCTGAATAGGCATATGCCTTTACATTTGAAACCTATACATACACGAAAACACACACACACACACACACACACACACACACACACACACACACACACACACACACACACACACACACACACACATACACACACACACACACAAGCACACACACACACAAGCAACACACACACACATACACACACACACACACACACACAAGCAACACACACACATACACACACACACACACATGCACGCACGTACGCACGCACAAGAAACACACACAAACACACACACACACACATACACACACACACACACACAAACATACACAGAAACAACACAACACACACACATACGCATACACAGCAAGGCGCAGAAGGCTGCTATCAAACTACGTTGCTTTATACGAAAATCGCCTGTGGCGTTCATTTTGCAAACAATGTGACACTCAAACTACCAAAATCTTAGGCCACTTCTGATTCGTCTGCCCAAGAACACTTCTGTGCAAAAAAGAAATATATTCCATCCTTTTGTTACAGATTCCCCAATTGATTTAAAGTTGACTTAATCTGTTAACATTTGAATAGAAGGCTTATCTGTGAAGTGGCTAGGCAAATCTGTAAATGTACGAAGATCAAGAAGTAAGGCAAATTCTGGTTGAAAATCATTAGCTAAGTTAAAAGTCGAATACCGTTTTAGTGGTGATGTCATTAACTCAAGTCACATCTGCCTCTGACTGAATGTGAACTTAAAAGATTGATGTTATTGTTTCTTGTACGCACACACTCACGAATACGAGAGAAAGAAAGAAACAGAGAGAGAAGAGAGAGAGAGAGAGAGAGAGGCAAAAAGAGAGAGAGAGAGACAGAGAGACAGACAGAGAGGGAGACAGAGAGAGAGAGACAGACAGACATACAGACAGAGAGAGGGAGATGGAAAGAGGGAGAGAGAGAGGGGGGGAAAGAGAGGGAGAATGAGAGAGAGAGACAGAGAGATAGAGATTGAGAGAGAGAGAGACAGAGGAGACAGAGACAGAGAGAGAGAAATAGAGTGAGAGAGAGAGAAATAGAGAGAGAGAGAGAGAAGAGAGAGAGAGAGAGATTGAGAGAGAGAGAGAGAATGTGTGAGAGAGAGAGAGAATGTGTGTGTGTGTGTGTTTAAATATGTGCATAGCAGTTCCAGTTTAAAATTATGCCCATATTAACACGTACATGCATTTATGCACAAGATCTTTAGTTTTTCGCCGAGGGGGACTGCTCAATAAAAAAGAAAAGAATCACGTCCAGACGCTTGAAATAAAATTCAAATCATTAAATGTAATTATTCAAAGCTGTTACTGACCAGTTCTCGAAGCAAGTCACATAATTTTACCATTTCTGAAATCTCGTATATTTTAAGCAAATACAGTC
>JAPXFY010000026.1:41887131-41897131 GCA_030674185.1 Monoplex corrugatus | reverse complement strand
AAAGAAATTTTATCGAACAAAAGAACAAAAGAGAAAAAAAACAAATAATCTAAACACAGGGCACGGTTTTCTAAACTACTACTGTCTAGTCAGTTTGGAAATGAAATAAAGAATGGTAAACCACTGAAACGGTCAGTTAACAGGTTTGATGATGGCACTGGGACGAAGGAAATGAATGGATTTAAAGACATAAACAGAAATTAAGGTGTATGAAGACGAAGAGCTTATGAGAATAGAATCATTCAGAATGAAGAATAGACGATCCAAGAGACAATGCATACAGAAAACAATAGTAGAAAGAAGACTGTACTGGCACTCTAATTGAAGATACTAAAAATTTTGACAAAAGAACAAAAATATGCGGTACACTACCTGGCTAAAAACAAGAACACCTAAGAAGAGTAATAGAACGATATCTGAGAGCTATCAGTACAATCAACAAAAGCTATAAAAAAAAAGTTTAGTATTTTGAACAATTCAGGAACTGATGATTGAGACAACTGCAGAACTGACGACGCACAAGACGATGAAAACATAGTGAAACGTTGAATAACGACAGTGAGACATATGTGTAAAAACAATAACGATATAAGAGCAAAGCAGAATTGTTCATTAATTTAAGTAAGAAAAAAATTAATCAACACAGTGATGAGGACATAAAACAGAACTACCATTAAAAAAAATAAAGAAGTTCCTGTCATGTGGAGAGAAAAAAAATTAAATGCTTCAGATGAGAACATTACTAGCATTATCATTAAACAACTGAAACCCACTGATGAATGAAGGACAATGAAGAACTTGAGGGCGAAGAGTTAAGAGAAAATAAGTGACACTGCTGAGATATACACACATATGTGACCTGCCAGCACAAAATCAGTCTTAACTAGCATTTTGGGTATTTTGAGATATACATATCACTAGAAAGTGTACATTCTGCTGATTATTTTGGTACTTGAATAAAAGCTTGTACTCAAAAAAATGTAGAAGTTGTGTATGTTTAAATTAATTAAGTTGTATGACGGCCACTTTGAGAAAATGGCCTCTTAAGTTTTTATGTACTCTCCTACACATTTCCTTAAATTTCTTTATTTGGTGGCTTTGACCCAATTTGTTTCTAATTTTAACTGTCATTATCTGAAAGGTGCACCAAAGAGCTTTCTGTCAGTATATTACATGTGGGGGTACTGTACAGGTTACGGCTCATAATAAGAGACAAAAATAGGTACTTCTGGCAGGAAATTTTGTTCTTTCTGCTGCAATCAGTGCATTAAAATACCATTTTAAATTGATTTATAATACTTTTTCAAGAAAAAATTCTGTGGGGGTAGATTATAGTTTACAGAAATCAATTTTGAGAAAAAGTCAAAACACCCCAGATAGACCCTCAGTCACCTTTTCAGCTCCTAGTGCTGTTCGACTGACAGCGAGTTAAGACTGATTTTGTGGTGGGAGGTCACATATACATATACTGAAATAAGAAAAAAGAGGGTCTGAAATTTGAAGATAACAAAAGTGTTCAGAAAGAGTACAGATAGTACAGAATGATAGAGAACGATGAAATGCCACAAACAGATACACAAGCTGCTGAAACTGATATATTTTTTTTATAAGAAAAAGACAGAATGAAGAATGGACAGGAACTTTTCAAAGATGAAAATAGAGAACGAAGGCCTAAGAAAAACTGTTTTAGAGATGGACAGGAGAGTTCTTGAATGTTATATAGAACCAATACTGTTGTACGGATTTGAGGAGTGGACAGTCAACAAGCAAAGCCAGAACAAGATTGAGGCAGCCGAGATGTGGTTTCTAAGAAGAATGTTGAGAGTTCCATGGACAGCAAAGAAAACAAACCAGACAGTCTTGATGGAGGCAGACACATGTAGATCACTCATAAGGAAGATTAGGAAAAGACAGGCAACATTTATAGGCCATTTTATGAGGAAGGGGGATTTGGAGCACCTGGTCACAACGGGAAAGCTGGAGGGAAAGAGAGCACCAGGTAGACCCAGGGAGAAAATGCTGGACGGACTTGCAAGGTGGTTGAGGACGAGGAGGGTGGGGGAGATGCTAGGGTCAACGAGAGATAGAGACAGATGGAAGTCCATGATCGCCAGCGCCACGCGGCAGGGCACTTGATGATGATGATGAGATGGACAGGAAGAAAGAAGAGCAAAAATGTTTTACAATGAGAAAAATAAAGAAAGAATGAAATACCAAAATAGTATATTTTCAGATGGAGAATGAAGCATAGAAAAAAAATTTCTAATGAGAGAAAAAAATACTGGAAGGCAAAGAAATATTTTTAAAAAAGAAAAAGAATTCAGATAAAATAAAAAGATAGAAAAATAAATGACAATACAAAAATAAAGAGTTGAGAAAAACAAACAAACGTTGATAAGAAATTGGGGGCACCAGAAAATCCAGAACAATAAAAAGATAGACCACTGAAATGAACGGATGAAATAAAAGACGGAAGATATTGTAAAAATGAGAAAAATGTAAGAATTAGAACAGAAAGAACATGACCAAAAAAAAGACAAAAAAAAAAAGACAAAAAAAAACAACAAAAAAAAGAAAAAAAAATATTCGAAAAAATGACAATGAAGGATAAGTACATAAAGACAGATCTTACGTAAGAACGATAAAATGATATAATAAAGACAATCAAGACTACATAAATTACTGTTAAGTACTATGTCAATTATAGATAAAGAAAATACCTGGCCTATACATAAGGACAATAACAAGAGGATGAAAAGACTTAAACCTTGCACAATGACCATGGTACGTTGACGACAGTTTAATTATTGAATATGATATGAGGGTAATGACAAACAAGGACAAATGAAATCAAAAGCAACGGATGGAGAACCAAAAAGCATGTAAGAGCTTAGGGGAAACATCACAAACAGCAACAGCATCAATCTAAGAAAATAACTTGAAAATGAAACTTAAAGCTGGAAGTGAAGAACATCATTAGATAGGCACCAAAAGCCAGCATTACACGATACAGCACACCGAAACGTGGTTCAATTTTAAATGAAAATATTTGGGGAGGAATAACAGAGCTAAGGTTCCATCTGTACAAATGGATGAGAACGAAAAGGGAAAGATACAGCTCTCATACAATACGATTTGTCACACATCTATAGTTAAATGTAAAACTGAAATTACTGACAGGATCTTTACCGAAAAGTATATTTGTGTCTCACTGTCTCGCAAATTCGAATTTATACTTTATGGAGAACTACAATCCTGAAATGTTGTTAATAAGTGCAGTTCATGAACAAATCAACGACCAGATTATCTGTACGTTTTAGGGATTTTAACATTCTCACCCCATTTGTCGAATGCCGTTCTTGTAAAATTCCGTGACTACAAGGCACAGCTTTTTTTTCTAATTTAGTGATTTATTATCACCTTACCTTGTTCACCATAGAAACTTCTCCTTTAAAAAAAAAAAAAAAAAAAAAAAAAGCACACAAAACTCCTTAGACAGCAGAGAACATAATACTGAATGTTAAAGTTTCTGACCTCGGATATATCACTTCCGCCTCAAGATAGTTATCAATAGTGTATTGAAATCAGGTAGCTTCAAAAACAAAACCAGATATTTCCTGTAGAACTGATCAGTACAACAGAGCTTAAACTGAACATTACGTCTGACCATTGCTTATGTTTTGATTAATCAAACATCTTAAGTTTTACACACTTTTTCATAAACAAAAAGAAAGTATGCTTGTATCTGCAAAACAAAATCTCCACAATATTCATCTGAACTTGACGTTATTGAAGTGTAATGCTGATCACCATGACTAGCATTGAGTGGTTATTGTTACATGCAACAATTATGGCAATGACATTTGAGCAATGTATCTGCATTTGTACAAATGGAACCTTGGCTTAAGCTTAGGGTTGGGGCAAAAAGGGAACGTGGACCCATTTACATGTTATACATTTACATATATACATGTAACAACACAAACCAGGGTTACTCGTGTAAAACATGTCTGGGTGAACTTTGTTTCATAATACTTGGGATAACAATACAATATGTGCAACCATACTTTCATGGACATAATTCAGAATAACATAATTAAACTGATTAGTTGTTCTCAGACAGTTATAATTTTCTCCTGCGATTGTTACTTGTTCAGAACAGAAATTATTTCATTTACTTGCATAATCATGAGTAACGCACATGAGATCCCTGAATCAGAAACAACTGCAATAAACTACATTTACAATACTCGTATCTTAAGCCAAAAACAAACAGACGCATACACACATTTATCTAAACTTAGACTAACAATACAAACATAATATAGTAAATCAAAAATTTAGAATAAATTACTCTGAAAGGTACGTGAAACATATCTACGAAAGTCTATTTCAACAGAAAGCCAATAGGCAATGTTCTGAAAACAATATAAATTTAAATCATACAAGTTATACAATTGTCTTTATCTTATTCTAAACACAACTAGACAAAAACAAACAGACGAACAGACACCACTCAGACTTTTCTTAACAGTTACATCGGTTCAGTAGGTCCCTTCAAGAACAAAAGTACCACATATATCTAGAAACTTCATCTCACAAAATAAGCAAACAATGTGTTGTCATTAAGCCCGTTCACACTCAGTAACCCCTAAATCAATCGTAAAACTACGAAACACAACTACCCTTCATAGCATTGATCCATTCATACTAAAATTCGTAACCATTAACCTATTAGGTTTTCAACTCAGAAACAATACAAAAAAGGGGATTTTGAGGATATATCATAGAGAAAAGAGGGGTTGTACTCCAAGCCAGGGAAACGGAATTTGGGGGGTTAATTTTTGCGCTTTAGCCGCAAAGCTCCACTTTCCCCACACCCCCATGGATATTACTTACTTAAAAGCGAAGGCTACCAAGGCACAGATGACGACTGTGGCGTCCAGAATGTTCCACAGATCGCGGCAGTAAGAGCCCGGATGTAGCAACACTCCCAAGTCAATTATCTGTGGGAACAGACACCAGACAGGTGACAACAACAACAAAAACAACAACAAAATAACATAAGTAACAACAACAACAAAATAACATCAGTAACAACAACAACACACAAAATAACATCAGTAACAACAACAAAATAACATCAGTAACAACAACAAAATAAACCAGTAAAAAACAAAAAACAACAACAACAAATAACACAAAACAACAACACAAAATAACATCAGAAACAAACAACAACAAAATAACATCAGAACAAAAACAACAACAACAAAAAACATCATAGTACTATCAATCAACATCCAACAACAACAACAAACAAACAAACAACATCATTTCACGTCTGTGACCTATCAACATCACAACAACAACAACAACAACAAACAAACAAACATCATTTCACGTTGTGACCTATCACATCAGTAACACAAAACAAACAAACAAACATCATTTCAATCTGTGACCTATCAACATCAGTAACAACAACAACAACAACAAACAAACATCATTTCACAGTCTGTGACCTATCAACATCAGTAACAACAACAACAACAACAAACAAACATCATTTCACGTTGTGACCTATCAACATCAGTAACAACAACAACAAACAAACAAACATCATTTCACTCTGTGACCTATCAACATCAGTAACAACAACAACAACAACAAACAAACAAACATCATTTCACGTCTGTGACCTATCAACATCAGTAACAACAACAACAACAACAACAAACAAACATCATTTCACGTCTGTGACCTATCAACATCATAACAACAACAACAACAACAAACAAACAAACATCATTTCACGTCTTGACCTATCAACATCAGTAACAACAACAACAACAAACAAACAAACATCATTTCACATCTGTGACCTATCAACATCAGTAACAACAACAACAACAACAACAAACAAACATCATTTCACATCTGTGACCTATCAACATCAGTAACAACAACAACAACAACAAACATCATTTCACAGTCTGTGACCTATCAACATCATAACAACAACAACAACAACAAACATCATTTCACGTCTGTGACCTATCAACATCAGTAACAACAACAACAACAAAACATCATTTCACATCTGTGACCTATCAACATCAGCACAACAACAACAACAACAAACATCATTTCACGTCTGTGACCTATCAACATCACAACAACAACAACAAACATCAGTTCACATTGTGACCTATCAACATCAGACAACACAACAACAACAAACAAACAAACATCATTTCACGTCTGTGAACCTATCAACATCAGTAACAACAACAAACAACATCATCATAACTCAACACACACAAAACAAACAAACATCATTTCACGTCTGTGACCTATCAACATCAGCAACAACAACAAACAAATAAACAAACATCATTTCCATCCGTGACCTATGGGTTTTTTGCTTTAGAATTAAGTGATCCCAAGTTTGATCCAAAATTTAGAAAAGATTTGGTTTTTCCGATCTTTTCTCCACAACACTTTCAACAGCTACCTGAAAGCTAGTTTTCGAATAAATACAGAAACCCATAAAAAAACCCGCAGTGCAAAGAATATACTTAACACACATTTAAATCCCAAAAATACGTAGTCCCTTGATACATTTCTTACAAATCAATCAAAATGTTCAACAATCAAATTCGAGTCGAATCAATTTAGTTTAATCCATTTTGAAATCATGATGTGATAAGTTTACATACCTGGGAACGATCATTTCACCAGATGGCAGATGCAGAATCAGCCAAGCCAAAATAGCATTCAAGAAGATGACAAGCATTCTTACCAACAAATGCCTATCAATTAACATTAGGAAGAGAGTGCTTGAATGTTATATAAAACCGATAACGTTATACGGTTGTGAGGCGTGGACAGTCAACAAACAAAGCCAGAACAAGATTGAGGCAGCCGAGATGTGGTTTCTAAGAAGAATGTTGAGAGTTGCATGGACAGCAAAGAAAAAAAACGAGACAGTCTTGATAGAGGCAAACACAAGAAGATCATACAGAAGGAAGATTAGGAAAAGACAGGCAACATTTATAGGCCATTTTATGAGGAAAGGCATTAGAGCACCTGGTCACAACAGGAAAGCTGGAGGGAAAGAGAGCACCAGGCAGATCCAGGGAAAAAGTATTGAACGGACTTGTAGAGTGGCTGAAGACAGATAGGGTGGAAGATGTGCTTGCGGCAACAAGGGATAGATGCATATGGAGGGCCATGACGCCAACACCATGTGGCAGGGCACTTGATGATGATGATGATGAATGTGCATAGACAGGACTCGCACCGCAAGTTCATCATTCTCTATCAGTACACTGACACAAGCCTGACAGAAAACATTTAAAAACTAAAACGAATCAACGGATGAGACCTATCCACAAAATACAGCCACTAGCCACTCAAGTCCAGCATATCCATAGGTCAATAGAAGTGATCAGTGGATTTCAAATGATCAAGGTGCATGCCATCACGGTAAACACCATCATGGTATATGCCATCATGGTAATGTTATAATTTTGCACTTGACATTTATTCTTACCCTCCAGCCTGTCACGCACATACCAGAATCACCCAATTATCAAATCGCCAGAAAGTCACCATGTAAGTCTAAAATAACTCTACGTAAGGTCCACCCATCCATAATTGTCCTGGGGAAAATACGATGGTGGTTTCCCGTTGCCTTCCGTCGTTTTTTTCAGGGTTAACTCCCTTAGCTTTATTCTCTCCATAGATGTCCACAAAGCAGTAGAGCTATTTACCCACAGCTTGGGGATATGGTTCGTGGGCACCAGGGCATATCCACACCGCCTGTGGGCCTGTAGATCATTCATAAGGAAGATTAGGAAAAGACAGGCAACATTTATAGGCCATTTTATGAGGAAGGGGATTTGGAGCACCTAGTCACAACGGGGAAAGCTGGAGGTAGACCCGGGAGAAAATGCTAGACGGACTTGCAGAGTGGCTGAAGACGAGGAGGGTGAAGGAGATGCTTGGGGCAACAAGAGATAGAGACAGATGGAAGTCCATGATCGCCAACGCCACGCGGCAGGGCACCTGATGATGATGATGATGATGATGATGATGATGATGAAGATCCACCCAAAACAATATCCCATTCTCACGTAATACAAAACAGAAAATGTCAAACCAGAGAAAAATGAAGCAGTACAACTCACCTTGAGGATCATCTCGATGGTGAATACGCCAGTGAAGACATAGTCAAAGTAGTTGAGGATCTTGTTGCGCTGAGAATCCTCTCGCACTGGGTCCTCTGCAGCCAGTGCCACACTACTGGCACAGATGACGATCATGATGAACAGGTCAAAGTACCGAAGGTTGACCACGAAGTGACAGAATCGTCGGATGCTGGAATGGGCAGAAATGGAATATTGTTTTTGAAGACAGATTAACACCCTACTTCGTTCTGGTAATGTAACATTATTGACAGGACAGATTAATACAAAACAAACAAAAAAGAAAAGAAAAGAAAATTAAGTACACATATCAATGCATTCACGCACCTAATCTAAGGACATGCCCCTGGCGATGACCGCTCCGTCCAATTTGTCTCATAAAGGATTTAAAAAACACACCTGAATATAAATTTAGGCATACCTAAGGACACCAAACATATATAAAAACAGGCTTAAATTGCCTAAAATTGCTTCCACATATCTCATCTCCCTAGAGCCAATAATGCATTTAATACATGTACCCAATTATCAATCCTAAGAGAAAGCATGTAGACTTTATCGAACACATACAGGTGAATGGACCAGCAAGGCAGAAAATGACAGGAAGAAATGACAGAAAGCAAAAGGAGGAAGAAAGAAACAAAGAGCGTAACAGAAAAGAGGAAATTTCTAGCACAGAATTTCCAAAAGGTGGGGGGATACTATTTATACTGAAAGAGCCCCCGGCATCCCCACGGAGAGGGTTGGGGTGGGGGTGGCGTGTGGGGAACTTATACCGTAGAAAAATAAAAGTACCAGTCATTTCTATTGCTTTATTCTTATTCTTCTTTCGTGTGTTTTTCTGGTTCCTGTTTGTTTGAACGCGAGCAGTCGCACTTGTTTTGGATCTCGTATAAGCCTGATCAGGAAGTATCTGTCTGTCGAAACAACTGCAAAACTCGTTCTCTCCTTCATAATGTCTCGCATTGACTATTGCAATTCACTCCCGTCTGGTCTTCCTGCCTCCATCATTCACATCCTACAGCGCATTCAAAACAATGCTGCACGCCTTGTACTCAAAAAGAAAAAAGCTGACCACATATCTCCTCTCCTGGCACAACTTCACTGGCTCCCTGTATCAAAGCGCATACAGTACAAACTAGACACCATGTGCTACAAAAGCCTTAATAACGCAGCCCCCGATTACCTGTCAAGCCTAATTGAGATCTATGTTCCCTCACGTACCCTCGCTCTGCCTCCGATCCTCTGACTTTTCGCTTTCCACGCACTAAGCTCAATACCTATGGTCCACGAGCCTTCTCTGTTTCTGGTCCACTCTCCTGGAACAAACTTCCTCTCTCAGTCCGTCAGCAACCTACTTTTGTCTCCTTCAAGTCCGCTCTCAAAACTCACCTTTTCTCCTCTGCATAAAATCCTGACCTCACTCAACCCCCTCTGCAGCCTGTCTCCACTCGGAGGGGAATCACATTGTAATATATAATTGTATACAATATGCTCTCTATAATTTTCCATTGCTTTTATTCTTTCTCCCCATTTATAGCCATGCGTGTGTGTGTGTGTGTGTGTGTGTGTGTGTGTGGTGTGTGTGTGTGTGTGTGTGTGTGTATGTGTGTGTGTGCGTGCGTGCGTGTGTGTGCGTGCGTGCGTGTGCGTCTGTTTCAGCGCTTAGATTTGATTTTATCAAGATTTTGCGCTATTTTAATATTGTAATTATTATCATTATTATTTATCTCCTTTCACAGGTTGACTTCTTGACTCAGACACAGACATGGTACCAACAGTGAACA
>JAPXFY010000026.1:41867131-41882131 GCA_030674185.1 Monoplex corrugatus | reverse complement strand
ACATCTACACAGTATGTGTGATTACCTCCCCTTTTCATTTTCTGCTCTTTTCACATCTACACAGTATGTGTGATTACCTCCCCTTTCACGTTCTGCTCTTTTCACATCTACACAGTATGTGTGATTACCTCCCCTTTCACGTTCTGCTCTTTTCACATCTACATAGTATGTGTGATTACCTCCCCTTTCACGTTCTGCTCTTTTCACATCTACATAGTATGTGTGATTACCTCCCCTTTCACGTTCTGCTCTTTTCACATCTACACAGTATGTGTGATTACCTCCCCTTTCACGTTCTGCTCTTTTCACATCTACATAGTATGTGTGATTACCTCCCTTTTCATTTTCTGCTCTTTTCACATCTACACAGTATGTGTGATTACCTCCCCTTTCACGTTCTGCTCTTTTCACATCTACACAGTATGTGTGATTACCTCCCCTTTCACGTTCTGCTCTTTTCACATCTACATAGTATGTGTGATTACCTCCCTTTTCATTTCTGCTCTTATCACATCTACACAGTATGTGTGATTACCTCCCTTTTCACGTTCTGCTCTTTTCACATCTACACAGTGTGTATGTCCAATCAATGTGTCTACATATCCTTTTTCTATTTTATTATTATTGTCTTTTTATTTTTTGTTATTTTTTGTAAGTGTACCCTGTAGAAGATAGAAAGGTGGAAAGTGGTAGGCGTTTTGTTCGTTTTTGTGTTTGTGTGTGAACTGTGAATACATTTTCTTTTTATGAAAATTCAGGAAGCTGGTGGATAGGGTGAGTGAGTCCAAGGGTTATTTTTTTTGCACTTGGTGGATAGGGTCAGAAGATGAACAGCGTAGATCCAACACTCCAGACTCAAAATAGGCTCTAAACTATTCTCACTTGTCATTGGAAAAAGGATTTAACGATCCTTAAAGCAAACATGGGACGATGTGAAAAGGAACTTGAAAAACACGAAAACAGAATAGAATCAGAACGCGTATTTCATACAACAAGATGTCCCTCATAATAAGAGACAAAAATAGGTACTTCTGGTAGGAAATTTTGTTCTTTCTGCTGCAATCAGTGCATTAAAATACCATTTTGAATTGATTTATAATACTTTTTCAAGAAAAAAATTTCTGTGGGGGATAGATTATAGTCTACAGAAATCAATTTTGGGAAAAAGTCAAAACACCCCAGATAGACCCTCAGTCACCTTTTCAGCTCCTAGCGCTGTTCGACTGACAGCGAGTTAAGACTGATTTGGTGGTGGGAGGTCACATATATACTAAGAAAACATTACTGTTTAATTTGCTTGTGAAACATAATCATACTAACCCGTAAATGACTTACTATAGTGTTAATATGCCCAGCATGTACACAGTAAGGCCAAATACCTACAGAATCGTTAATAACTGAAACATTTCATTCTCTGTACTGTTTCAACTAACATGAATTCTTAAGATTGAAAGCAATATATCAACGGAAATAAAAACAGAACAGGGATATACAATCAATTGTACTGAATCACGTAAGTTTGTAAATGAAGTCTGGGATTTCTTGTTCATTACTGTATTTACTGCTAGAATTATTTCTACTGCATTTTGGCTTGATGTGTTGTTTCGTTTTATCTTTTCCAAATTGACAAATCCCATACTGCTCAAAAAGAAACATATTCTGTTTAAAAAAAAAAAAAGCAGCAAAACAGGAAGAATTAAAGATATCACTACACTTTTCTAATTGACAAAGAGCATACCTGAACATTTAAGCAAAAAAGTCAATAAAAATAAGATATGAGTGATATCAACATGCACCCCTTCCTCAGGCAGTGAAAACAAAGAATTTGTGTCCTTTCATATGTTAATATATATATATATTAAAAAATATATATATATATATATAGATATGTGTGTGTGTGTGTGGGTGTACACACACACACACACACACACACACACACACACACACACACACACACACACACACACACACACCCACGCACACGCACACACACACACACACCCACGCACACACACACACACACACACACACACACACACACACACATATATGTACACACGTTTGTGCGTATAAGATATGTATGTATACACACATATATATGTATACATACATATATATATACATATATGTATATTTGTTTATGTGGATATCTATCTATCTATCTATCTATCTATCTATCTAATCTATCTATCTATCTATATGTATATCTATATGTATATATAATTATATGTATATATATAATATATATGTATATATATATATAGATATACATGTATATCTATATATTTATGTATATACACACACACACACACAATATATATATATATATATATATTTTTTTTTTCTGTACCCCATTCATTTTTGTGATACGTATAAAAATGAATTTCATACAGAATTTTTGCCAGGGACAACTCTTTTGTAGTCGCAGGATCTTTAACGTGCACATAGTGCGAGCAGCGAATGGGACCTCAGTTGATCGTGTTATCTAAAGGACTAGCGCTTAGATCCCCACTTAAGATCTTGTGGACGGAGGTGTGAGGAGGGAGAAAAATCCTTACCCAATGTCCCTATAGTCGGCTTGCAATTTTTGTTAAAGAGTAATATATTTGACATAACGGGTGGAACCTCATACATGTCCGTTTCAAAAGTGTGGTGCAAAAATGAAAAAAAAAAAACATTCAAGAGATTAAAGAATAGAGAGAGAGAGAGAGAGAGAGAGAGAAAGAGAGAGAGAGAGAGAGACAGACAGAGACAGAGAGAGACAGAGACAGAGAGAAACAAAGACAAAGACAGGGACAGAGAAACAAAGACAGAGACAGAGAAAGAGAGAGAGACAGAGAGAGAGAGACAGAGACAGAAAGAGAGAGAGAAAGAGAGACAGACACAGACAGACAGACAGACAGACAGAGAGAAACAGAGACAGAGAGAGACAGAGACAAAGACAGGGACAGAGAAACAAAGACAGAGAAAGAGAGAGAGAGAGACAGGGAGAGAGAAAGACAGAGAGAGAGAGGGAGAGAGAGAAGAAAAAGAAGAAGAAGAAAAAGAGGAGGAGGAGGAGGAGGAAGAAGAAGAAGAAGAAGAAGAAGAAGAAGAAGAAAGAAGAAGAAGAAGAAGAGAAGAAGAAGAAGAAGAAGAAGAAGAAGAAGAAGAAGAAGAAGAAGAAGAAGAAGAAGAAACTGACAAAATATTTAATGTCAAAGTCATATTCGATTAAGAGCTTTTTGATTAGAAAAGATTATTAACATTTTATTCCATTTCCGCCTTGAATAAAATTGAAAAAACAAAACAAAAAACAAACAAAAATAAAACGAAAAACAAAAAACAAGAACACAAATAACAATAGAAATAAAAATCCCCCAAACTGAAAAAAAAAGAATAATCAAAAGATAAAATACATTTGAACATGCACATTTTCAAAAGATGAAAACAGCACAAAGGTTTGACGTGTTACGTCATGTCAGCGAATCATAAATTGATATTTCACAAAGACGTATGTTAATAGATAATTGTAAATACAGTGTGTTGATTGCAGGTTTTAAGGTGTCAATCGTGTTATTTTTAATTTTTTATTGATTTTTTTTTTTTTGTTTTGTTTTTCAGTTTTCAGATTTATACCCGGATGCGTACGTGTATGTATACGGGTTTGTTCACATTGTGCTGACGTATGTATCTGCGTAGTCTGCGTAGACTGTCTTTGGTGGGGGGGGGGGGGTGCATGCTGGGTGTTCTCCTGTTTCCATAAGCCACCAGACACTGACTTGACTCACAGGATCTTTAACCCTTTGGCTCTCGCACCCTACCCACCAACCGCAAAAAAAATGTAACCCTTTGACTCCCTCATCATATCCACCAGCTTTCTGCAGGATAGAGTGGGGGAATCAAAACGGTAGGTTTTTACTTTGCTAGCACGGTGGTTGGCAATGCAGGATAGCTGGAGGACAGGTGGCGGGAGTCAAAGGGTTAATTGCACGTGTTTGATGTTCTGCGCGCGTGCACATAAGAAGAATACTTTAGACAGTAAAAAGTCTGCACATACGTTGACGTGTGAGATCTCAAATATTTCTACTGGTATATAGAGGGTAGAGCTTCTGTTACCTCCTTTAAATTTTTTTTTTTATCATTTTCGCTCTCTAGAGCTTCTGTTACCTCCCTTTTTTTTATCAATGTCGCTCTCTAGAGCTTCTGTTACCTCCCTTTTTTTTTATCAATGTCGCTCTCTAGAGCTTCTGTTACCTCCCTTTTTTTTATCAATGTCGCTCTCTACAGCTTCTGTTACCTCCCTTTTTTTATCAATTCGCTCTCTACAGCTTCTGTTACCTCCCTTTTTTTTTATCAATGTCGTCTCTCTCTCTCTCACTCTCTCTCTCTCTCTTTCTCTCTCGCTCTCCTTCCCTTCCCCCTTCTCTCTCTCTGTCTCTCTCCTCCTCCACGTTCTCCTCTCCCTGTGTTTCACTCACCGTGAGAATACGTACAGTGTTTTTTTTAACTGATTCTAACGATAATACTGATAAATGACTAATCTTCTATAGCATAATCGTCTTTTGTAAGAGATCACACTCCTTTTGTGTTAGTATGTGTGCATTCAATACAGTTATTTTCGTATCAATATCACATGAATATTAATCATTACAAATATTTTTGTATCAATAACAGCATTAACAGTTATCAACACAGTTATTCTTGTATCAATAGCAGTATTAATAGTAATCAATACAGTTATTATTGTATCAATAGCAATATTAATAGTAATCAATACAGTTATTATTGTATCAATAGCAGGTAGAAAGAAACTCTAGGGAGAGCTAGACAACAGAAGGTCTTCAGAGAAGTAACCCCCTTTAGACAAGTGTTTCGGCCCTGAACTCCTTACACTCTCGGGAGGGGGGGGGGGGGGGCGGGCCACATCCAGGTCATGACTCCTGGATGCCCTTCTGCTGTTGTCTATTTTTTTTTTTTTTTACCACGCCGGGGAGCCGGGGAGGAACCTGGGCGATTCTGCGCTTCAGAACTGCGGTACGCGGTTTTACCAATGTGCTAACGGGGCACACATCATCTGTAGGGAATTTAATCCTTATAAAGTTCACTTTTGGTTCCTCCTTGCCCAGATCCAGCTTGAGCTCCTTTCTGCTGCCTCTGCCATCGCTTTAAGAGCTCTTGTCCTCTTCTTCCCAGAAATGGCGAGTTGTTTCATGAGATCATAAGCGGAGGTGCCCACAAACCCTCTTGCCCCGACCTCTATGGCGAAGATTTTGACCCGCAGACCTGCTTTCTTCAGGGTGCTGGCAAGACCGGCGTATTTTTCGGTCTTGTAGATATGTGCTTCTTCCATTCTGCTTTCGTATGGCACAGTGAGTTCTATCAGAATCACTTGTTTCGAGGAGTCAGAGTGAGAGCGATGTCTGGTCTCATGCCTGTCTTGCTGATGACATCTGGGTAATTTCTCCACTCTGGGAGGTCTGCTGTACACTCCCAGTCGACTGCTCCATCCAGAAGACCCTTTGGCAATGTGCTGGTTGTCATAGCAATTTCGGGCCAGACCTGCTTCCCTCCTGCTTTGTAGAACGTTGTCATAGCAATTGGTGCGTTTGGGGTCATGGTTTTTTCGCTAACCACGTCTGTGATCACTTTCAGAACTTGGTTGTGCCTCCATGTATACCTTCCTTGGGCTAGCGCTACTTTGCAAGAGCTTAGGACATGTTCCACTGTTTGTTTCTTCTGACAGAGCGGACATGCTGGGTCATCTGATTTCCCCCATTTCACTAAGTTTGCATTCGAGGGGAGCAGGTCATATACAGATCTGAGGAGGAAGCTTATCCTTAGAGGAGCCATGTGCCACATATCGTTCCAGCGGAGACTTCTTTGGAGTGCACTATCCCATGTTGTCCATTGCCCCTGTTGACCTTGCTGGACTGCCTTCTGCACTCTTTTGACATCTTCTTCTTTCTTCAACTCCTGTATGATCATGTCTCTTTTTTCCTTCCCTTTGGCTTTGGACCACCACTGCATTTTTGTTGCTCCCAGTCCCTGTCTGTTGGTTTGCGTGTGTCCAATTATTTCTTTGATGCTGAGGTTTCTCTTGGCATTGTTTACAGCCTCTTGGACTTTCCATTTTTTGCCAGTTCTCAGCTTTGGCTGAACTGATCTCACGATATTGTCTTCCGATTCCTCCAGCATGCTCAACAGTCTTGCTTTTCCAACTTTGTATTCCTCCACTATGGATTTGAGAGGTAGCTTCAGCATTGCTTGACGACAGTAGAATGCAACATCAGTGAGACCAGGTGGGACACCGAGCCATTTTCTTGTATATTTGTTGATTTTGGCTTCCATTGCTTCCACTGTGCTGGTGCAAATGTCATAGATTAGCAGTGGCCACAGCAGCTTTGGTATCAGCATGAACTGTAGACACCAGACTTTGTATTTGCCTGGCAGTCCGCAGTTATCTATTTTCTTCAGGCCTTCTTCTGCTGTTTGCTTGGTTTCACATCCCTTTGTGTGTCTTTCAGGGAGTCATCATACCATCTTCCGAGACTTTTTACTGGCTCTTCTGTGACAGTGGGGATGGCAGTATTAATAGTAGTCAATACAGTTATTCTTGTATCAATAGCAGTATTAATAGTAGTCAACACAGTTATTCTTGTATCAATAGCAGTATTAATAGTAATCAATACAGTTATTCTTGTATCAATAGCAGTATTAATAGTAGTCAATACAGTTATTCTTGTATCAATAGCAGTATTAATAGTAGTCAACACAGTTATTCTTGTATCAATAGCAGTATTAATAGTAGTCAATACAGTTATTCTTGTATCAATAGCAGTATTAATAGTAGTCAACACAGTTATTCTTGTATCAATAGCAGTATTAATAGTAGTCAATACAGTTATTCTTGTATCAATAGCAGCATTACTAGTAATCAATACAATTATTCTTGTATCAATAGCAGTATTAATAGTAATCAATACAGTTATTCTTGTATCAATAGCAGTATTAATGTAGTCAATACAGTTATTCTTGTATCAATAGCAGCATTACTAGTAATCAATACAATTATTCTTGTATCAATAGCAGCATTGATAGTAATGAATACAATTATTCTTGTATCAATAGCAGCATTAATATTAATTGTTATTCTTGTATCTATAACAGCATTAATAGTAATCAATACAGCTATTCTTGTATCAATAGCAGCCATTAGTATTAATTAACAGTTATTCTTGTATCAATAGCAGCATTACTAGTAATCAATACAATTATTCTTGTATCCATAGCAGCATTAATAGCAGTTAATACAGTTATTCTTGTATCAATAGCAGCATTACTAGTAATCAATACAATTATTCTTGTATCAATAGCAGCATTAATAGTAATGAATACAATTATTCTTGTATCAATAGCAGCATTAATAGTAATTAATAAGTTATTCTTGTATCAATAGCAGCATTAATACTAATTAATACAGTTATTCTTGTATCAATAGCAGCATTAATAGTAATCGATATAGTTATTCTTGTATCAATAACAGCATAAATAGTAATCGATATAGTTATTCTTGTATCAATGGCAGCATTAATAGTTATAGTAATAGTGATGGCACTAGTGTGGTTCGTACATGCTTTGTTTTTGCTTAATTTTATTTCCTTTTTGTGCTCTCACACTCACTCTCTCTCTCTCTCTTTCTCTCTCGCTCGCTCTCTCTCTCTCTTTCTCTCTCTCTCTTTCTTTCTGTGTGTAAGCCTATGTATGGATGCATGCGTATGCGCTCATACTGGAGTATTATCGAATCAAAGGCGTACGATACAGTTGTTTTCTTCTCTTATTCTATGTCATATCATTTTTACGTCACTGGCTTACAGCAGACTTACGTTGTTATGTACAACATTGGAAAGGGCAAAGTGCTTAGGAGTTTATTTACCCTGGACGCTGCACTACATAAACATTCATTGTTATTAATGTGATGATTATTATCATTATTATTATTATTATTATTATTATTATTATTATTATTATTATTATTATTATTATTATTATTATTATCATTATTATTATTATCATCATCATCATCATTATCATTATTGTTGTTGTTATTGTTGCTGTTATTATATTATTATTATCATTATTATTATCATCATTAGTAGTACTATTATTACTATTACTATTATTATCATTGTAAGTGGTAGTAGTAGACGACACAGTCTGTTTACTTAAAATTGTACATACAGTAAGCGACAGGCAATATACTTTCTCAACACCTCGTGATATTTGATGAGTATTACCAACGAACTGAACATTGATAAAAGCTAAGAAAGAATACTTCAATTCCAAATCGTTCAAAAAATAAAAAGTGGAAAAAAAAACGAGTGATATCCAGAATAGAACATTCGGTAGTATAAAAATCATAAGCATTTTAAATACAGGTGAAGAAAAAAATGAAAGAAAGAAAGGTGAGAAAATGCACTTGTTGCTTTTACCTTGATTTTTAGACCTCTTGGCTGAAGCAGTCACAGAAACAATAATGTGTTACAAATAATCTTTTGGGTGTTGACGATGTATTTGTGAGATAGCTGGACTAAACTCGGATATCACATAATGTTATCAACTTGATAATAAAAAAAACAACTTCATCTAAACAAAGTAAAGTTTCATCAACCGACCCCTACCCAATCAATTATCAATCAATCAATCAAACAATCAATCAATCAATCAATCAATCAATCAGTAAGCAAGCAGCCAACCAACTAACCAAGCAATCAAACAAGCAAGCAAGTAAGCAACCAACCAACCAACCAACCAGTCAGCCAACCAAACAAGCAAGAAAACAAACAAACGAAAGATCAACCAGCAAGCCAGCCAACCAGCCAACCAACCAGCCAGCCAGCCAACCAACCAACCAGCAAGTCAGTCAGTCAACCAGCTAGCCAGCTAGCCAGCCAGCCAGCCAGCCATACAGCCAACCAACCAATATTAAGGAGATTATGATGTAATGTTTATCAGCTGATCTGGTTTGTAGTGTGTGTGTGTGTGTGTGTGTGTGTGTGTGTGTGTGTGTGTGTGTGTGTGTGTGTGTGTGTGTGTGTTGTGTGTGTGTGTGTGTGTGTGTGTGTGTGTAGTTTATGTGTGCATTTGTGTACGTATGTGTGTGTAAGTGTGTTATTATGTACATACGAAAAGATACTGTTGACATATGAACTCCATATAGTATATATAATATACGTAATGATATTTTATACATTGAAGCTTTTTTTAAAATGAACATCAAGATTTTCTGATTTTTGTTTTCAAAAATAATATCTTTTTTTTTGCTGTAAACTGACCTGACGTATATCAGAACCTGACAGAATACTGTTACTTTATTTTTCTTATTGTCACATCTACAAAAGAAGTTAGTTATTCTGAAAACTCAATGATGTATGTTTGTTTGGTGTTGTTGAAATTTCAAGATCTAAGAAAATTATCAGTACATGTCCACAAACATATCCCTAAAACTTGGAGAAGTCCACTTTTGGTGTTATTCTTAAGATTTAAGATCTCACAAACATATTCACAAAGCTTGGAGAAGTCCACTTTTGGTGTTATTTCAAGATTTGCGGAAATTATCAGTACATGTCCACAAACATATCCACAAAGCTTGGAGAAGTCCACTTTTGGTGTTATTTCAAGATTTAAGATCTAAGGAAATTATCAGTACATGTCCACAAACATATCCACAAAACTCAGGGAAGTCCACTTTTGGTGTTATTTCAAGATTTAAGATCTAAGGAAATTATCAATACGTGCCCACAAACATATCCCTAAAGCTTGGAGAAGTCCACTTTTGGTGTTATTTCAAGATTTACGGAAACTATCAGTATATGTCCACAATCATATCCACAAAACCTGGAGAAGTCCGCTCAGGAAAAGGTCGTTAGCAAGTCCATTCAGTAAACGTCTAGTTGGTAAACGTTTTGCTAAAATCGACCAAAGTATGAAATCTGTTTAGCAAATGTACATACACATTTGCCCAAAGTGTGATGAAACACTACACCAAAACTCTTAGTTATCTGCCCACAGTTTCTTCCTGATTCTCTTGTCACACACACACACAACACACACACACGCACACGCACACACACACACACACACATACACACAGAGACACACACACATACACACACACACTGACGGACGTACGCACACGCACACACACATGCACACTTTCTTCCACCATCCCTCCAAACTCACAGACACTCATATTCACTCACTCTCTTCTCTCTCTCACACACACACACACACACACACACACACACACACACACACACACACACACACACACACACACACAACACACATTTCCTCCCCCCAGCACACACACTCACACTTATTCACTCAGTGAATCAACACACAAACACACACACACACACACATACACACACACACACACACACACACACCACAACACACACACACAACACACACAACAACACATCCTTCCCCCAACCACACACACACACACACAAACAAACAAACAAACAAACAAACAAACAAACAACACACACACACACAAACCACAAAGAAAGAAAAAAAAAACACATCCGACCATCAACCTCTACCCAACAATCACTAATCACTCCATTACCCAGTAACCCACAAACACTCCGAAAAGAACCCCCCCCCCCAAAAAACAACAAACAAAAAAAAAAACAAAAAAAAACTCACCAGCATCAGAATTATCTTCCTCCACGTTTCTGCTGATGGCATTGGTCTTGGAGGCATCAGTCTCTACTCCAGGCACCTTCTTGTCTCGGTTGTCCTTCAGGTTGTTCTGACTCAAGTTGATGTCAATGCGGTTTCCCGTACTGAAAGGGAAGCTGTAGGTCAACACGCGTGTCAAGACTCTGTGTTCAATTCTTCATCACAGTTTAGAATCAGTCATTAGAATTCAAGGAATTCATTTCATTCATTTTTTATTCATTCATTTGTTCTTTCTTTCTTCGTTCGTTCGTTCGTTCGATCGTTCGTTCGTTCGTTCATTCGTTCGTTGTTCGAAGTTCTCGTATCGTCGTTCGAACGATCGTTCATTCATCATTATTCATTCATTCATTAACTCATAATAACAATATCACAAACACGAAGACTTGAGTATAAACAACAGCAAACTCTGATGGAAATGATGTCACAAGGAACTAACTGTTACCAAACAGAGTGAAAAAAAAGTATGTTGTAATGTTTCTCTCTGTCTCTGTCTCTCTGTCTGCCTATTTGTCTGTCTGTCTGTCTCTGTGTCTGTCTGTCTGTCTGTCTTCTCTCTCTCTCTCTCCTTCTTTCTCTCTCTCTCTCTCTCACACACAAACATCCACACACAGTACATAAGACACAGACAGACACACACAGATAAAAAAAACAACACACACACACACACAACACCCGACACACACTGATGTTACAAAACCCTTTCGTCAGACAAGGAAGAAAACAAACAGAACAACGACACGCTGAAGGCAACGAATTACCAAACAAACAGAAGAGAGAACGATAGCTATTCATCATTATCATCATCATCATCATCATCATCGCCATCATCATCATAATTGTCATCATCATCATCGTCGTCGTTGTCGACATCATGATTATCATGATCATCATCATCGTGATCATCACCATCATACTTCTCCTCCTCTTTATCCTCCTCCTCCTCTTAATCATCATCATCATCATCATTATCGCCATCACCATCCTCCTCCACCCCCTCCTCCTCATGATCATCATGACGACCATCATCATCACCATCTTCTCTACTCCTCTTCCTCCTCCTCCTTACCACCACCACCACCACCATCACCACCACCACCACCATTATCATCATCATCGTCATCATCATCATCGTCGTCGTCGTCGTCATCGTCATCATCATCATCGTGATTATCATTATTACTATTAATAGTACTATCACCAATAACAACCACCAATGTCATCACTACCACCACCACCACCATCACATTAGTAAAACAGCAGCAGCAGCAGCAGCAGCAGCCAAATTTCAGTGACAATATTAACCAATGATGTATTCATGTAATATTCACCAATACAAAGTCTGTATTCTTCCTTCACCAGATCAAATATTCTCGTTCAGATCTTTTTATTTTATCGATTATTTTATTTTCATAGGCATCACAGGAAAGGGGAAAACACACACACACACACACACACACACACACACACACACACACACACACACCATACACACACACACACACACACACACACACACACACACACACACACACACACACATAAACACACAAAACAGCATAAAAAAACACTACAGTCGCTTTGTCAGCATATTATAGTCATTGTTGACCTATGAATGTAATTTCAGTTCAGAGTTATTCGTCTCTCTGTTGGTATACAATTGATGTGGACATGTGAACGTAATTTCAGTTCAAAATTGTTCGTCCGTCTGTTTGTTTTGTTTGTGTTTTTTTTTTTTTTGTACGTTTTTCTATACGTTTGTTTACCAGTTTGGCGTATTTTGTATTGATCTAAAAGTACACCTGTTCACCTGCATTACCTCAAATGATGCAGCATGTGAATGCAAACTATTCCCAATCGCTGTATCGATCTCCTCTGAATTGTGTATACATCTTGTTTCTTCGCGGTGTCTGTGCCTGTATGTCTGTCTGATTTGCTATGTCTCGAGAGAGAGAGAGAGAGAGAAAGACAGAGAGAGAGACAGAGAGGAGACAGAGAGAGAGAGAGAGACAGACAGACAGAGACAGACAGACAGATAGAGAAGACAGACAGAAAAGAGACAGACAGAGACAGACGAGATAGACAGAGACAGACAGAGACAAAGAGAGAGAGAGAGACAGAGAGAGAGAGACAGACAGGCAGACAAACAGACACAGAGAGAGAGACAGAGAGAGAGACAGACAGACAGACAAACAGACAGAGACAGAGAGATACAGAGACAGACAGAGAGAAAGACAGAGACAAAGAGACAGATACAGATACAGAGAGAGACAGAGACAGAGACGGAGACACAGAGAAGGAACTCACTAGTTAAAGTTTCCTGTCTTGATGTCCTCGTTGTTTTGAGGTGAGGGTGGGCAGATGTTCACTTGGGGTGGTCCCCCTTTACCCGGAGCTCCTAGCACCAGCTGGTCCGCCATTTCCTTTTGCAGTTCCTGCTGTTGTCGCTGAAATTGGAACACAACAAGTTTTCATATCAGTTAGTATCTCATCTCATCATCATCAGTGCCTTGCCGCATGGCTTGGCGATTCATATGGACTTCCATCTGTCTCTATCTCTTGTTGCCTCAAGCATCTCCTCCATCTTCCCTGTCCCCAGCCACCCTGCAAGTCCGTCCAGTATTTTCTCCCTGGGTCTACCTGGTGCTCTCTTTCCCTCCACTGTCCTGTTGTGACCAGGTGCTCTAATTCCCCTTTCCTCATAAAATGGCCTATAAATGTTGCCTGTATTTTCCTAATCTTCCTTATGAATGATCTACTTGTGTCTGCCTCCTTCAAGACTGTCTCGTTTGTTTTCTTGCTGTCCATGGAACTCTCAACATTCTTCTTAGAAACCTCATCTCGGCTGTTTCAATCTTGTTCTGGCTTTGCTTGTTGACTGTCCACGCCTCACAATTGTACAACAGTATTGGTTCTATATAGCATCCAAGAACTCTCTTCCTGATGTTAATTAATAGACATTTGTTGGTAAGAATGCTTGTCATATTCTTGAATGCTGTTTTGGCCTGGCCGATTCTGCTGGCTATTTCTGATGTGCATCTGCCTTCTGGTGAAATGATCGTTCCCAGGTATTTAAACTGATCAGTTAGTACTACGAAACCCAAAACAAGTGTGACTGCCCACGTTCAAGCAAACAGGAACCTGAAAAAAAGCACGAAAATAGAATCAGAACGCGTATTTAATACAACAAGACAAGACAGGCGCAAAGTTTCGGGCGATTGGCCTTTGTCAAGAGTGAATGTACTATCACAAAAACAAACACCACATACAAACTTTGGAGAAAAAGACTGAAAGTTCCCTGCTGTCCTGTCTTGTTGTATTAAAGACGTGTTCTGATTCTATTTTCTTCGTGTTTTTCTGGTGTCAGTTAGTACGCTACACCGTTATGTTCTGATAATGAGACGGTTAAGCTCTCTCACGGATTTGGCGACATACCAACAACCCTTTTTTTCACCCACCAACCAACAAAAAAAACAAAAAAACAAACAAAAAGAATCAAAGACAAATTAATTATGAGCTTACTTCCGCTTCCTCTTCCTCCGCCTGCTCTTCCTCAGCGGCGGTCAGTTCCTGAGCGTTGGCCAAGTTGTCCACAGCGATGGCCAAGAATACATTTAGCAGCGTGTCTGGCAGTGAGGTTAAAGATCACACATTTTGTAGGCTCACAAGCAGTATTCCAGAAACACCTAATTCTCTTTTTATTCTTAGGACAATGTGTGTTACAATGTATGCTATTACTGAGTCCACGCCCCCCCCCCCCCCCACCACTGCCCTCTACATCCCACCACCATGTACGCCACTTCTTTTTGAAAAAATAAAATTAAAAAAAAAAAAAAACCCGCAGAGATTTAAATCTCACGCGCGCGCCTTGGTTTGATTCTTGAACCAAGATAGATTTGGCGCCTTATTATTATTATTATCTTTATTGTTATTATTATATTATCATTATCATTATTACCATTATTATTATCATTACTATGTTATTATTGCTATTATCATTAATATTATTATTATCATTATCATTGTTATTATTATCATTATCATTATTTGTTTTTTAAAATCATTTTTATGATGATGATGATGATCATCATCATCATCATTATCATCATCGTCGTCGTCATTATAGTTGTTGTTATTATTATTATTATTATTATCATCACCATCATCATTATCATTATCACTATTATTATTATTATTATTATTATTTATATCAAATACAGAGCTCTGTTTCCAATTTTTTAATGTATTTCTGGCTCCTATATGGAAAGTAAG
>JAPXFY010000026.1:41847131-41852131 GCA_030674185.1 Monoplex corrugatus | reverse complement strand
TGCTTCTTTGTCGAGAACTTGCACATTGTATGTTGTTGTTGTTTTTGAGTTCTATTTATTCTTGAAATAGAGTATCATGTACAATATCATTTGAAATAGAGCATACAATGTCTAATGTTGTTCTTGTTGTATGTTTATGTTGTTGTTGTTGATGGTGGTGGTGTTGTTGTTGTTGAGTTCTTTTTATTCTTGAAATAGAATATAATGTACAATATCATTTGAAATAGAGCATACAATGTCTACTGTTGTTCTTGTTGTATGTTTATGTTGTTGTTGTTGGTGGTGTTTGTTGAGTTCTTTTTATTCTTGAAATAGGGTATACAATCTCATTTGAAATAGAGTATACAATATGTAATGTTTTTGTTGTATGTTGTATGGTGTATGTTGTTGTTGTTGTTGTTGTTGTTGAGTTCTTTTTTTCCTATTGTCGGTACTGTTTTACGTGGCCCCACGCAGACAAAGAGTCAAATAGCAAACACAGAATGAGAGAAATAGAACAATTCGCGAAGAGATCAGGTCAGGTTAGTTGGGTCAGATCGGGTCGGGTCAGGTCGGGTCGGGTCGGGTCAGATCAGATCAGACAAGATCAGAATAACTGTGAATCATTCTTGTATTTTGCTATTTCTTTAGTCGAGTTATGTATTGAACCATTATTATATTTACCAGACGCAGAGTGTCGTGTATGCAGAAGAACTGCACACGTGTGTGTACACACACACACACACACACACACACAACGCACGCACACCACACACACGCTCGCTCGCGTACACACACACACACACACACACACACACACACACACACACACACGCACGCACAACACACACACACGCTCGCGCGCGTACACACACACACACACACACACACGCACCACGCACACATTCACTCTTTCTCTGTCTCCCTCTCTCTCTCTTCCTTTCTCTCTCTGTCTCTCTCTCGCTTCCATTGTCTTTCTCTCTCTCTCTTTCTCTCTCTCTCGCTTCCATTCTCTTTCTTTCTCTCTCTCTTTCTCTCTTCCATTTTCTTTCTACCCCCCCCTCTCTCTCTCGCTTCCATTCTCTCTCTCTCTCTCTTCCATTTTCTCTCTCCCTCTTCCACTCTCTCTCTCTATCTCTCGCTTGCATTCTCTCTCTCTCTCGCTTGCATTCTCTCTCTCTCTCTCTCTCTTTCTCTCTCACGTACACATATGCCTACACACAAGCAGTGTCAAACCACTTCTCATTATCGTTACAAAGATATGTATACAATCAAGACAAGATCAGAAAAGATAAGATTAGGTAAAGGAAGATAAGACAAAGTAAGGTAAGGTAAGATAAAATACGGTAAAAGTACGTTGAGGTCCAGGCTTTTCTCCTCAGTTTGACAGGAAAATCGAACTGATATTAAAGAACACAAACGTGAGTCCTCTCCAGTGGGGGAACATCCATCTGACCCACACCCAACATCACTTTGAAAAGGACAATGTGCAAGTTCTCGACAAAGAAGCAGGATGGTTCCAGAGGGAAGTAGTAAAGGAGGCAGTCTACATCGCCGCAAGGAACCCACCCTCAACCGTGACCGGGGCCGACACAACCTGCCATCGGTGTACTCCTCACTCATTCAGTCGCACTGTCGTGAGTTCGCTCAAACTGACGGCGGTGCGCACTGAAGCCTGTTCTCAACCCAGCTGTTGCGCTGAAGAAGTCGGCCGGATCGCCGATGAAAGCTACACAAGTGAGTAGCCATTTTACTGAGAGACGCGTTTAGTACGGTAGCCATCATTAAAGATATAGATAGGAATGAATATAGGAGGAATGAATGTGAAGGTCATGAGGCTCAAAATGTCCTTGTATACAGCAGGTGTTTGACAGCTCGGTGGCCAAGACATCTGTCAGAAAGATGACTTCAGATGCCTGACCATCCTGGGAACCAGGGTTCAAACCCAGGTGAAGGCAAGAAAAAAATGGCGACAGTAGAGGAGCATCCAGGAGTCACGACGTGGATGGGTCTGGCCCCCTAAGAGTGGAAAAGAGAACCCTTTCACCACCCATGTCGCCTTTTGGCCACCGTCTGGCAAACCGCCATCATACGTTATTGTTGCATAGTCCCAAACTCCAATCATTCTTCTTTCTTAAAAAAAAACCGAAAGCAATTCGGTTGAGAAATAAGAAAGTTACGGTCATTTGAAGTAAGTAGGTGCATTTTTCTTGTTGTTTTTTCTTAAACAGCCGGCGCTGAGGGCTTTAACATTCTAAAATCACTGGCGGTGAAGGGGTTAAGGTCGAGACATTAATTTGAGGGTGACTTCTTTTCTGTGGACCTTCGGCTATCCAGCTCTCCGCAAAGTTTCTTGCTACTTTCGCGGATATTCATTTTGTTTCCACAGTGTTCATTGTACTTTCAAGTCTTCAGCAAGAAGTGTATGTCTGTTTCGAATGCATCGTTACAGACAAGACAAGACCATGTCTTTGCCTAGTGTGCGGTTCATCGTCCTCATCATGTGTCTTGCCGCATGGCGTTGGCGAGTTTGGCCCTCCATACGAATCTGTCCCTTTTCGCTGCGAGTACATCTCCCACCCTTTCTGTCCTCAGCCACTCTGCAAGTCCGTCCAATATATTCTCCCTGGATCTGCCTGGTGTTCTCATTCCCTCCAGCTTTCCTGTTGGGACCAGGTGCTCTAATTCTCTTTCCTCATAACATGTCCTATAAATGTTGTTTATCTTTTCCTGATCTTCTTTATTAATGATCTTCTTGTGCCTGCCTCCTTCATGACTTTCCCCGTTTGTTTACTTTGCTGTCCATAGAAATCTCAACATTTTTCCGAGAAATGACATGTACAACAGTATCGGTTCTACATAACACCCAAAAACTCCCTTCCTGATATTAACTGATAGGCAATTGTTGGAAAGAATGTTCTTTTGGCTTGGCCGATTCTGTTGGCTATATCTGATGTGCCTCTGCCGTCTGATAAGATGACCGTTCCCAGATAAACTTATCAATCTCTTTCAAAGTTGTGCCATTTGCTGTTGCAAGAGGGGATTTCTTGTTGTTGTTGTTTTTTTCAATGATTATCGTAACTTCAGTCTTCTTACTTTTAACTCCAACAGTGAGTGTTTACCATGCAGCAAAACGTAACATTTCAGTGATGATATTCCAGTTCTACATCTAGTAAAACTGTCTTCGTACAGTGACGTCATTGGCGTGATTTGATAATACATACTAGGTGTCAATATTTGCTTGAAATAGGGCATATAATGAAGCTGAAAGAGAGAGACAGACAAAGAAAGGGAAGAGAGAGAGAGAGAGACAGAGAGACAGAGACAGACAGACAGAGACAGAGAGAAAGACAGAGGGAGACAGAGAGAGAGATTGAGTGAGAGAGACAGACAGAGAAAGAGAGAGAGACAGACAGGCAGACAGAGAGAGAGAGAGAGAGAGTGAGTGAGAGAGATAGACAGAGAAAGGGAGACAGACAGAGAGAGAGACAGACAGACAGAGACAGACAGACAGGTAGACAGAGAGACAGACAGACAGAGAGACAGAGGGAGACAGAGAGAGAGAGAGAGAGACAGAGAGAGGGAGGAAGAGAGGGAGGCAGACAGACTGACAGACAGAGACAGAGAGAGAACAACAGAGAGAGAGAGAGAGAGAGAGAGAGAGAGAGAGAGAGAGAGAGAGAGAGAGAGAGAGAGAAGAAGAGAATGCGAATACCAATACCAATACGAATGTTTTACTGTTTTAGGCTGTCAGCCCATTCACAAGGAACACAGGGGACGGGGAGCGGTGGTCAGTGAAACACTGACACTGACAAACATGATCGACTTTTAACATGATCATACATCGTGACCTGGTAACCATGTCACTGTTATGTTAAAGTCATACATCACTCATCACCATTATGCACAGTCACTGGCGGAGAAACACTTGTTTCAGTCAGTCAATCAGTCAGTCAGGTGGGCCATAAATCTGTCCTTTTTCTCTATCCTGTCCAGTTGGAAGGTCTGCACGTGTGACAGCCCCAGCATTGGAATTCTCTCCTTGTTCTTGGCTGGAATTACTGATAGGACTGGTTCCTTTTATTTTTTTTTCCATTCAATGAGAACTGCCATGTGTGACATCGGAGTTGTCAGTAGGTCTGTGTTGCTAGTGTATATCACGGACATCAGTTGCGCTGCTGACACTTGTCTTTCACTCTTTCCATCAAGTTTGATCGTTTGATTAGAGAAACATCAACCACAAGTACTTGTCTTTCATTATGGACTATTGCTCTTTACCATACACACTGTGACTGTAGACATTTTCTGTGTCAACAATATCGGTATTCGTTTCCTCGCCTGACCCGTTTTTGTCGTGGAATTCTGTGTCTAACTGCGCGGTCGTGTTTGGATGCAAACAATCCTGTTCAGCAGGCCGTGTTTCTCGTGCTGATTCGGGTACATAGAAAGGGATAGGGCTTGTGGAATGTGTCATCATCATCATCATCATCAGGTGCCCTGCCGCATGGCGTTGGCGATCATGGACTTCCATTTGCCTCTATCTCTCCCCCACCCTCCTCGTCCCCAGCCACTCTGCAAGTCCGTCCAGCATTTTCTCTCTGGGTCTATCCGGTGCTCTCTTTCCCTCCAGCTTTTGCCGGTGTGACCAGGTGCTCCAAATCCCCCTTTCCTCATAAAATGGGCTATAAATGTTGCTTGTCTTTTCCTAATCTTCCTTATGAGTGATCTACTTGTGTCTGCCTCCATCAAGACTGTCTCGTTTGTTTTCTTTGCTGTCCATGGAACCCTCAACATTCTTCTTAGAAACCACATCTCGCCTGCCTCAATCTTGTTCTGGCTTTGTTTGTTGACTGTCCACGCCTCGCATCCGTACAACAGTATTGGTTCTGTATAACATTCAAGAACTCTCTTCCTGATGTTAATTGATAGGCATTTGTTGGTAAGAATGCTTGTCATCTTCTTGAATGCTGTTTTGGCTTGGCCGATTCTGCTGGCTATTTCTGATGTGTCACACACCGTAA
>JAPXFY010000026.1:41832131-41834631 GCA_030674185.1 Monoplex corrugatus | reverse complement strand
CTATACCCAGGCAGTACCAACCAACCAGTCATTCATCGATCTATACCCAGGCAGTCAACCAACCAGTCATTCATCGATCTATACCCAGGCAGTCAACCAACCAGTCATTCATCGATCTATACCCAGGCAGTCAACCATAACCAGTCATTCATCAATCTATACCCAGGCAGTCAACCCAGCCAGTCATTCATTGATCTATACCCAGGCAGTCAACCAACCAGTCATTCATCGATCTATACCCAAGGCGGTCAACCCAGCCAGTCATTCATCGATCTATACCCAGGCAGTCAACCCAACCAGTCATTCATCGATCTATACCCAGGCAGTCAACCCAACCAGTCATTCATCGATCTATACCAAGGTGGTCAACCCAACCAGTCATTCATTGATCTATACCCAGGGCGGTCAACCAACCAGTCATTCATTGATCTATACCAAGGTGGTCAACCCAACCAGTCATTCATCGATCTATACCAAAGTGGTCAACCAACTAGTCATTCATCAATCTATACCCAGGCAGTCAACCCAACCAGTCATTCATCGATCTATACCCAGGCAGTCAACCAACCAGTCATTCATCGATCTATACCCAGGCAGTCAACCAACCAGTCATTCATCGATCTATACCCAGGCAGTCAACCAGCCAGTCATTCATCGATCTATACCCAGGCAGTCAACCAGCCAGTCATTCATTGATCTATACCCAGGGCGGTCAACCCAACCAGTCATTCATCGATCTATACCCAGGCAGTCAACCCAACCAGTCATTCATCGATCTATACCCAGGCAGTCAACCAACCAGTCATTCATCGATCTATACCAAAGTGGTCAACCAACTAGTCATTCATCGATCTATACCCAGGGCTGTCAACCAGCCAGTCATTCATTGATCTATACCCAGGCAGTCAACCCAACCAGTCATTCATCGATATATACCCAAGGCAGTCAACCCAACCAGTCATTCATCGATATATACCCAAGGCAGTCAACCCAACCAGTCATTCATCGATATATACCCAAGGCAGTCAACCCAACCAGTCATTCATCGATATATACCCAAGGCAGTCAACCCAACCAGTCATTCATCGATTTGTACCCAAGGCAGTCAACCCAACCAGTCATTCATCGATCTATACCCAGGCAGTCAACCCAACCAGTCATTCATCGATTTGTACCCAAGGCAGTCAACCCAACCAGTCATTCATCGATCTATACCCAGGCAGTCAACCCAACCAGTCATTCATCGATTTGTACCCAAGGCAGTCAACCCAACCAGTCATTCATCGATCTATACCCAGGCAGTCAACCCAACCAGTCATTCATCGATCTATACCCAAGGCAGTCAACCCAACCAGTCATTCATCGATCTATACCCAGGCAGTCAACCAGCCAGTCATTCATCGATCTATACCCAGGCAGTCAACCAACCAGTCATTCATCAATCTATACCCAAGGTGGTCAACCCAACCAGTCATTCATCGATCTATACCAAAGTGGTCAACCAGCCAGTCATTCATCGATCTATACCCAGGCAGTCAACCAGCCAGTCATTCATTGATCTATACCCAAGTGGTCAACCCAACCAGTCATTCATCAATCTATACCCAGGCAGTCAACCCAACCAGTCATTCATCGATCTATACCCAGGCAGTCAACCAGCCAGTCATTCATTGATCTATACCCAAGGCGGTCAACCCAACCAGTCATTCATCGATCTATACCAAAGTGGTCAACCAACTAGTCATTCATCAATCTATACCCAGGCAGTCAACCCAACCAGTCATTCATCGATCTATACCCAGGCAGTCAACCCAACCAGTCTCTTTGATATCCGTCCCGCCTTCCCTCCCTCCCTCCTTCCCTCCCCCTTCCTCCCTCCTCCTATTCCTTCATTCATTCATTCATTCATACATTCATTCATTCATCCATTCATTCATTCATCGATCTATACCCAAGGCAGTCAACCCAACCAGTTATTATTCATCGATCTATACCCAAACAGTCAACCCAACCAGTCATTCATCGATCTATACCCAAACAGTCAACCCAACCAGTTATTCATCGATCTATATCTATGCCCAGGCAGTCGACCAATCAGTGAAGAGGACACTTTGACCTTACCTGCTTTGCATATCCAGTCTAAGTAGCCGTTCAGCTCTCGCTCTATCTGCTGCTGCCTTCGTAGTTTGAAGAATGCTCTACGATTTTCTACACGTTCTCTCTCTTTGGCAAATTCTCTGCGGACACCAGGAAGGAAAGAAAAGGAACAGTTAGCAAAAAAATGGTCCTGAAATCAATGAATGGACGGACGGATGGATGGATGGATGGATGGAAGGGAGGAAGGATGGATGGATAGATGGGTGGGTGGATGGATGGATGGATGGATGGACGGATGCATGGATGGATGGATAGACAAATGGACGGACGGACGGACGGATGGATGGATGGATGGATCGATGGATGGATGGATGGATTGACTGATGGATGGATGGATGGATGG
>JAPXFY010000026.1:41822131-41824631 GCA_030674185.1 Monoplex corrugatus | reverse complement strand
CAAAACTGGGTCAAAGCCACCAAATAGAGAAATTTAAGGAAAATGTGTAGGACAGCACACAAAAACTTTTAGAGGCCGTTTCCTCAAAGTGGCCGTCATACAACTGAATGACTTTAAACATACATAACTTCTACATTTTTGTTTTTGAGTACAAGCTTTATTCAAGTACCAAAATAATCAGCAGAGAATGTACACTTTCCAGTGATGTGTATATCTCAAAATGCCCCAAATGCAAGTTAAGACTGATTTCGTGGTGGGAGGCCACAAATAGATAGATAGATAGATAGATAGACAGACAAACAGAGAGATAGATGCATACATAGATACATAGATGCATAGATATACATGCATACAGACAGACAGATAGACAGACAGACAGATTGCTTGATAGACAGATGGACAGATGTCAGATAGAGAAAAAAGCTAGAATCCGCCATTTTTCAGCAGGCATCTGGTAGTAGACAGGGTTGAGAAGAGTGAGATGAACATTACTATGGCACAGGTGTCGCCAAACCTTCTGTAGAGGAATGAGACCCGTTCTTGAAGCAGGCGGTATGGAAGGCCCCTACGTAGAACTCCAGACCAATGATGGCGAAGATGACGATGGCGAAGACGACCAGCAACAACACCTGTAGCAAGGGCGCCATGGCACGCAGAATGGATTTCAACACCACCTGCAGACCTGTATACCCACAGGCCAACCAATGAGTTTTAGAGACAGTTCCTACAACTGCAGGTATAACAGTATTCATTCAGGTTGGGTAAAAAAAAAAAAAAAAAAAAACAGACAGAAAATACAAAAAAGGTTGCAACAGTGCTGAGGTTAATGTAAACACTTAAAACTAACGAGACTACAACAACAACAACAACAAAAACATAGACGTCAAGATGAAGAGTTCATAAAACCGCAAAGCAATGATAACTGAAGGTTAAGTGAATATTAGCAAAAAGCTATTCAATTCTAGGCAGTTATGTCAAAATGTGCGAGCAAGATAAAAAAAAACAACAACAAACATTTAGTGAACCAAAGAAAGCTGATAACACCAGGTTTAGTGAAGTCAGGTGAAATAAAGGGGAAAAAAACAAACTATTAGCTGAGTGTATCTAAACTACTGAACTTAGTGAACAAGATGAAAGCTTTCCCGTCGTGAACTGCAGATGAAAACGCTATATATATTTTTAGTGAATGCCAACGTCTCAAACAAACCCAACGAAGTGGAAACGCTGTGCGAAATTATATAAAGTAAAAATCACTGAATAAAACGAACAAAGATAAGCGTGCTACATGTAAACTTAAACGAACGTACGTGAAACTAGCGGATATCAGTACAAGCAGGAACTAACGATCGATGGTTATTGTTGACAATATCACGATTACTTGATTGAAGACAAAATGGAAACTATACATGAATAGTGAACGTGGGTAACATTACCAGGCTGAATGAACTCAAGGTTGGTGGGGAAGATATTAGTAGATCGAGAGAATGCAGATGAAAGTATCTTAGTAACCAGTCGCCGTGGTGTAGTGGTTAACACAACGGATTACCGACTGGAAGGTTGTGGGTTCGAATCCCCATCAGTACCTTCAAAAATCATTGTGGGACTTTTCCGCTCTAACCGGTTTCTACCCAGAGTTGAGCGTACTATGGGATCAGTGGGAAGACTGGAACCACACAGTCGAGTCTCATCCATTTCGCGGATGCGTCATTGAGGATGTTACTCAAATCTTCTGACCAACACCGCTGGTGTCTGTATCTCTCGGGCCTGGTTGACTCCAGGATATATTATGATAGTAAGTGTAGAGTACAACTCTGTCACGCAGTCTCAATCCTAGATGGAACTCCATAGCATCAGTATTATCATCCACATCGACATCATCATCATCGCATGATAAAAACTGTTTCAGCTTCTGTGGCCATTAAAGTGGCGTAGAAAATGAGACGAAAAAAAATTAGAAAAAAAAGGTGAGCACAAAGATAACCTCCCTGAATGCAATGATCCTTAAAAAAAAAAGAAAGAAAATATCTTTGTAGGTCGAGAGAACGCAGATGAAAATATCTAAGTGTGTAAACATTTATAAAAATGTTAAACCAAACGAACGCAGAAAATGCAGTGAAAAGCTATGAAGTTGATGAATGAGTGAATGTACTTGAACATACTAAGTGAAGTAGTACTTAACTACAAGACCAAAAGTGAACAATGGTATACTGCACAAGTATTAGTCTCAGTGAAACGAACATGTAGGTTACACTCTACATCATGCCTGATATATTGTAAGCTTTCCATTGTATTTTCATACTGTTTGTTACTTTGTGAACTGATAAAAAAAAAAAAAAAAAAAAAAAAAAAAACAGGACGGGGAATAGGATATGATACACAGAGAAAACGTTTAGGGACCCTGAATGTTGATAATAAGTTCTCTGAAAATCGACCACTGAATGTTAAGAGTGAGTTCTTTTAATTTTAGTTTCGGTTTCTCAAGATGACGTCTCCGCGCTCG
>JAPXFY010000026.1:41812131-41814631 GCA_030674185.1 Monoplex corrugatus | reverse complement strand
CCCCCCCCCCTCTATTTTGTTTTTGAACGAGATAAAACAGAAAACATCTTAACATCTTAAAAATGTCAAAGTATCGCAATTCTTCGAAGTTGAATGGTCGTTAAAAAAAATGATAAAAACAACAACAACAAACAGACAAAAACACTACGTACAGATTAAATGCACAAACACTATGATAAAAAAAAAAACAACCCAATAACACCTACCTTACGATAATTTACAAAACTGTGAAATACACATACATAATTCACGATTATTCAATACCACACGGCATCAAAACATTCACCATACGAACAGAAAGAAAAAGGGGAAAATCAAAAATTGTCCAGGGTGGGTTGGGGTGGGGTGAGGGGTGGGGTAATCTGTCACCGGATAGGGAAAGAAACCGCTACACCCGATCCTCTCTCTCTAGCTTGCAGACTTACTCTCAATTCCATTGACAAGCTTCAAGGGTCTCAACACTCGGAGAGATCTTACAAATGGCTGATTTAGTGGCTCGAACACAAACTCTAAAAACCTGAAGACAGAAACAAATGGAAAGGGCTGAAACTGCCACTGAACTCCTTGATCTGAAACCCTTGCTCCCGTAAGTGTATTTATCACCAATTGTTGTCATCCCTTCATCACGCTCAACGATGTAATTAAGTATGAAACTAAGACATTCTCGAAGTGAACTGATATTACAAATCATAAAATGTGACACCGTTTTAACAAAATGTGTCCAAAGGTGAAAATAACAGATTTTAGGATATTATGATTTTTCAAAATGTCCAGATTATTAACTTTCTTTTCATAGGATTGCTATTATTCTACTCCTAAGAATAAGGAAGTTATGGGTGTTTGAAGTGTGTAACATAGCAAGCAGCCATATTTTTGAGAAAATCAAGTTTTAAAGTTTTCACCACTTCAAGTTTTACCTTAGCAACAGGTATTTGTACTTCACCAATCTTTACCAAATTTTGTATCATGGTAAAGTACATCATGCTACAATAGCACACAAAAATTGGTGTGAAAATCTACTGTAATTGTTTTGTTATGTAAGTTTATACATCCCTTTTTCTGACACAAAAAGCATGCCGTTATCTGGTTAAAACGCATTTTAAATACATTTTCCGATTGAATTATAAAGTGCTGAGTGCTTGTACATGTAATTTAAAGATTAAATATTCAGTTTTTGACAAAAAGTAAAAATTGACAAAATCGACCCATCACACCTTTTCCGGGCCTTCACGCTTTTCGCTGCCTGCGAGTTAGGACTCATTTCGTGAAAACGGGTCACAAATCATAAAACAGACGAATCGAGAAATAGAACTGATGGGGACGGTGGGGGTGGGGTTAGGGGTGGGGGGAAATGACTAGGACTGAAGAAGAATTCTCAAACACACGAGACAAAATACCATGTTTAATTAATTAAGTACATAGATACAGCGAGTAATTTACATAAGATATAGTTTATATGTTTTGAACAAAAACAACAACAACAAATGTCCACATAATCTTGCATCTACAGTTTTCATGAAGAAGAATTCGCAAAAACACAAGAAACAAAGTAAGTATCATATGTTTAAATACAAACACACAACAAGTAATTTACATAAGATGTGGTTTATATGTTTTCAAAGAAACACATGTTCATAAATTATAATCTTGATTCTACAATTTTTGCTGAAGAAGATTTCGCAAACACACGAAACAAAGTATCATATGTTTAAATACAAATACACAACAAGTGATTTACATACGATGTGGGTTTATATGTTTTCAAAAGAAACACATATCCACATAATCTTGAATGTACAATTTTGTCATACCAGAGCCCAGATTATCGACAAGAGTTATGAATGATGTTAAAACGAAACTGCAACAGAAATATAACAATGTTTAGTTTTAGGTTTCAATTTTCTCAAAAAAGCAGCATCTCTTCGCACACGGAAGAGCGTCCCTGTATTACGGCGTCGGAAATGCCACTTGATGGAAAAAAAAAGATCCAAAATGATCAACGGCACAAGCCTTATTAAACCTGCGCATAAATTCAACATGCATGGTTTTGAGTGATAATGACTGGTTAAATCAACCAAAGGACATAACCCTTGAGAATCACGTAGGAATTATCTCCCATGTTGTGGAACTTCTCAAAAAATCTAACATAGTTTGCGCTACCCATTCAGCTAGATACAAAGCACAAAAAACCGTAGGCTCAGAACGCTCCTCTGGTTACTTTCACAATTAATCCATCGATCAAGCAAACTCTTGCTTTTTTTTTTCTATCCTTTCGCGACTCAACATCCACCAACAAAGGCGTATGATGAAAGTATTTATCCAGTTCCTGTTATATGTTTTCTACGTTCTTCAAATAAAGGATTATTTGCGTTTAACCTGGATTGGTATATTCTGTCTCGTCTCTGAGAAAAATGATCAACTGCTAGATCTTCACGAACCTGCATAATCTGCAAGACACTGCCAGTCGCCTACATCTTTACATGTGACAATGTAATATGAC
>JAPXFY010000026.1:41797131-41807131 GCA_030674185.1 Monoplex corrugatus | reverse complement strand
AATAAAAATAAAACGAAATCGCGATGAAAATGAAAATGAAAATAAGATGAAAATGAAAATGAAATGAAAACAAAACGAAAATGAAATTAAAATTAAAAAGGGATGAAAATGAAATGAAATATATTTATTCAAGATGAAAATGAAATAAAAACGAAATGAAAACGAAATGAAAACAAAACAACAACAACAACAACAACAAAAAATAACGTGAAAACCAGATGAAAATGAAACGGAATGAAAATAAAAACGAAATGAAAACGACATGAAAAAGAAATAAATAAAATGAACACGAAATGAAAACGAAGTGCAAAACAAATGAACATGAAATGACAAATAAACTGAATGAAAAAGAAATGAAAAAAAAAAAATAAGGAAGAAAATGAAACGAAGATCAGTCGAAACTGTAGTTTTCATCGACCCTGAAGAAATCTTTCTGGAATGAACCTGCAACAAGCAATACAGATGATATATGTTAGATTCTGAATTCGCTTCATGTATAATTATGCCTGTCTGTTGTTTTGTCTGCTCGTCTATCGGTCTCCAAGTTTAAAACGAAAATGAAAATAAAATCAAAACAAAATGAAAATAAAGTTTTTCTCATACCGGACCGAGCAGCAGGGGAAGTTTCAGTCTTTTTCTGCTAATTTTTGTATCTGGCGCTTGTTTGTTTGTGATCTTACATTCACGCTTGACAAAGGCCAGTTGGCCGAAAATTTTGCACCTGTCTTGTCTTCTTGTATTGAATACGCGTTCTTATTCTTCTTTTGTGGTTTATTTTTCTGGATCCGGTCTCCAAGTTTGTCATTGTCTCTTATTTCTGTCTGTCTGTCTCTCAGATATTCTCCTTTGTCTGTCTGTCTGTATGTCTGTATGTATATCTCTATGTTTTCCCTTCTGCCTCAAACTCTCTTTCTCTGTCTGTCTGTCTCTGTCTGTCTGTCTGCTTCTCTGTCTGTCTGTCTGTCTCTCTCTCTCTCTCTGTGTCTTTGTTTGTCTGTCTGTCGGTCGGTCGGTCGGTCTGTCTGTCTGTCTCTCTGTCTGTCTGTCAGTTTCTCTGTCTCTGCTTTTCTCATACACTTCATCTCAATCTAATCTGTTCGACTGTCCGTCTGTATACCTGTCTGCTGGTCTGCCTGCCTGTATGTCTGTTGTCGCTGTCTGTCTGTTGTCTGCTGCTGCTCCCTGCCTGTGTCTGTCTGTCTGTCTGTCTGTCTGTTGCCTGCTGCCTGCCTGCCTGCCTGCCTGCCTGCCTGCCTGCCTGCCTGCCTGCCTGCCTGCTGCCTGCCTGCCTGCTGCCTGTCTGTCTGTCTGTCTGCCTGTCTGCCTGTGCCTGCTGCCTGCCTGCCTACCTGCCTGTCTGTCTGTCTGTCTGTCCCTGTCTGCATGTCTGTCTGTTGCCCGCTTCTATCTTGTGATATCCCACAATGATTTAGAGTAGTGGACATGGGCACACACACACAAAGGCATAGCAAAAAACAAACAAAGAAAAAAAAACATAAAAACAAACACAAACACGCACGCACTCACAGACACACACGGCGCACACAAACATACACACGCCAGCGCGAATACAACAACAGCGACAACACAGAGGAGAAGAGAGAGAGAGGAGAGAAGAGAGACAGAGACAGAGACAAGCACAGCGACAGACAGACAGAAGACAAGACAAGAGGAGAGAGAAGAGAGACAAGAAAACAGAGAGAGAGAGAGACAGAGAGAGAGACACAGAGACAAGACAGAAGAGAGACAGAAACGAAACACACACACAAACAGACACAGCACACATACACACACACACACACACACACACACACACACTTACACACACACACACACACACACAACACCCCACACACAACACACACAACACAACACACACACACACACTTACACACACACAACACACAACACAAACATACACCTACACACACACACACACACACACACACAACACACACACACACAACACACACACACACACACACACACACAAAACAACCAAGACAAACACGAGGCAGACAGGGACACCGTCTCTCCTCTACCTCAACCACATCATAACACTAAGCCTGCACCCCAGCCCCCACAGACGGTCACACATCACATCCCACAGAGAAATGTTCCACATCCTCAGCTATAACTCATGTCCTGGCACACACACACACACACACACACACACCACACACACACACAACACACACACACACACACACAAAATGTTCCACATCCTCAGCTATACAATCATGTCTGGCCACACACACACACACACACACACACACACACACACACACACACACACACACACACACACAAAAGAGAGAAGAACAAGAGAGGGGAGAGAGACAAAAAAAAAAGCAGACAGACAACAGACAGGAAGACAGACAGAACACACACACACACACACACACACACACACACACACACAAACAACAACACACAAATGAGAGAGCCAGAGAGAGAGACAGAGAAAAAAGAAAGACAGAGAGACAGACAGACAAAGAGACAGACAGACAGAAACACACACACACACACACAACACACACACACACACACACACACACACACACACACACACACACACACACAACACACACAAACACACACACACACACACACACACACACACACACACACACTGACCCTATATCTGGCAATGTTACCTCCGTGGTCGCTTTGAAGATCCTCCCACCCACCTCCCCACTCCCCATCCCCCAACCCCCAAACCCCCAACCCCCACCCAGATGCCAAAAACGAACTCATCTAGAGAACTCCAAAACAAGTGCGACTGCCGGCGTTCAAGCAAACAGGAACCAGAAAAAAACGAAAAGAAAATAGAATCAGAACGCGTATTTAATACAACAGGACAAGACAGGCACGAATTTTCGGCCAACTGGCCTTTGTCAGGATGTGAAAGTAAGATCACAAACAAACACCAAATACAAAATTAGGAGAAAAAGACTGAACTTTCCCTTGCTGCTTCGTCCAGTGGGAGAAGGGTTAATACAATCAGACAAGACAGGCGCAAATGTTCGCCCAACTGGCCTTCTTCAAACGTAAACGGAAGATCATAAAGGAACAAAGCAACAAATATACAAAAATTAGGAGAAAAAGAACAACACTTCCCTGATGCTTCAGCCAGTAGAAGAAAATGACTGAAATGAAGTCATAATGTGTTTGTGAATAATAGTAAGAACGGGGGAAGAGGGGAGACAAATACGATGTCTGAGCGGAAGTGAGATGAATTCTGCAATGTAAATGCGGCCATGCCATATTATCATTGTTTTATCCTGTAGAGGATCCAGGGCCAAAACTATGACGCACAAGCTGAGTTTTTTTGTTTTTTTTTAATGTAAGTATACTACTATTAAATATTTCATGAATATACATAAATGTAAATACATATGCACACACACACACAATAAGAGAAGGAGGAGAACAAAGCAGAGGAGGGTTGATAGGAGGAGGGAGGAGGTGGAGAAAGAGAAGAAGAAGAAAATAAAGAAGAAGAGAAAGGTGAAGAAAGAAGAGAGGAGGATAAGAAGAAGAAAAGGAAGAAGAAGAAGAAGGGGAAAGTGAAGGAGACGAAGAAGAAGAAGAAGAGAGAAAACAGAAGAAAAGAAGAAGAAAACAGAAGAAGAAGAAGAAGAAAAAGAAGAAAAAGAAGAAGAAGAAAACGAGGAAAAGAAGAGTAGTGTCGTAATAGTAGTAGTAGTAGTGGTGGTGGTAGAAGAAGAAGAAGAAGAAGAGAAAGATGAAGGAGGAGAGGAGAAGAAGAAGAAGAAGAAGAAAAGAACAGGAACAAGAAGAGCAAGAAGAACAATAACAAGAAGACGAAGAAGAGAAAGAAGAAGGAGGAAAGAGAACAAGAAGAACAAGAACAAGAACAAGAAGAGCAAGAAGAACAATAACAAGAAGCAGAACAAGAAGAAGAAGGAGAAGAAGAAGAAAGACAAGACTTACAACAGCTATGAGACAAAAACAGAAGCGCTATAGCCCACATCAAACAGCTACGCCCGAACCATCTTCCTGGAGACAAACAATCCCAAGACGCAGACACCGAGAAATACAACAACAAAGATGGACTGACAATATTGAAAGAGTGGCTGGGAGAGACTTGACTGACTACACAGAGCAGACAGGGACTCCCAGACATTCACAAGCGACCATGGAACCATCTTCTGATGTTTGTTAGATACTCTTTGTAATCTTTCAAAACCGATTTGAAGATCCATGTATTTCCAAAATGATGATTGCCTTGTTAAAGTTTCCTTACTTGTGTTAATTAATTCTCGTTATATCGTATCATAGCAGTCTTTCTTCTTCTTCTTCTTCTTCTCCTCCTCCTTCTCCTCCTCTCTGTCTGTCTGTCTGTCTGTCTCTTTCTCTTACATCTTCTCTTTATATATTTATCTCCCTTTCTCTGTCTCTGTTTCTCTCTGTCTCTGTGTTTCTGTCTCTCTCTCTCTCTCTTTCTCTCTTACTCTGTCTCTGCCTCTTTCTCTCTTACTCTGTCTCTGCCTGTCTGTCTGTCTCTCCGTTTGTTCTCTTACACTCTCTCAGTATAAGGCCTGTCCTTTTATCTGTCGCATGTTGCATTCATGAACTGTCATTGTGGTATTCATGTAGTCCAGTAGTATTTGCTTTATAATAACAACAATAACAACTACAACAACAACAACTATAATAATGATAGCAATAACAACAACAACAACAACAATAATAATGATAATATGATGATGATAATAATAATGATGATAACAATAATAACAATACTAATACTACTACTGCTAATAATAATAACAATCCACCTCTGTACACACGCTCCTGAAGGATGGAAAAGATCGATACTCCATCTAACTTTTTTTTTTCTTCCCCCAGAACATGAGGGTAACGTTTGAAATGACCAACCCTGTAGTCTGGCTTGAAGAAGGTTCGTGATTTTCATTCGCGTCTCCTTTGTGTTGCCTGAGAACCGCTCTTTGCAGAGTTGTCTCCCTTTGACTACTACACTGCTAGCGTAAAACGTTTATTTTCGCAGAATAAGCAAAAAACCTGTGCAACGTGCCCTCGAAACCGTGGTACTGACAATATCTACATTATATTTTCATCCTTTTCTCCAAGTGGACGAAGCAGCACAGAAGTTTAAGCCCTTTTTCCTCCAAATTTTCGCATTTGGTGTTTGGTCGTTTATGATTTTGAATTGAGTTCAAGTTTTAAATTTGTATAAGCCTTCGATAATTTTAGGGCATTGTGAGAAACCGATGCTTTAGGTCTATTCCGTTCTCGTGATCCACCTTGATGGAATGAATAACGGATGATTTATGTTTTTACATTTATTATCATTATTATTATTATCACTATTATTATTATTACATGTATAATATATTATTGTTAATTATTATATATGTTATATTATTATATTATTATTATTATATTTTATTATCAATTATATTATTGTTATTATTATTATCATTATCATTATTATTTTATCAACATCAAAAGGAAATAAGAGGGAAGCAGGGAGAATTTTAAATAGGAACTAAGCCACATGACTCTTGAGAGTCACGGAGTTATCTCCCATGTAGAATTTCTCAAATCCAACACAGCTTGCGCTACCCGTTCAGCTAGCATAGACGCAGCCACAAGGCACCGAGTTATATTGCTTAGTTAATTATTATTATTGTTGTTATTATTATCATTATCATCATAATCATCATCATTATTATTATTATTATTATTACTATTTCCATTTCATCAGACCCTTCGTTAATGTCACGCCGACCTTGAAAAATAAATAATCTGGATTTTCTGTAGGCCTACTAGTGTTGATATAAAAAGAGAGATTGTTAGAATGGCTTTACCATCGTTTTAGTGGAAGGAGCGAAGAGGTGTATCCCATATTCTGACCTCCCTTTGATGTATCCCATATTCTGACCTCTCCTTGACGTATCCCATATATTGTGACCACCCTTTGATGTATCCCATATTCTGACCTCTCCTTGACGTATCCCATATTCTGACCACCCTTTGATGTATCCCATATTCTGACCACTCCTTGATGTATCCCATATTCTGACCACTCCTTGATGTATCCCATATTCTGACCACTCCTTGATGTATCCCATATTCTGACCGACCACCCTTTGATGTACCCCATATTCTGATTGACCACCCTTTGATGTATCCCATATTCTGACCTCTCTTTGATGTATCCCATATTCTGACCTCTCTTTGATGTAGGCCTATCCCATATTCTGACCACTGTTTGATGTATCCCATATTCTGACCACTCTGACCACTCTTTGATGTATCCCATATTCTGACCACTCTTTGATGTATCCCATATTCTGACCACCCTTTGATGTATCCCATATTCTGACCACCCTTTGATGTATCCCATATTCTGACCACTCCTTGATGTATGTGGCCAGACTGGGTTGTCTATAGTCTCGATGTGCACTCTATCCATAGCTATCTTATTCTAACTGGACACTTCTCTGTCCTCAAAATTCATTCACACACACACACACGCGCACACGCACACACTCACGCAAACGTGAGCGCGCCCGCACACGCACACACAGGCATTCACATACTCACAGACACACAACACATACACACAACACATACACACACACATACGACAAACGCGAGCGCGCCCGCATACGCACGCACACACAACACACAACACACACACACACACACACACACACACGCACACGCACGCACACACACACACACACACACACACACACACACACACACACACGCACCACACACACACACACACACACACACACACACACCACACACACAAGAATATTATCAGTACGCGTATTTAGTAGCCTACAACTAGACAAGACAGGCGCAATTTTGGAGGGGGGCCAACTGGCCTTTTGTCAAGCGTAAAACATAAGATCACAAACGACCAAACACCCATAATACTAAAATTCGGAGACAAAAAGCTAAAACTTCCCTGCTTGCTTCGTTCAGTGCGAGAAAAGGACTAAACTGAAAACATAATGTAGATATTGTCAGAAGGTCCATCGAAAGAGCTGCTCACACCCCTATCTTTAAAAAAGAAATGCTGTTTTTAGATATTATTTCTTTTTTTTTTTTAGTGTGGTGGTGGTGGTGTGGTGTGTGTGTGGGGGGGGGGGGTGGGGGGTGGGGGGGGTGTCTAAACTGAAAAATAAATTTCACTTATCGAAGCATTTCTGTCTTAAAATATATATCTATGGTGACGCTGTTCAGTATATAGTGTGGATATATGTGCTGATACTGTTCAGTATATAGTGTGGGTATGTGTGCTGATACTGTTCAGTATATAGTGTGGGTATGTGTGCTGATACTGTTCATCATATAGTGTGGATATGTGTGCTGATACTGTTCATCATATAGTGTGGATATGTGTGCTGATACTGTTCATCATATAGTGTGGATATGTGTGCTGATACTGTTCATCATATAGTGTGGATATGTGTGCTGATACTGTTCATCATATAGTGTGGATATGTGTGCTGATACTGTTCAGTATATAGTGTGGGTATGTGTGCTGATACTGTTCAGTATATAGTGTGGGTATGTGTGCTGATACTGTTCATCATATAGTGTGGATATGTGTGCTGATACTGTTCATCATATAGTGTGGATATGTGTGCTGATACTGTTCAGTATATAGTGTGGATATGTGTGCTGATACTGTTCAGTATATAGTGTGGGTATGTATGTGTGCTGATACTGTTCAGTATATAGTGTGGGTATGTGTGCTGATGCTGTTCAGTATATAGTGTGGGTATGTGTGCTGATACTGTTCAGTATATAGTGTGGGTATGTGTGTGTGCTGATACTGTTCAGTATATAGTGTGGGTATGTGTGCTGATACTGTTCAGTATATAGTGTGGGTATGTGTGTGTGCTGATACTGTTCAGTATATAGTGTGGGTATGTGTGCTGATACTGTTCAGTATATAGTGTGGGTATGTGTGTGTGCTGATACTGTTCAGTATATAGTGTGGATATGTGTGCTGATGTTGTTCAGTATATAGTGTGGGTATTGTGTGTGCTGATGTTGTTCAGTATATAGTGTGGGTATGTGTGCTGATGCTGTTCAGTATATAGTGTGGGTATGTATGTGTGCTGATACTGTTCAGTTATATAGTGTGGGTATGTGTGCTGATACTGTTCAGTATATAGTGTGGATATGTGTGCTGATGCTGTTCAGTATATAGTGTGGGTATGTGTGCTGATGCTGTTCAGTTATATAGTGTGGGTATGTGTGCTGATACTGTTCAGTATATAGTGTGGGTATGTGTGCTGATGCTGTTCAGTATATAGTGTGGATATGTGTGCTGATACTGTTCAGTATATAGTGTGGGTATGTGTGCTGATACTGTTCAGTATATAGTGTGGATATGTGTGCTGATACTGTTCAGTATATAGTGTGGGTATGTGTGCTGATACTGTTCAGTATATAGTGTGGATATGTGTGCTGATACTGTTCAGTATATAGTGTGGGTATGTGTGCTGATACTGTTCAGTATATAGTGTGGGTATGTGTGCTGATACTGTTCAGTATATAGTGTGGGTATGTGTGCTGATACTGTTCAGTATATAGTGTGGGTATGTGTGTTGATACTGTTCAGTTATATAGTGTGGGTAGTGTGCTGATACTGTTCAGTATATAGTGTGGGTATGTGTGCTGATACTGTTCAGTATATAGTGTGGATATGTGTGTGTGCTGATACTGTTCAGTATATAGTGTGGGTATGTGTGCTGATACTGTTCAGTATATAGTGTGGATATGTGTGCTGATATTGTTCAGTATATAGTGTGGATATGTGTGCTGATACTGTTCAGTATATAGTGTGGATATGTATGTGTGCTGATACTGTTCAGTATATAGTGTGGGTATGTGTGCTGATACTGTTCAGTATATAGTGTGGGTATGTGTGCTTCTGTTTGTGGACAGCAAAGAAAACAAACAAGACAGTCTTGATGGAGGCATACACAAGTAGATGACTCATAAGGAAGATTAGGAAAAGACAAGCAACATTTATAGGCCATTTTTTATGAGGAAGGGGGATTTGGAGCACCTGGTCACAACGGAAAGCTGGAGGGAAAGAGATCTCCAGGTAGACCCAGGGAAAGAATGCTGGACGGACTTGCAGAGTGGCTGGGGTTGAGGAGGGGTGGGGGGAGATGCTGGCCTGGGGGCAACGAGAGATAGAGATGGTTGGAAGTCCATGGTCGGCCAACGTCATGCGGCAGGGCACCTGATGATGATTGATGATGATGATGAGTGCTTCTGCTATTTATCCCACAGTGTGGGTTGTTGCGTTTGTGTGTGTGCGTGCGTGAAGACTAAGAATCTCATCTGCAAGTAAAAAATCAAAAGTCTTACGTAACAAAGTCACACATACCCTCTGCTTCCTTTCTCCCTTCCCCCTGTGTCTGATGGAACAAGTAACAGGACAAGACATTCACCAGATGGCCACGATGAAGCCATTTAGAACGCATCAAGAAACGAACAAGGGAGGGGCAGTGTGCATAAGTAGGAAACGTCTGGATCATCTCCCAGACAGAATGCAAGAGTTTCCACCAGCAGGGCCTTGGTGGGTGGGTGGTGGGGGAGGGATGGTGGGATGTGGGGGTGGGGGGGAGCTGGGGGGACGGAGGAGGGGGAGGGGGGCACTTGACTGGGCAACATCTTAGAAAATACTTTTATATGGCCTATGGTGGAGCCATCAGCCCGGATGATGATGATGATGATAATAATAATAATGATAATAACAATAATAATGATAATGATAACAACAACAACAACAATAATAATAATAATAATAATAATAATAAATCAATAATAATGATAACAATAATAATGATAATGAAATGATAACAATAATAATAATAATAATAATAATAATAATAATAATAATATAATAAAAAAATAATAATAATAACAACAACAACAATAATGATCATAATAATAATGATAATGATAA
>JAPXFY010000026.1:41784631-41787131 GCA_030674185.1 Monoplex corrugatus | reverse complement strand
CAGACAGGCAGTCAGACAGACAGGCAGGCAGTCAGACAGACAGACAGACAGTCAGACAGACAGGCAGTCAGACAGACAGACAGACAGACAGTCAGACAGGCAGTTAGACAGACAGACAGACAGGCAGTCAGACAGACAGACAGACAGACAGGCAGTCAGACAGACAGAGACAGACAGACAGTCAGTCAGACAGACAGCAGTCAGACAGACAGAGACAGACAGACAGGCAGTCAGACAGACAGACAGACAGACAGACAGACACACGCTCGTGCGCGCCACACACACACACGAAAACACACACACACACACACACACACACACACCACACACACACACACACACACACACACACACACACACACACACACACACCCACACACACGCACACACACAGTTTTAAGGCAATCCTTGAAAAGACAAGAACAGATCTATCTGAAGCAATGAACATAAACGACATGTACGAAGTTTTCTGTAACTCACTGTTAAGAGCTGCTAACATTTCAATTCCAAAACTTACAGTGTCGAAAATAGGAAAACATCATGGAAATGTCTGGTGGAATGAGGATTGTCAAAAGGCAGTGAACGAAAAGAAAGAAAAATACAAAATCTATTTAGCAAACAGGTCACCTGAAAATCATACAGCGATGAAAAGTGCCAACATTAAGTGTAACAGAATCATAGAGCAAGCCAAAGAACAACACTGGACGTCTTTTTGTAAATGTGAAGTAAATGACCACAAAGACATGATAAAGATTTGGGAAAAACTAAAATTAATGAAAAACGGGATTAAGTTGCCAACAATTCCAGTAAAGCTAGAAAATAACCCTTTTCCTAGGTCATTGGAAAAAGCAGAAGCTTTTGCAGACGTGTTTGCTGAGACCTGTCGTGTAGAAGGACTTCCTGTCTCTAGTAGAGACTATAGGGAACGAGAAGAAAAGAAAGATGTATACAAGGATCCTGCCTCTGACAATACTCACTACATAAATGCATCACTCACACTTCAAGAATTAAAAGATGCCATTCAGTCCCTTCCAAGTAAAAAAACGTCAGTTGGACTAGATGCAATTTCCAATGAGATGCTGAAAAATGTACCATAAAATTTTATAATTTTGCTACATGACATATTTCAAAAGTGCTGGAATAGTGGGGAAATGCCCAACAACTGGAAAGAAACAATAGTGGTTCCTGTACTAAAATCAGGTAAATGTAATACCGATCTGAAAAACTACAGGCCAATTGCATTAACATCACATGTATGTAAACTAATGGAGAAAATAATCTTAAAGAGACTGATGCACTATTGTGAAAAGAATAAAATAATACCAGTAAATCAGGCAGGATTTCGAAAAGGCAGGTCACCAGTAGAAATCCTAACAAAGCTAACTACTAACATAAAACAACAATTTGCAAGACGTCAATGTGTTTTAGCTACATTTTTTGATATAACGAAAGCATACGATCAAGTGTGGCACTCCAGATTGTTATTTAAATATAAAAGTATTGGGCTGACAGGTCACATTTTTGACTATGTTAAGTGTTTCTTAGAAAACAGAGTATTTCAAACGAGGATTGAAAATGTATATTCCACGAAACGAATTCTTCAAATGGGTATCCCTCAGGGATCCGATATAGCTCCCCTTCTTTTCATGATATTAATGCATGACTTACCCAGTAAAGTATCTAAGCATGTAGTTTTAGCTCAATATGCTGACGATTTATGCATGTGGATGCAGGTAAATATGAAAAGGAAAACTCCTTTGCGCTGTATTAATTATACACGCAAATGCTACCAAGTAGAACTTGATAAAATAGCACGATACATGGTCGAAAATGGGTTACATCTATCCCTGGAAAAATCAAAAATAGTTTTATTTAATAATGGAGCTAACCCAGTAAATATTCCCACTTTCAAACTGGGAGATACTCTTCTTCAGTTTAATGAGTCAATTAAATTCTTAGGAGTTTTTCTTACGGCAAAATTATCTTGGAATCAGCATATTGAATACTTATTAACCAAAGCTCAAAAAAGTTTAAATTTCTTAAAAATAGTTCGCAAACAGGCATGGGGTCAAGATTCATCAACACTTGTTCATCTTTGTAAATTGTTTGTTAGATCTAAATTAACCTATGCCCAAGAAATCTTCTTCAGTGCACTTACTAAAATAACTGCAGAGCATAGATTGTAAAGGTTTCAAACTTGCACTGGGTCTTCCAATGCATGCTTCCTGTCTTCGCACATATAATGAAATCAAACTGTTGCCACTTGATGAGCAAAGGAAAGTCGCTTCTACTAAATTTTTGTTAAGACACACACCACCGTAGAAAACATCTCCGAAACAGAAATTAAACTGAGATCAGATACCGACTTTCCAAAAAGAGCTAAATCAATATCTTCACAGGTCACTCTTGCAACATACACATCTGACGTCATGAAAGGCTCAGGAATTGATCTACACGTGATCCTGTATCTATAAGACCTTCCTTTTCGCCAGTACCAAGT
>JAPXFY010000026.1:41767131-41769631 GCA_030674185.1 Monoplex corrugatus | reverse complement strand
ACGTCATTTGTCTTATGGTATTTTACTGCATGTAAGACTTAAACAGACTCTCGCTTACGTCATTTGTCTTATGGCATTTTACTGCATGTAAGACTTAAGCAGACTCTCGCTTACGTTATTTGTCTTATGGCATTTTACTGCATGTAAGACTTAAACAGACTCTCGCTTACGTCATTTGTCTTATGGCATTTTACTGCATGTAAGACTCTCTCTTACGTCATTGTCTTAGGGCATTTTACTGCATGTAAGACTTAAACAACCTCGCTTACGTCATTTGTCTCATGGCATTTTACTGCATGTAAGACTCAAGCAGACTCTCACGTCATTTGTCTTATGGCATTTTACTGCATGTCAGACTTAAACAGACTCTCGCTTACGTCATTTGTCTTATGGCATTTTACTGCATGTAAGACTTAAACAGACTCTCGCTTACGTCATTTGTCTTATGGCATTTTACTGCATGTAAGACTAAGCAGACTCTCGCTTACGTCATTTGTCTTATGGCATTTTACTGCATGTAAGACTTAAACAGACTCTCGCTTACGTCATTTGTCTTATGGCATTTTACTGCATGTAAGACTTAAGCAGACTCTCACTTACGTTATTTGTCTTATGGCATTTTACTGCATGTAAGACTTAAACAGACTCTCGCTTACGTTATTTGTCTTATGGCATTTTACTGCATGTAAGACTTAAACAGACTCTCACTTACGTCATTTGTCTTATGGCATTTTACTGCATGTAAGACTTAAGCAGACTATCATGTCCTTTGTCTTATGGCATTTTACTGCATGTAAGACTTAAACAGACTCTCGCTTACGTCATTTGTCTTATGGCATTTTACTGCATGTAAGACTCAAGCAGACTCTCGCTTACGTCATTTGTCTTATGGCATTTTACTGCATGTAAGACTTAAACAGACTCTCGCTTACGTCATTTGTCTTATGGCATTTTACTGCATGTAAGACTCAAGCAGACTCTCGCTTACGTCATTTGTCTTATGGCATTTTACTGCATGTAAGACTTAAACAGACTCTCGTTACGTCATTTGTCTCATGGCATTTTACTGCATGTAAGACTTAAGCAGACTCTCACTTACGTCATTTGTCTTATATATTTTGTTTCTGTATTACATTCATAATGTTGTCAAATTCTGACTCTTGGAACTGATTTGGCAGTCATATGAAATTACCTTAAACATAACACAAGCATATCGACACTTCGGAAGTTTTATATTCCTAAGATTCAAGCCCAAACTTCACATGGCCTTTTAAAAAAAAAAACACTTTTTGGTTAATTCGTGTTTTCTCAGAAATCGTTTTGTTGGATTCTAACTCTTTCCATCCATTTTTACACAAGTTAGAAAAAATTACACCCACTTAAATACAAGACGTAAAATTCACATCGAATGGGGGTCCTTGACCATTTTCTAAATGTTTCCGAAAAACGTAAAACATTGAACTCCAAAACAAAGTGTGACTGCCTGCGTTCAAGCATACAGGAACCAGGAAAAAAAAAACACGAAAAAAAAATAAAAAAATTAAATAAGAACGCGTTTTTAATAAAATAAAACCAGACAAGACAGGCGTAAATTTTCGGGCAACTGGCCTTTGTCAAGCTTAAGCGTAAAAGATTACAAAACAAACAAAACCCAGATACAAAAATTAGGAGAAAAAGATTGAAACTTCCCTGCTGCTCCGTCCAGTGTGAGAAAAGGCCAGTTGGCCGAAAATTTGCGCCTGTCTTGTCTGGTTGTATTAAATACGCGTTCTGATTCTTTTTTTCTTTTTTTTTTCTTTTTTTTTCTGATTCCTGTAAACAGTGAGCGTCAAGAGGCCTATTTTCTTTATTTGTTCTTCTTGTGAAAAATCATTTCGTGGTTGTTGTTTTTTTTTATATATAAAAAACGTGGAACCGTTTAAGTCAGGTGAGGAATTACCCAGCGGTAATAGCTAAACCGAGCTGTACCAGGGAAAGAGGCGTTATGATATTTTGACATTTGTCGAAGCTATGAATGAATAAAACATCGAGAATGCAACCAGTCATTTGCAGCAGGCGTTTTTCCCATGATAGTGGCTACGACACAATTTTTGAATTCTGTCAGAGAAATTGGGATCCGATAGAGTCAAATCCCCTTTAGAAAGTGAGAGACAGTGAGAGAGAGAGAGAGAGGGAGGGATGGAGAGGGAGAGAAAGAGAGAGAGAGAGAGAAAGAGAGAGAGAGAGGGGGGATGGAGAGTGAGAGACAGTGAGAGAGAGAGGGGGGGATGGAAAGGGAGAGAAAGAGAGACAGACAGAGACAGACACAGAGAAAGAGACAGAGAGAGAAAGAGACAGACAGAGAAAGAGAGACAGAGACAGACAACAGACAGGCAGGCAGGCAGACAGACAGACACAGAGAAAGAGACACAGAAGAGAAAGAGACAGACAGAGACAGAGAGACAGACAGACAGACAGGCAGGCAGAAAGACAGACAGAGATATAGAGACAGAAGACAAAG
>JAPXFY010000026.1:41759631-41762131 GCA_030674185.1 Monoplex corrugatus | reverse complement strand
AAATAAGAGAAAGAAAGAAAGAGAGAGAGAGAGAGAAATAGAGAGAAAGAGAAAGAATAGAGAAAAGAAAGAGAGAGAGAGAGAAAGAAATAGAAAGAGAGAGAGAGAGAGAAAGAAAAGAGAAAGAGAGAGAGAAAGAAATAGAGAGAAAGAGAGAGAAGAGAAAGAAATAGAGAAAGAGAGAGAGAGAAGAAATAGAGAGAAAGAGAAGAGAGAAAGAAAAGAGAGAAAAGAGAGAAAGAGAAAGAAATAGAGAGAAAGAGAAAGAAAAGAGAAGAGAGGAGAAAGAAATAGAGAGAAAGAGAGAAAGAAATAGAGAGAGAAAGAGAATAGAGAGAGAAAGAAAGATAGAGAGAAGAGAAGAGAAAGAGAAAGAGAGAAGAAAAGAAAGAGAAAGAGAGAAAAGAATAGAAGAGAGAGAGAGAAAGAAGAAAAGAGAGAAAGAGAAAGAAAAAGAGAAAGAGAGAGAGAAGAAATAGAGAGAAAGAGAAAGAAATAGAGAGAAAGAAGAGAGAGAGAAAGAAAGAGAAAGAAAGAAATAGAGAGAAAGAAAAAGAGAGAAAGAGAAGAGAGAGAAAGAAATAGAGAGAAAGAGAGAGGAGAGAGAGAAGAAAGAGAGAAAGAGATGAGAGAAGAAAGAAAGAGAGAAGAGAAAGAGAGAAAGAGAAATAGAGAGAAAGAAAGAGAGAGAAAGAAATAGAGAAAAAGAAAGAAGAAAGAGAGAGAGAGAGAAAGAAATAGAGAAAAGAGAGAAAAAAGAAAGAAATAGAAGAAAGAAAAAACAGAGAGAAAGAAAAGAGAGAGAAAGAAAAGAGAGAAAGAGAGAGGGAAGGAGAGAGAGAGAAAGAGAGAAAGAAATAGAGAGAGAGAAGTAGAGAGAGAGAGAAGAAATAGACAGAAAGAGAGAGAGAGAGAGGATATGAGTATGACACAAGAGCGAACAACACACAACAACAACACAACAGAAGGAGAAGAAAGAATGAACAGAAACCAGAAAAAGAATTCAAGGTAAAGGAGACCAAGGAAGGGAGATAAGAAAAGTCGGGCAAGAACAGGAGAAGATAATGGAGTAGAAAGAAATGCCAGCAGGCCAGTTCTTATCACCATAGCAGCAGTGAGCGACAACAGCAACAATCGACACTTGGAAGTTCCCCCCCCCCCCCCAACACACACATAACTGTTACCCACCACCACTCCCAACCTATATTGCATCCACCATCATCACCCTTTACACAACAGACAGCGGGTTGGACGACTCATCAATTGGTACAGCCTTGTACTCATCATCATCATCATCATCATCATCATCACATCATCCATCCACCACCACCACCATGTGCCCTGCCCTGCCGCATGGCGTTGGCGATCATGGCCCTCCATAGAATCTATCTCTTGTCGCTGCAAAAGTACATCTCCCACCCTCTCTGTCCTCAGCCACCCCTGCACAAGTCCGTCCAGTATTTTCTCCCTGGGTCTACCTGGTGTTCTTTCTTCCTCCACTCCACTCCCCCTCCCACCCCCCACCCCCCCACGCACCCACCCCCGCCAGCTTTCCTGTATGTGACTATGTACTCTGATTTCTCTTACCTCATAAAATGATCTATTAACGGTTGCTGGTCTTTTCCTAATCTTCTTTCTTCATTGATGTTCTTTTTTTGTGTGTGTGTTTGCCTCTTTCAAGACTGTCTCCGTTTGTTTTCTTTGGCTGTCCATGGAACTAACTCTCAACATTCTTCGTAGAAACCACATTTCAGTTGCCTCAATTTTGTTCTGACTTTGCCTGTTCACTGTCGACTGTCCACGCCAACAAACAGTACAACAGTATCGGTTCTATATGACATTCAAGGAAGGGGGATTTGGAGCACCTGGTCACAACGGGAAAGCTGGAGGGAAAGAGAGCACCCAGGGAGAGAATGCTGGACGGACTTGCAGAGTGGCTGGGGATGAGGAGGGTGGGGGAGATGCTGGGGGCAACGAGAGATAGAGATGGTTGGAAGTCTATGGTCGCCAACGCCATGCGGCAGGGCACCTGATGATGATGATGATGATGACATTCAAGAACTCTCTTCCTGATGTTAATTATACTCAAGATCTGATTTTTTCAATTTCCGTCCCAGTCCTGCAACATGAAAAAGGAGGAGAAAAAAAAACTCAAAACAAAAAAAACCTGGCCTGTTATCTGTCTGTCCATCTTTATTATCATCATCATCATCATCAGGTGCCTTGCCGCATGGTGTTGGCGATTATGGACTTCCATCTGTTTCTATCTCTTGTTGCCTCAAGCATGTCTTCCACCCTCCCTGTCTTCAGCCACTCTGCAAGTCCGTCTAGTATCTTCTCCCTGGGTCTACCCGGTGCTCTCCTTCCCTCCAGCTTTCCCGTTATGACGAGGTGTTCCAATTCCCCTTTCCTCATAAAATGGCCTATGAATGTTGAATGCCTTTTCCTAATCTTCCTTATGAATGATCTACTTGTGTCTGCCTCCATCAAGACTGTCTCG
>JAPXFY010000026.1:41734631-41737131 GCA_030674185.1 Monoplex corrugatus | reverse complement strand
CAGACAGACAGACAGAGACAATGAAAGAAAGACACAGACAGAGACACAGAGAGAGGCAGCAGAAGGGTTAAAACCCCACCAGAAGGGTGGGGGGGGGGGGGGTGAGTGGAGGTGGGAAGAACTTTACAGGAAGCTGAAGGACAGGGTGAGAGAGGAAATGGCTTAAATTAAAAGAGAGAATGTGACGGGGGGAGGGGGGGAGGAGGCGGAGGTAGGGGGTGGGTGGGATGGGTGGGGTGGGGGTGGGGGGAACACCTTGGGTGCAGTGATCTCAGCTGCAGCAGTCATTGAAAAACACGTAAAAAAAACAACCCAGTCCTCAAAGCACACAGGCATCATCATACAGGAGAGCAAGAATTAATTTAAAGGAGCCGGAGTTGCGCCCCCTGTGTGATTGTGAAATCTGCTAACTGTCAATTCTTTCTGCTGTGTCAACGAGATCAGATGTCCTTTTTCTCCATTTCTCTTTTGCTGTGTTTCATAGACGGTTTGTTCTTCCTTACTTTTTCCTTTTTCTGTCTTTCGCTCTCTTTTCCATTTATTTATATATTTCATTTGTTCGTTTTTCTTCTTCTTGTCTTTCTTATTTTTTCTTTTTTTTATTTGTTCGTTTTCTTCTTGTTTTTCTTTTTTCTTTCTTCTTGTTTTTCTTTTTTCTTTTTATTTCATTTGTTCGTTTTCTTCTTGTTTTTCTTATTTTTTTTATTTTTTTTTCTTTGTTCGTTTTCTTCTTGTCTTTTCTTTTTTTTTTCTTTTTTTTTCTTTGTTCGTTTTCTTCTTGTCTTTTCTTTTTTTTTTTCTTTTTTTTTCTTTGTTCGTTTTCTTCTTGTCTTTTTCTTTTTTTTTTTTTTTTTTTCTTGTTCGTTTTCTTCTTGTTTTTCTTATTTTTGTTTTTTTCTTTGTTCGTTTTCTTCTTGTTTTTTCTTTTTTTTTTCTTTTTATTTCATTTGTTCGTTTTCTTCTTGTTTTTCTTTTTTTTTCTTTTTATTTCATTTGTTCGTTTTCTTCTTGTTTTTCTTTTTTTTTTCTTTTTATTTCATTTGTTCGTTTTCTTCTTGTTTTTTCTTTTTTCTTTATATTTCATTTGTTCGTTTTCTTCTTGTTTTTTCTTGTTTTTTTTCTTTTTATTTCATTTGTTCGTTTTCTTCTTGTTTTTCTTTTTTTTTCTTTTTATTTCATTTGTTCGTTTTCTTCTTGTTTTTCTTTTTTTTTTCTTTTTATTTCATTTGTTCGTTTTCTTCTTGTTTTTTCTTTTTTCTTTATATTTCATTTGTTCGTTTTCTTCTTGTTTTTTCTTGTTTTTTTTCTTTTTATTTCATTTGTTCGTTTTCTTCTTGTTTTTCTTTTTTTTTTATTTTCATTTGTTCGTTTTCTTCTTGTTTTTCTTTTTTTTTTATATTCATTTGTTCGTTTTCTTCTTGTTTTTCTTTTTTTTTTCTTTATATTTCATTTGTTCGTTTTCTTTTTGTCCTTTTCTCTGTCTTTCCTGATTGTAGTTTTTTATTTTATTTCATTTTGCATTTGTTCTCTTTCTTCTTGTCTTTCTTTCTTTCTGTCTTTCCTAATTGTAGTGTTTCTTTTATTTCATTTTGTATTTGTTCTCTTTCTTCTTGTCTTTCTTTCTGTCTTTCCTAATTGTAGTGTTTCTTTTATTTCATTTTGCATTTGTTCTCTTTCTTCTTCTCTTTCTTTCTGTCTTTCCTAATTGTAGTGTTTCTTTTATTTCATTTTGTATTTGTTCTCTTTCTTCTTGTCTTTCTTTCTGTCTTTCCTAATTGTAGTGTTTCTTTTATTTCATTTTGCATTTGTTCTCTTTCTTCTTCTCTTTCTTTCTTTCTGTCTTTCCTAATTGTAGTGTTTCTTTTATTTCATTTTGTATTTGTTCTTTGTCTTTCTTTCTGTCTTTCATAATGGTAGATTTTTTTCTTTTATTTCATTTGTTGTCTTTTCTGCTTGTCTTTCTTTCTGTCTTTCTTGTGTTTTTCTTTCTTTCCTTCTTTCTTTCTTCTTTCTTTCATTAGATTTTCAGTTTCCTTTTTAAAAACTATTCATATTTCAGAAGGTGAATCCTAATCAGATAATAACAGGACAAATTAAGTGACGGTTTTTTTGTTGTTGTTTGTTTTTGTTTTCTCTCATTCTTTCTTTCTTTCTTTCTTTCTTTCTTTTCTTTCTTTCTTTCTTTCTTCAACAAGAAGTAATTTTGTTTTCAATATCTCCAAAAATATTGCTCTTTACTTTTTTTTCCTCATAATTTTCGTTTGGAAAGGAATGACGAAGCTGTGTGATGGATTCCACCCCCCCCCCCCATCTCCATCCACCCCCACCCCCAAAAATGTAAGAACCCTAAAAAAGGGTATAGCATTTTGAGGTATGCCCCAGCTTCAATGAACGGAGATTCAAGATATAAAAAGTATTCTCCTCTGATATAGAGTTTAGCGACGACTGAAGTGGTGTTCTGAACCTCGTAAGCAAAATCAGAGACAGACAGACAGACAGA
>JAPXFY010000026.1:41724631-41727131 GCA_030674185.1 Monoplex corrugatus | reverse complement strand
CCTCCCTCTTCCCTTCCGCTACCTATGTTCAACTCTCCTCCTCTCTCCACCTCCTTCCCCACTTCTCCCTCTCCCCCTCCCCCTCCCCCACCTATTTCTCTCTTCGAACTTCCTTCTCTCTTACATCTCCCCCACTTCTCCCTTCTCCCCCTTCCCCCACCTATGTCTCCTCTTTAACCTCCTCCTCTCTTACATCTCCTCCTTTTTCCCTCTCTCTTCCCCCCCACCTATGTCCTTGTTCGAACCTCCTCCTCCTCTCTTCCACCTCCTTCCCCACTTCTACCTCTCCCCCCTTCCCCTCCCCCACCTATGTCTCTCTTCAAACCTCCTTCTCTCTTACATCTCCCCCACTTCTCCTTCCCTCCCCCTTCCCCCACCTATTTCTCTCTTCGAACTTTCTTCTCTCTTACATCTCCCCCACTTCTCCCTCCCCTTCCCCCACCTATGTCCCTGTTGGAACCCTGTTGGAACCTCCTCCTCTTTTCACCTCCCCCACTTCTCCCTTCTCTCCCTTCCTCCACCTATGTCTCTCTTCAAACCTCCTTCTCTCTTACATCTCCCCCACTTCTCCCTCTCCCCCTTCCCCCACCTATTTCTCTCTTCAAACCTCCTTCTCTCTTACATCTCCCCCACTTCTCCCTTCTCCCCCTTCCCCACCTATGTCTCCCTTCAAACCTCCTTCTCTCTTACATTTCCTTCCCCACTTCTCCCTTCTCCCCCTTCCCCACCTATTTCTCTCTTCAAACCTCCTTCTCTCTTACATCTCCCCCACTTCTCCCTTCTCCCCCTTCCCCACCTATTTCTCTCTTCGAACTTCCTTCTCTCTTACATATCCCCCACTTCTCCCTTCTCCCCCTTCCCCACCTATTTCTCTCTTCGAACTTCCTTCTCTCTTACATCTCCCCCACTTCTCCCTTCTCCCCCTTCCCCACCTATGTCCCTGTTGGAACCCTGTTGGAACCTCCTCCTCTTTTCACCTCCCCCACTTCTCCCTTCTCTCCCTTCCTCCACCTATGTCTCTCTTCAAACCTCCTTCTCTCTTACATCTCCCCCACTTCTCCCTTCTCCCCCTTCCCCCACCTATGTCTCTCTTTTAACCTCCTCCTCTCTTACATCTCTTCCTCCCTTCTCCCTCTCCCCCCCCCCCCACCTATGTCCTTGTTCGAACCTCCTCCTCTCTTCCACCTCCTTCCCCACTTCTACCTCTCCCCCCTTCCCCCACCTATTTCTCTCTCTTCGAACCCCCCACCTCTCTTCCACCTCCTTCCCCACTTCTACCTCTCCCCCCTTCCCCCACCTATTTCTCTCTCTTCGAACCCCCCACCTCCTCTTCCGTCTCCTCCCACCTCCTTCCCGCCTTCCTTCACCTTTGTCCAATCTCCTCCTCTCTTCCACCTCCTCCTCCCTTATCCCTTCTCCCCCTTCCCCCACCTATGTCTCTCTTCTAACCTCCTCCTCTCTTACACCTCCTCCTCCCTTCTCCCTCTCCCCTTCCCCCACCTATGTCTCTCTTCCACCTCCCCCACTTCTCCCTCCCTCTCCCCTTTCCACACCCATGTCTCTCTGCGTACCTCCCCCACTTCTCCCTCTCCTCTCCCCCCCACCTATGCCTCTCTTCTAACCTCCTCCTCTCTTACACCTCCTCCTCCCTTATCCCTTCTCCCCCTTCCCCCACCCATGTCTCTCTTCTAACCTCCTCCTCCCTTCTCCCACTCTCCTCCCCCCACCTATGTCCCTGTTGGAACCTCCTCCTCTCTTCCACCTCCCCCAATTCTCTCTCCCCTCCCTCCCCCACCTATGTCTGTCCTCGAACCTCCCCTCCCACCTCCTTCTCCCCTTCCCCCACCTATGTCTCTCTTTGAACCTCCTCCTCTCTTACATCTCCTCCTCCCTCCTCCCTCTCCCCTTCCCCCACCTATGTCCCTCTTCCACCTTCCCCACTTCTCCCTTTCCTCTCCCCCCCCACCTATGTCTCTCTTTGAACCTCCTCCTCTCTTACATCTCTCCTCCCTCTCCCCTTCCCCCACTTATGTCCCTCTTCCACCCCTCCCCCCCACCTCCCCACCTATCTTCTCTTTCTAACCTCCTCCTCCCTTCTCCCTCTCTCCTTCCCCTACCTATGTCTTTCTTCGAACCTCCTCCTCTCTTACATCTCCTCCTCCCTCCTCCTCCCTCCTCCTCCCTCCCGCCTCCCCACATTCCCTCGATGTCTGACACCCCCACAGCGTGTCAAGCACCGGCGACAGAACGCTTGGCGTCAAGCAGATGGCGTCCAACACCACGACACCTTGCACAGTTTTTACCTGTCTCCATCATTGCGTGGGCACGCGCACGGCTCGCGCGCAACCTGCGGCCCGTATCCTCTCATATTGTACCCGTGAATGTTTCTCCTCTTGATCCCAGCCCCCTCCCCCTCTCCCCTCCCCCTCCCCCCCATCCCTACTCCCTCCACCTCCCTCCTCTCTCTCTCTCCTCACTCCCTCCCTCCCTCCCTGTCTCC
>JAPXFY010000026.1:41679631-41709631 GCA_030674185.1 Monoplex corrugatus | reverse complement strand
TGTGTGTGTGTTTTTCTTATGCTCATACGTGTGTGTGGTGTGTGTGTGTGTGTTGTTATGCTCATACTGTGTTTGTGTGTGTATGTGTGTGTGTGTGTTTATGCCCATACTCAGGTTCCGACACGTTCACCAAAATCAAGGTCAGGCCACTCTGGCTGACTCATGTGGCTGCTGATGTGGAAGGACAACCCGTAATTCAATCATCTCCCCTACTTCCTCCATCTCACACACACCCCCCCCTCTTCCACACTTTCTCCACCGTCATCCCTCCCCAATACACACAACACTACACTCAGGTATCAAGTATCGGGGTATCGGACTAACCGTGAAAATAATTGGGGGGGGGGGGGGGGAGGGCGGAGGGGGAGGGAGGGCGGAGGGGAGACAAGTGCCCAGTTCCACTGCGCTTTGATTTAATGCTTTTTAACCCCTTTGATTCCCGCACCCTATCCCACCAACTGCAAAAAAATTAACCCTTTGACTCACGCATCTTATCCACCAACTGCAAAAAATTTTAATCCTTTATGACTCCCATCAACTGCAAAAAAATTAACCTTTTGTGATCTCACCCCATCCTTATCTCCACGAACTGCAAAAATTTAACCCTTGACTCCCGCATCCCTATTCACAACTGCAAAAAATTAACCCTTTGACTCCCGCACCCTAACCCACCAACTGCAAAAACAATTAACCCTTGTGATTACCGCACCCTATCCACCAACTGCAAAAAAAAATTAACCCTTTGACTCCCGCACCCATCCCATAACTGCAAAAACTTAACCCTTTGACTCCGCACCCTATCCCACCAACTGCAAATAAACTTTACCCTGCAAGAACCTGATCCAAGACTGAATAAAGTTACCTTTTGCTTCTGCCTAGCAAGGTTCTGCAAGGGAAACTGTGATAGGGTGGGGAAGTGCAAAGGGTTACGTTTTCGCTTTGCTAGCATGGTTGACAATAAGGATGCTGGTGGACAGGGTGAGGGAGTCAAAAGGTTAAGTTTTTGCTTTGCTAGCATGGTTGACAATGAAGGATGCTGGTGGACAGGGTACAGGAGTCAGGGGGTTAAGCTGTTATGTGACGAGTGGCAGGGACAAGCCGTAAAACAGGTCAAGCGGGACCTCATGATGAGCTTCGAATACAAAGTGCTTGCGGTTTCAAGTTCCAAGTAGCTTGTGATCTGATTATAGACATGAATAGGAGGGGACACACACCTTACTGACTCTATCGCACTCTGAGAATTATGATCATAGACATGGATGAGAGGAGATAGGTGAGCGGTTCTGGGGCACTCTCTAATATGATCGATCATAGACACGAATAGGAGGGATAGAGACCTTTTCTGGCTCTATCGCACTCTGATAATTATAACCATAGACATGGATAAGGAGACAGGTAAGTAGTTCTGGAGCACTCTGTGATAATTATGATCATAGACATCCGTAAGCAGTTCTGGAGCACTCTGTGATAATTATGATCATAGACATCTGTAAGCAGTTCTGGAGCACTCTGTGATAATTATGATCATAGACATCTGTAAGCAGTTCTGGAGCACTCTGTGATAATTATGATCATAGACATCTGTAAGCAGTTCTGGAGCACTCTGTGATAATTATGATCATAGACATCTGTAAGCAGTTCTGGAGCACTCTGTGATAATTATGATCATAGACATCTGTAAGCAGTTCTGGAGCACTCTGTGATAATTATGATCATAGACATCTGTAAGCAGTTCTGGAGCACTCTGTGATAATTATGATCATAGACATCTGTAAGCAGTTCTGGAGCACTCTGTGATAATTATGATCATAGACATCTGTGACATGATCATAGACATGGATAAAGAGACAGGTAAGCGGTTCTGGGCACTCTGTGATAATTATTATCTTAAATATGCATGGGGGAACAGACACTTTTCCTGACTCTATCGCACTCTGTGATATGATCACAGACATGGATGAGGAGACAGGTAAACAATTCTGGGGTAGTCTGTGATATGCTCATAGACATGAATAGAGGGACAGACACCTTACTGACTCTATCGTACTCTGATATGATCACAGACATGGATAAGGAGACAGGTAGGCGGTTCTGGAGCACTCTGTGATATGATCATAGACATGATAAGGGGGACAGACACCTTACTGACTCTATCGCACTCTCATATGATCATAGACATGATATGGGGGACAGACTCCTTACTGACTATTGCACTCTGTGATATGATCATAGACATGATAAGGGGGACAGACTCTTTACTGACTCTATCGCACTCTCATATGATCATAGACATGATAAGGGGGACAGACTCCTTACTGACTCTATCGCACTCTCATATGATCATAGACATGATGAGGGGACAGACACCTCACTGTTAATATGATCATAGACATGGATAAAGAGACAGGTAAAGTGTTCTGGGGCACTCTGTGATAATTATGACCACAGACATGGATTCTGATTCTATTTTCGTTTCTTTTTTTTTCTGGTTCCTGTTTGCTTGAACGCGGCAGTCACACTTGTTTTGGATTTTACCTTCATTAAGTTCGTTCAGCATATCTTGCAGTTGCTTGAAACTCTCCGCAAAGATGATAATGTCGTCAGCAAACCTGAGGTGACTGAGGTATTCTCCGCCTATTCTAATGCATTTTCGTCTTCTGGTAAAGCCATGAAACTCTCAGATTCCGAAACGATGTACCTGATAGAGTTGCATGAAAGTAATGACGTTCTTTGGAATAGCCAAAGCTGAATTTACAAAAACGTACATTCGCGGGGAGAAAGACATTTATGTTTTCTATATCATCATCATGTACTCTGCCGCATGGCGTTGGCGATCATGGCCCTCCATATGCATCTATCCCTTGTCGCCGCAAACACGTCTTTCACCCTTTCTGTCCTCAGCCACCCTGCAAGTCCACCCAATATTTTCTCCCTGGGTCTACCTGCTATTCTCTTTCCCTCCAGCCTTCCTGTTGTGACCAGGTGCTCTAATTCCCTTTCCTCATAAAATGGCCTATAAATGTTGCTTGTCTTTTCCTAATCTTCCTTATCAATGAGCTTCTTGTGTCTGCCTCCATCAAGACTGTCTCGTTTGTTTTCTTTGCTGTCCATGGAACTCTCAGCATTCTTCTTAGAAACGACATTTCGGCTGCCTCGATCTTGTTCTGGCTTTGCATATTGACTGTCCACGCCTCACAACCGTATAACAGTATCGGTTCTATATAACATTCAAGAACTCTCTTCCTGATGTTAACTGATAGGCGTTTGTTGGTAGGAATGCCTTTCATCTTCTTGAATACTGTTTTGGCTTGGCCGATTCTGCCGGCTATTTCTGATGTGCATCTGCCGTCTGGTGAGAAGACCGTGCCTAGATGTTTAAACTTATCATCAACCTGTCTCAAAGTTGTGCCGCTTTCTATGCTGATAAGCCAAACAGCAAAACTCGCTGCGATCTTCATCCTTTCCATTTTAAAAGTATTGTGTAGCATTCCGTCCTTTCCACACTGTCATGTCTGACCGCACTGGTTCACACGATTCTCCTCAACCGTACGGGCAAAACGGGTCGTGTGTCAGCTTCTTAAGATCGCTGTTTAAAATCGTCTTGCTTTCTGAGCCGTAAAGTTGGATGGAAAGGACAAGACTCTGGTACTTGTCTCAGCTTTGTGGTTCTGATTCTTTAGTTTCAGTTTCATATTCTCAGTACATCTCCGCGCTCGGAACGAATTTCATATATCTGCACTAACGTCACATGTGCCATGTGTATGGTGAACATGGCACACGCCTGAAGTCTGCACATAAACCCATGAGCTGGCCAGGTCCTGAGGCCCTACCTAGACTATGTTTTACCCACTCTATATGTTGTATTGGTATTGTATCAGCCTATCACTGGAACAATCCTGTTACACGCAATTGGCATGTGTATCTGTGTGTCTTATCTTCAGAAAAAGGAGCATACATGTATATATATATATTGTAGATAAACCAAAGAAACAAGACAACAAACTAGAGTTTTGAGCCCAGTACTTCGGCCAGTGGCCTTCCTCAGGGGACTGTTATATATATATATATATATATGCGTGTGTGTGTGTATGTGTGCGTGCGTGCGTGCGTGTGGTGTTGTGTGTGTGTGTGTGTGTGTGTGTGTGTGTGTGTGTGTGTAAAATAAATTAATAAGTAATTAAAGGTCTGAATCACAACACAACTAGCTATCCCGTATAAACTCGTCTCACATTGACGTTGACGTTGTACTGAGTGCAAAGTGGGAGAAGGGGAAAGCTAGCTGCTCAAGTTCTTCAACACTCTGAAGGTCTTGTGCATGTGGTTCCAGTCATTGGTACTATGCATATCTATGGACTACCCTTTCCCCTCCCCCTCCCCCACCCCCAGCGTAGCGTTACCAGGGAGACAGATGGGTGGCTGGACACTGTGATCAGCCTACGTGTTGCAATATTAATACGGACAGCACTACTGCTACTACTCATGTAAAATCCCTCCAAGGGCTGGAACCAATGGGTGACGAGAGGTGGAGAGAGAGAGAGAGAGAGACAGAGACAGAGACAGAGAAGAGAGAGAGAGGAGAGGAGAGAGGAGAGAGAGAGAGTGGGAAGGCGGGGAGGGTGAGAGCACGAGAGAGAGAGAGAGACAGAGAGGACCCAATATACCCTGTATAATCAATACCCATGGGGAGAGAAGACAAACAGAGAGAGAGAGAGAGAGAGAGTGGTATAGACGGTGGGAGGGTGAGAGCACAAATGACAGAGAGACAGAGAGGACCCAATATACCCAGTACAATCAGTACCCATGGCAGAGAGAGAGAGAGAGAGAAAAAGAGAGAGGGAGACAGAGAGAGACAGAGACAGAGAAAGACAGAGAGAGAGACAGAGAAGGAGAGAGAGACACAGAGACACAGAGACACACAGAGATTGGACAGCATACTAGGACTACCATTACCCTCGACGCCCACACCCCAGCAAGGTACCAGGAGACAGATGGGTGGATGGACACGTGATCAGCTACGTAGTTGAAAAATACAGGACAGCAGACGAATGCTATACCAGTAAAATCCTCCAAGGGCTGGAACAGACAGGAAGACGAGAGATGGAGAGAGAAGCAGAGAAGACAGAGAGAGAAGACAGAATGAAGAGACAGACAGAAGACAGAGACAGCAGAAGAAAGAGAGAGGAAGAGAGAAGAGAGAGAAAGAGAGAGAGGAGGAAGGCAGAGGAGGATAGATCAACGAGACCAAGAGATGAGCATAGGGGGACCTATCCCTGTATAATCAATACCAGGGAGACAAAACAAACAGAGAGAGAGAGAGAAAAGAGAGTATTGGGAAGACGGTGGGAGGGAGAGAGCAAAATGAGAGAGAGAATAGAGGACCCAACATACCCAGAAATCAGTACCGATGGCAGAGAAGAGAAGAGAGACAAGAGAGAGAGCGAGAAGAGAGAGACAGAGACAGAGACGGATGGAGAAACAGAGAGGAACCAATATACCCTGTACTATCAATACCCATGGGAAAGAGAGCGAGAGAGAGAGAGGAAGGGAGAGAGAGAGAGAGACAGAGACAGAGATAGAGAGAGAGACAGAGAGAGAGAGAGACAGAGACAGACAGACAGCTAGCCAGAGACAGACACACACACACACAGGCACACGGACAAACAGCAACTACGTAATAAGACCATCATGAATGGTGACGAAGACTGGTGAATCATGGTACGTAACACCTCACACATACACACAGTACAGTACAGTCAATGACGTACCATGATTCACCAAGTATGTCTGTATGATGTATGTCTCAAAGCACGCCCAACTCTGGGTAGGAGCCGGTAAGAGCCGAAAAATCCCACTATGATTTTTAAAGGGACTGATGGGGATTCGAACCCACAGTCTTTCAGTCGGTAGTCCGTTGCGCTAACCACTACTAACGGTGATGTATGTCTCCCCCCCCTCTCTCTCTCTCTCTCTCTCGCTCTCTTTCTCATGGGTATTGATAGTACAAGGTATATTGGTTCCTCTCTGTTTCTCCAGAATAAACATCTGCATTTGCCCTTCCTGTTTCTATTCCCCTTCCCCACATCGCTTTTTTTACGTACTTATTTTTTCATTTATTCAATTGTTTATTTACTTATTTATTTGTTTATCATTATTATCATAGTTATTAGCATTATTATTGTTTTATTTATTTATTTATTTACTATTTTTTTGTTTATTTGTCTAAAATCACTTAAGTGAATAGACATTAAACCAATGACCACCACCCACCACACGACACAGACAGAGAGGACGCAACAGCGAAATATACTACCCCGTACCAATCTACACATGGATTGCTCAAGTCTTTATCCCTAAGGCCAACAACAAACGTGACAGGATTGGCATTCACCAACCAGACTCTGTACTGTACTCTGTGTGTGTGATGGTCTTTCTATGTAGTTGTGTTTAGATGTGGTGATATGTTCTGCCACGAGAGGAGAGAGAGAGAGGGAGTGACAGATCAGAGAAGACAGACGGACGGAGGGAAACGGGGAACCAATATACCCTGTAATCATACCCATGGGAAAGAGAGCGAGAGCGAAGCGAGAGAGAGAGAGGGAGGGAGAGACAGAGACAAGACAGAGACAGAGATAGATTAGAGAGGACAGAGAGAGAGACAGAGAGACAGAGGACAGACAGACAGCTAGCCAGAGACAGACAGACACACCACAGGCACCGGACACACAAACAGAGAGGGATGTAACAGCAATATACTACCTTCCCGTACCAATCAAAACGCATGGATTGCTCAAGTCTTTGTCCCTACGTCCAACAACAAAGGTGACAGGATTGCCATGTCCACCAACCAGACTGTACTGTGCTGTGTGTGTGTGTGTGTGTGTGTGTGCGTGTGCGTGCGTGCGTGTGTGTGTGTGTGTTGTGTGTGTGTGTGTGTGTGTGTGTGTGGGTGTTGTGTGTGTATGTGAGGAATTACGTAGCCTACCATGATTCACCAAGTCTTCGTCACCATTCATGATCTTATACGTAGTTGCTGTCACAGTGAGTGATATGATTCTTTCTTTTCTTTTTAATAATTATTTTTAGGATCATGCACTCAGGAAGGTTACTTGTGCTCACCTTTTTTTTTTTTCGTCCCATTTTCTACGCCACCCTAATGGCCGCACAGAAGCTGAACAGTTTTTACAATGCGAGATGATAGTGTCGATGAGGATGATAATCATGATGCTATGAAGTTCCATCTAGGATTGAGACTGCGCTGCGTGACAGGGCTGTACTCTCCCTTACTATCATAATATATACTGGCGTCAACCAGGCACCGAGAGATACAGACACCTGCGGTGCTGTTAGAAGATTTGAGCAGCACCCTCAATGACGCATCCGTGAAGGGATGAGACTCGACTTTGTGTCAGTCTTCAGAGCCAAGCAGCCACCTGGGTAAGAGCCGTAAAAGCCAAAATCCCACTGATTTTTAAAGGGACTGATGGGGATTCGAACCTACAACCTTCAGTTGGTAGTCCGTTGCGCTAACCACTATACACGGTGACTGGTGTGATATGATTCTGCTAAAAAATAAACTGAATAATTGATGGACCCTCCAATGGTTCCCAAGGACGAACAGGCGTTCTGGTCCCTATCGCCTAGTGTAGATCTTCATGTGGGATACAAGAGACAGAGACAGAGAGAGAGAAGAGAGAGAGACAGAGAGAGAGACAGAGAGACAGAGAGACAGAGAGACAGAGAGAGAGACACAGAGAGAGACAGAGAGAGAGACAGAGAGTTGGAAAGGAGGGGGGTGGGGGTGGGGGAGGAGAGTGAGAGCATGAGCGATAAATAGACAGACAGACAGACAGATAGATAGATAGATAGATAATAGATAGATAGATAGATAGGCGCACAGACATACAGACAAATAAACAGATAGATGGATAGATAGATAGATAAATAGATAGATAAACAGATAGATAGATAGGTAGATAGACAGATAGATAGATAGGCATACAGACAGACAGACACACAGAGAGATAGATAGATAGATAGATAGATAGATAGATGAGTAGATAGAAAGATAGACAGATAGATAAGATAGATAGATAGATAGATAGATAGATAGATAGATAGATAGAAGAGAGAGAGAGAGAGAGAGAGAGAGAGAGAGAGAGAGAGAATATACACACAAAACATACAAATACATACATGCACGAACACACACATAAAATCACACACACAAAAGCTCATGCACCATACATAACACACGACACACACACACACACACACACACACACACACACACACACACACACACACACACACACACACCACACACACACTAAACAAGCACACACACACACATAAACAAAGAAACACACACACACACACACACACACACACACACACACACACACACACGCACACACACGAGCGCGCGCACACACATACAGAGAGAGAGAAAAAAAAACAGACAGAGAGCGAGAGAGAGGGACAGACAGACAGACAGACACACAGACAAACAGACAGATACACAGACACACACACATACAGTCCTTCCTCGTTGACTACAACCAAGCTCCTTTTATTTATAAATAGAGATAAAGGAAAAGGAGGAAAAAAAAGTAAAGGATGTCCATTATCCTTCAGGTCGTTGACAAAAGCCATCACAGAAACTTCAACTTTACTCCTGGCTGGTACTGATACTGTTACTGTTGTTTAAAGCCCAGCCGGCTGTGTAGAGCCATATCAGGGCTATAGCCGGCTCAAAATACACAATACTTCAACAAGAAAAAAAGGAAAAGAAGATTAATGGAATGGAATCTTTGTTTAATGTCTGTTCACAACAGTGATTTTAGACACACACACACACACACACACACACACACACACACACACACACACACACACACACACACACACACACACACACACACACACACACAAACACACAAACACACACACATACACAGGGAGAGGGGAAAAATAAATAAAAATTTTTAAAAAAGGGTGGGGGACGGGGATGGGAAGGGGTTAGTGGGAGTTTGAATGTAAGAAGAGGAACAATTACGATTAAGAATTCAGAACATTAAGTTAACAGTGTCAATTAATAACAGACAACAATTAATTAACTCTTCAGAACAATCTGCTAACAGGGGATCTGAGAATCAGCTGGACTACCGCCGAAATAATATCATTATTTTTTTGTTGTAAAGGATATCTCTAGAGTCAGTACATGAAAAATCGAGATTGTTATTTCGATTAAGAAGACATATCGATGGATTCGCGCACATAAATCTAAGGAGATGGCCCTGATGTTGACCACTCCGTCTAATTCATCGCACAGGGGATTTTAAAAAAAACATACCTGAATACAAATTTCAACATAACCAAGGACACTAAAACATACATAAAACGTGGTACTTTTATGGGGTGGTGCCCAGCCGGCTTTTCACAGTTACTGGTTTTTGTTTTGTTTTTGTTTGTTTGTTTGTTTTGATTTAATTGACTCCTACACTTTGCCCAGTAGCATCCTGCATTGTCAACCATGCTGGCAAATCAAAAACTTAACCCTTTGATTCCCTTACCCTATCCATCAGTTTCTTGCAGGATGTGTGATTCCAGTCTCGCCAACAGAATTCTATGGCATGCTCAACTCTGGGTAAGAACCGTGTGGAATCGAAGAAAAAAAATCCACACAATGATTCTGACAGAACCAATAGGCTTCCTCCACCCCACAACCATTTTCTGACAGAACCAATAGGCTTCTTCCACCCCACAACCGTTTTCTGACAAAACCAATAGGATTCCACCCCACAACCATTTTCTGACAGAACCAGTAGGCTTCCACCCCACAACCAATAGGCTTCCACTCCACAACCATTTTCTGACAGAACCAATAGGCTTCTTCCACCCCACAACCATGTTCTGACTGAACTAATAGGCTTCTTCCACCCCACAACCATTTTCTGACAGAACCAATAGGCTTCTTCCACCCCACAACCATTTCTGGCAGAACCAATAGGCTTCTTCCACCCCACAACCATTTTCTGACAGAACCAATAGGCTTCCACCCCACAACCATTTTCTGACAGAACCAATATGCTTCTTCCACCCCACAGCCGTTTTCTGACAGAACCAATAGGCTTCTTCCACCCACAACTATTTTCTGACATAACAATAGGCTTTTCCACCCCACAACCATTTTCTGACAGAACCAATAGGCTTCCACCCCACAACCATTTTCTGACAGAACCAAATAGGCTTCCACCCCACAACCATTTTCTGACAGAACTAAATAGGCTTCCACCCCACAACCATTTTCTGACAGAACCAATAGGCTTCTTCCACCCCACAACCATTTTCTGACAGAACCAATAGGCTTCTTCCACCCCACAACCATTTTCTGACAGAACCAATAGGCTTCTTCCACCCCACAACAATTTTCTGACAGAACCAATAGGCTTCCACCCCACAACCATTTTCTGACAGAACCAATAGGCTTCTTCCACCCCACAGCCGTTTTCTGACAGAACCAATAGGCTTCCACCCCACAACCATTTTCTGACAGAACAAATAGGCTTCTTCCACCCCACAACCATTTTCTGACAGAACCAATAGGCTTCTTCCACCCACAACCAGTTTCTGACAGAACCAATAGGCTTCTTCCATCCCACAACCATTTTCTGACAGAACAAATAGGCTTCTTCCACCCCACAACCATTTTCTGACAGAACCAATAGGCTTCTTCCACCCCACAACCATTTTCTGACAGAACCAATAGGCTTCTTCCACCCCACAACCATTTTCTGGCAGAATCAATAGGCTTCCACCCCACAACCATTTTCTGACAGAACCATAGGCTTCTTCACCCCACAACCATTTTCTGACAGAACCAATAGGCTTCCACCCCACAACCATTTTCTGACAGAACCAATAGGCTTCTTCCACCCCACTGCCGTTTTCTGACAGAACCAATAGGCTTTCCACCTCACAACTATTTTTGACAGAACCAATAGGCTTCTTCCACCCCACAACCTTTTCTGACAGAACCAATAGGCTTCCACCCCACAACCATTTTCTGACAGAACCAATAGGCTTTCACCCCACAACCATTTTCAGACAGAACCAATAGGCTTCTTCCACCCCACAACCATTTTCTGACAGAACCAAATAGGCTTCCACCCCACAACCATTTTCTGATAGAACCAATAGGCTTCTTCCACCCCACAACCATTTTCTGACAGTACCAATAGGCTTCCACCCCACAACCATTTTCTGACAGAACCAATAGGCTTCCACCTCACAACCATTTTCAGACAGAACCAATAGGCTTCTTCCACCCCACAACCATTTTCTGACAGAACCAATAGGCTTCTTCCACCCCACAACCATTTTCTGACAGAACCAATAGGCTTCTTCCACCCCACAACCATTTTCTGACAGAACCAATAGGCTTCCACTCCACAACCATTTTCTGACAGAACCAATAGGCTTCCACTCCACAACCATTTTCTGACAGAACCAATAGGCTTCTTCCACCCCACAACCATTTTCTGACAGAACCAATAGGCTTCTTCCACCCCACAAACATTTTCTGACAGAACCAATAGGCTTCTTCCACCCCACAACCATTTTCTGACAGAACCAGTAGGCTTCCACTCCACAACCATTTTCTGACAGAACCAATAGGCTTCCACTCCACAACCATTTTCTGACAGAACCAATAGGCTTCTTCCACCCCACAACCATTTTCTGACAGAACCAATAGGCTTCCCACCCCACAACCATTTTCTGACAGAACCAATAGGCTTCTTCCACCCCACAACCATTTTCTGACAGAACCAATAGGCTTCTTCCACCCCACAACCATTTTCTGACAGAACCCAATAGGCTTCCACCCCACAACCATTTTCTGACAGAACCAATAGGCTTCCACCCCACAACCATTTTCTGAAGAACCAATAGGCTTCCACCCACAACCATTTTCTGACAGAACCAATAGGCTTCTTCCACCCCACAGCCGTTTTCTGACAGAACCAATAGGCTTCCACCCCACGAACCATTTTCTGACAGAACCAATAGGCTTCTTCCACCCCACAACCATTTTCTGACAGAACCAATAGGCTTCCACCCACAACCATTTTCTGACAGAACCAATAGGCTTCTTCCACCCCACAACATTTTCTGACAGAACCAATAGGCTTCCACCCTACAGCCATTTTCTGACAGAACCAATAGGCTTCCACCCTACAACCATTTTCTGACAGAACCAATAGGCTTCTTCCACCCCACAACCATTTTATGACAGAACAATAGGCTTCTTCCACTCCACAACCATTTTCTGACAGAACCAATAGGCTTCCACCCCACAATCTTTAATTAAGTCGCCAGTCCGCTTGCGCTAACCACTGCAAGCATGGCCAATGGTGTTAACAGCTTATCTCCAATAATACACTGATACGAAGACAGGCACAGAACGCATACACACAGACAGGAACTCAAAACGTTTCCCAGCGGAGTCTTTTGGCTTATGGCATGCCCATTTTGGATCTTGTCCAAGGCCACACCACAGGGCATCAGCGGCGTCAGCGCATAAAGGATTTATTCCCAGTCCCAGCGCGGAGGCGCTATCTTACAGTTATTGTTATTCTTGTTTTTGAAGCCCAGCCAACTGCGTAGAGCCATATCAGGACTATGACCATTTCAAAACATACACAATACTTCAACAGTAAAAAAAAAAGAAAAAAAAAGGGGGGGGGGAGGAGGAAAAGAAAATTAAGTACATACAGGGAGGTGCAAAAGTAGGTATACAGTAAGTATCACATCATTATTATAATGCTGAATTCATTATAATTATTAGCACATTAAGTTAGTTGGCCTTATTTTCGATATTTTCAGTGTCATTAATTATATTTTATCGTAACTAATAATATGGATGTACTTTTATCCTAACTTTATTTTTTTTATTTTTTGCAGGTAAAGCGGCAATTTAATTTAGATCTAAGCGGCAATTTAACTTAACCATGGCTGGTAATTTGACAGACGAGGAGCGCAAATGGATTTTAAAGCAATACTGGAAGACAGATGAACTTCTTTTTTTTTGGATATGTAAAGGAAAGGGTTTTCGCACGCAAGCCGCGCACTTTTAATGACATGATTCAGTTCATCCTGCAGGCTTGTTAAGAAATTGATGCTGATAAAGATCTTTGTGCTAGAGTGTGCATGAGTGTCAGTTCTCGATTAGAGGAGTTGTGTGTGAATACCGACGGCAAGCAGTTTGAGTATCTGAGGGATTAAGGCTGTGCTTGTTATTACATGTATATGCAATATTCATTTGTTTGTATAATAAATGCAATGAGTATTGTACGTGTTTTCTTTTTTCATAACTGTATACCTACTTTTGCAGCCCCCTGTATATAAAAAAAATCATTTGCACACATAATCCAAGGATATACCCCTAGCGTTGATCACTAAGTCCGATTTATCACAAAGGGGATTTTCAAAAAAATATGAATACAAATTTAAACAACTAAGGGCACTAAAACATAAATAAAAGCGGGCCTAAATTACCTGAAATTGCTTCGATATCATACATTTCCCTGGAGCCAAAAATGCACTTCAACACCATCATCAAGTGCCCTGCCGCTGGCGTTGACGACCATGGCCAACCACGAGAATCTATCCCTGTCGCTGCAAGTGCATTTCCAACCCTCTCTGTCCTCAGCCACCCTGCAAGTCCGTCCAATATTTTGTCCCTGGGTCTACCTGCGTTCAATTTCCCTCAGCTTTCCTGTTGTGACCAGGTTCTCTATATCCCCTTTTCTCATAAAATATCCTTAAATGTTTCTCCCTGGGTCTACCTGCTGTTCTCTTTCCCTCCAGCTTTCCTGTTGTGACCAGGTTCTCTATATCCCCTTTTCTCATAAAATGTCCTGTAAATGTTGCTTGTCTTTACTTATCTTATTTACTAATGATCTTCTTGAGTCTGCCTCTTTCAAGACTGTTCGTTTGTTTTGTTTGCTGTCCATGGAACTTTCAACATTCTTCTTAGAAACCACATTTCAGTTGCCCTGATGTTACTGTTGACTGTCCACGCCTCACAAACTGTACATGTACAACAGTATCGGTTCTATATAACACTAAAGAACTCTCCTCCTGATGTTAATTGATAAGCATTCATTGGTGAGAACGCCTTTCATTTTCCTGAAACCTGTTTTAGCTTGGCCGATTCTGTTGGCTATTTCTGATGTGCATCTCACGTCTGGTGAGGTGAACGTTCCCTGATATTTAGATTTATCATCCTGTCTCAATGTTGTACCATTGACTGTTGTTTTGCATGAGGGGATTTAATGTTTTTTACTGATTACCATGACTTCAGTCTTCTTGCTATTTAGCTCCAGCCCTTTAGTTTTGCTTTCTAATATATTCATAAGGTTTTGTAGATTTTTCCTTTTTTTTTTTTTGCAATTAGCACAGTGTCATCTGCGTAACGAATGTTATCATTTTTCCTCCAACCTTTACACTAGGGCATTCTTCCAGGTTTCTCATGATGGTTTCGCTGTAAAGTGAAAACAAATCTGGTGACAGAACACAACCCAGCCTAACCCCTCTTTTGATATTTTGAAAAGAGCTTATATCTTTTTTAGTCTCATTGCTGTTGTTTGTTCCCAATACATATTTCTGATTATTTTTACATCTTTTCCCTTGATAATCTACAAAACACTACTGTCACAATGAATTACAAAAAAGTATTTTCATAATTATATTCTGTGTATGTCTGTGTGTGCGTGCGTTGCGTGCGTGCGTGCGTTGCGTGCGTGCGTGCGTTGTGTGTGTGTGTGTGTGTGTGTGTGTGTGAGTGTCGTGTGTGTGTGTGTGTGTGTGTGTGTGTATAAGTGTGTGTGAGTATGTCTGTATGTGTGTATGCATTTATGTGTGTATGCATGTATGTGTGCGTGTGTACATGCATGTTGTGTGTGTGTGTGTGCGTGTGTGTATGTGTGTATGCATATATATACGTGTTGTGTGTGTGTGTGTTGGGCGTGTGTGTATGTGCGTGTGCGTGTGTGCATGTGTTCTTTGTGTTTGTGTGTGTGCGTGTACATGTATGCGTGTATGCATGCATGTATGTGTGTGTGTGTGTGTGTTATGCATGCATGTGAGTGCGTGCGTGTGTGTATATGTGTGTATACATGTATGTGTGTGCGTGTATGTGTATGCATGTATGTGTGTGTATGTGCTCGCGCGCGCGCGCGTGCGAGCGCGTGTTTGAGCGGCGCGTGTGGAGATTGCACACAGCTAAGTTACCTAACTCTCGCCGGTCGGCCTTTGTATAGAGATCTGTCCATCCATCTGGATACTGACGCAGACATGGTCCTTCCCTCCCTCCCCCTCCCCCCCCCCCCCCCCCCCCCCCCCCCCACGAAATAGAAGCGCTCAGAGAACAAGGTTCATTGTAGTCCAGCCCAGCCCTATCCTTCTGTGTGTACGTAATTAAGAAATTAATGAAGTTCCCTGCTGTGTTCGGGTCTGTCTCTCTCTGTCTCTGTTCTCTCTCTCTCTCTCTCTCTTTTCTCTTCTGTCTCTCCCTTGCTCTCTCTCTCTCTCTCTCTACTTCTCTCTCTTGTCTCTCTCTCTCTCTCTTCTCTCTCTGTCTCTCTTCTCTCTTCTTCTTTTCTTCTTCTTCGTCTGTCTTCTTCTCTCTTCTCTCTCTCTCTCTTCTCTCTTCTGTCTCTCTCTGCTCTCTCCTCTCTCACTTTCTCTCTCTTGTCTCTCTCTCTCTCTCTCTCTCTCTCTCTCTCTCTCTCTCTCTCTCTCTCTCTCTCTCTCTCTCCTGTGTGTTTGTGCATCTGCGTATGTGTGTGCGTGCGTGCGTGCATGCGTGTGTGTGTGTGTGTGTGTGAGTGTGTTTGTGTGTGTCCGTGTCTGTCTGTCTGTCTGTGTCTGTCTCTGTTTGTGTGTGTGTGTGTGTGTGTGTGTGTGTGTGTGGTGGTGTGCTGTGTGTGTGTGTGTGTCTAGTCTGTCTGTCTCTGTTTGTGTTGTGGTGTGTGTGTGTGTGTGTGTGTGTGTGTGTGTGTGTGTGTGGCATGTGTATGTGTATGTGTGTGCGTGTGTGTGTCTGTCTCTGTTTGTGTGTCTGTGTGTGTGTGTCTGTCTGTCTCTCTCTGTTTGTGTGTGTGTGTGTGTGTGTGTCTGTGTGTGTTTTTACTGTTGCGGGCTGACTTGAACTCGAGACGTCAGATCTATGATTTAAACGGCTTCGGACGATGATCCCTTACCACACCCCTTACCCTATCCACCAACTGTCTGCATCAAGTATCGTTCAACAGGAAGCAACTGGCTTCAGACTATCCCTCAAGTCCCTCCCTCACCGTGTCCAACAGCTTCCTGTATGAATCTGCTGGTTAAGGTGACAGTAAAGCAAGATGGAGGGTTGGAGGTTCGGTAGGATATGGGGGGAGGGGGTGGGGGGGAGGGAGGGAGAGGAACGGAAATGATGGACTTTCCCAGAGTGGAACCAGAAAAAAAAAAACAAAAAAAAAAACCGAAAGAAGAATAAAAACGCGTATTTGATACAACCAGGTTGATACGTTTAAATACCTGGGAACGATCATTTCACCAGACGGCAGATGCACACAGAAATAGCCAGCAGAATCGGCCAGGCCAAAACAGCATTCGAGAAGATGAAAAGCATTCTCGCCAACAAATGCCTATCGATTAACATCAGGAAGAGAGTTCTTGAATGTTATATAGAACCGATACTGTTGTACGGTTGCGAGGCATGTGACAGTCAACAAGCAAAGCCGGAACAAGATTGAGGCAGCCGAGATGTGGTTACTAAGAAGGATGTTGCGAGTTCCATGGACAGCGAGGAAAACAAACGAGACAGTCTTGATGGAGACAGACACAAGTAGATCATTCATAAGGAAGATTAGGAAAAGACAGGCAACATTTATAGGCCATTTCATGAGGAAAGGGGAATTGGAACACCTGGTCACAACGGGAAAGCTGGAGGGAAAGAGAGCACTGGGTAGACCCAGGGAGAAGATGGTAGACAGACTTGCAGAGTGGCTGGGGACAAGGAGGGTGGAAGAGATGCTTGTGGCAACAAGAGATAGAGACAGATGGAAGTCCATAATCGCCAACGCCATGCGGCACGACACCTGATGATGATGATCATTTAATACAAGACAAGACAGGCACAAATTTTCAGCCAACTGACCTTTGTCAAGCGTAAGATTACAAACAAACAAACACCAGACGCAAAAAACTGGGAGAAAAAGACTGAAACGTCCCCGCCGCTCGGTCCAGTGTGGAAAAGGAATAAACATGAAAGAGATTTGAAGGTTCGGAGGGAGGAGGGAGATGATGGGCTTTCCGGACAGGATAGGGAACTTCCAGATGGAACCAAAAAAAAACACGAAAGAAAGAACAGTAAAGAATAATATTCTTTTTCTCACACTGGACCGAGCAGCAGGGAAGTTTCAGCTTTTTCTCCTAATTTTTATATCTGGTGTTTGTTTGTTAGTGATCTTACGCTTGACAAAGGCCAGTTGGCCGAACATTTGCGCCTGTCTTGTCTTGTATTAAATACGCGTTACTCGTTCTTCTCTCGTGTTTTTTTTTTCTGGTTCCTGTTTGCTTGAACGCGGCAGTCACACTTGCTTTGGATTTCCCAGAGTGACTGTATCGATTTGACAGCCACATGGGCACACACACTGCAAACAGCCGGACCCATGGCTAGTGAGGGTCTGATTGCATTACGGGGCTAGCGGCAGCAGGACTTTCTGGTAACCCTGAGGATGGATGAAATCTAGTCAGTGTATGCCTGTGGTAATCCCAGTACATAGTTTCTATCCCACCCCTCTTGTCTCTAGCGTCTTCTCCTGTCTCTGCCATATCTATTACTCAAGATTTATGTTCTTCTTGTATATGGGAACCAGAAAAAGACGAAAATAGAACCAGAACGCGTATTTAATACAACAAGACAAGAAAGGCGCAAATGTTCGACCAACTGGCCTTTGTCAAGCGTGAATGTAAGATCACAAACAAACACCAATACAAACTCATGAGAAAAAAGACTGAAACCTCCCTGCTGCTTTGTTCAGTGGGAGAAGAGGACTAAAATGTATGCCCATAGTACATGTACAGTAGACGTATGTGACCTCCCACACACGAAATGAGTCTTAACTCGCAGTCAGTCGAACAGCACTAGGAGCTGAAAAGGTGACAGGGACTATCTGGGGTGTTTTGACTTTTTCTCAAAATTGATTTCTGTAGACTATAATCTATCCCCCATAGAAATTTTTTTCTTGAAAAAATATTTTTAATCAATTTCAATCGGTATTTTAATGCACTGATCGCAGCAGAAAGAACGCAATTTCCTACAAAAAGTACCTATTTTTGTCTCTTATTATGAACCGTAACCTGTACAGTACCCGCACATGTAATATGCTGATGGAAGGCTCTTTGGTGCACCTTTCAGATAATGACAGCGAAAATTAGAAACAAACTGGGTCAAAGCCACCAAATGAAGAAATTTAAGGAAAATGTGTAGGAAGCACACAAAAACTTTAGAGACCGTTTTCTCAAAATGGGTTAATGACTTAAAACATACATAATTTCTACATTTTTTTTTGAGTACAAGTTTTATTCAAATACCAAAATAATCAGCAGAATGTACACTTTCCATGATATGTATATCTCAAAATGCCCAAAATGCTAGTTAAGACTGATTTCGTGCTGGGAGGTCACGTATATCTTTTTGTCTGTTGAATGTTTTGCTAGTGGTCTGTGTCAGGATGGTAAAGGTGCATCTGTTTTATCTGTACTGTATGTCATCTGTCTGTTGTGACAAGGAACGCTTTAACCCTTTGACTCCCGCACCCTATCCACCAACTGCAAAAACTTAGCCCTTTGACTCCCTCACCCTATCCACCAGCTTCCAGCAGGAAGCTTGTGGATAGAATGAGGGAGTCAAAGGGTTAAGTTTTTGCTTCGTTAGCATGGTTGACAATGCAGGATGCTGGTGGGCAAGGTGTGGGAGTCAAAGGGTTAATTTAGTTGTTGCTATATTTTACGGATGGCTTGAACCTTTCAGGCGTTTACATGTTTGTGTTTTATTTCGTAGTTTTGTGTGTGTGTGTTTTTTTGTTTTTTTTTCACGTGGATGTAGTAATGATGTATGTGGGATGCGAGTCCACAGCTGGCATATTTTAATTTCTTTTTAAAGTGGATTGATACAAAAGAATCAATGGAACAAAAGGTGAACTAGATGTGAAGGCATCTGTGACTATTGGCATCTGGTTCGTCTGCAATTTTGTGAGTGTGCGAACCCTGTGATCAATTCACGTGTATCAGTGTAGTGTTTCTGTATCAGCCTGTTGTGTATTTCTGTCTGTTCTCGTCTATCTAGTTGCGAGTCTGTATACGTTCACTTGTAGCAATCTGTACGTGCTTATTGTAAGAGATGTCACTATGAATACATTAAAATATTTACATATATTCTTTGTCTGTGTGTGTGTGTGTGTGAGTGTGTGTGTGTGTGTGTGTGTGTGTGTGTGTGTGTGTGTGTGTGTGTGTGTGCGGTGTGTGTGTGTGTGGCGCGTGTGTGTGTGAGTGTACGTGTGGTGTATGCGTGCGCGTGTGTGTGTGTACGTGTGAGTGTACGCGTGCGTGCGTGTGTGTGTGTGTGTGTGTGTGTGTCGTGCGTGGTGCGTGGTGTGTGTGTGTGTGTGTGTGTGTGTGTGTGTGTGTGTGTGTGTGTGTTGTTCGTTCGTTCTTTGATTTAACGTCTTTTCATTTGTAAGTGATATCAGTATTAGTACCGTACAAACTATGATAAATATGCCAAAGAGACAATATTCAAATCTGATTAATTCGTTTGATGCCTGATATGCTTTTATGCTATCTAATGTTTGAACGTAAAATATATATGTGTATATGAAGATTGGTCTGATCGTAAAGTGTGTGAATATTTATTTCTAGTTTATGGTTCCCCTAGTCTTTGGTTGTCCATCTGCATGCTATGTGCAGTTATGTGCGTCCGTTTGCAGTCTGTCAGCATTCTTTTCTTAATCAGAATGCACTCATCTATGATCAGTCAGCATTTTAATTAATAATTTCGCCTTTGAACATTCATCCGTCGATACTTTGTGAGCAACTGCTGCGATATTGCTCACACAATAAACAGGCAAAGTGTCTTTAATTTTAGTCAAACCACTAAAGGAAGCCGCTGATTCATTTTTCATTAGCTTAATCTACATGTACATACAGCCTAACAGTAGTTCCACATGTAATATTATTCCTTTTTTTCAACTGATTGATAAAGTTTTTCTTTTTTTTTTCTTTTTTTTTCAAGTACATGAAGTACCTTTAGGGATAAAATGGGACAATTGTAATTTAATTAAGTGTAACATAAAACAAAACAAGACAAAACAAAACAACAAAGTGGACAAAGCAAGGTTACAGACAATTCATCTAAGAGGCAACAGATGATGAATAATGTTGCCCAACGGGTATGCCATTTGATTTGTTTTTGTTTTTGTTTTTGCAAAGAAAACACTAGTCGTTAGACAAAATAATGACAACGATAATGACAATAAGGAGAAGAAGAAGAAGAAGAAAAAGAAGAAGAAGAAGGAGAATAAGAAGAAGAAGAAGAAGAAGAAGAAGAAGAAGAAGAAAAGAAGAAGAAGAAGAAGAAGAAGAAGAAGAAGAAGAAGAAGAAGAAGAAGAAGAAGAAAGAAGAAGAGAAGAAGAAGAGAAGAAGAAGAAGAAGAAGAAAAGAAGAAGAAGAAGAAGAAGAAGAAGAAGAAGAAGAAGAAGAAAGAAGAAGAAAGAAGAAGAAGAAGGAGGAGGAGGAGAGAAGAAGAAGAGAGAGAGGAAAAAATAAAAGAAGAAGAAAAAGAAAGAAAAAAAAACAAAACAAAACAGAAAAAAACAAGAACAAGAACAAGAGCAAGAAGAAACGATGAGAAGCACAAGTATTTGAACCATCATGTTTGTGGACCAGCTATAAACACACACACACACACACACACACACACACACACACACACACACACACACACACACACACACAAACACACACACAACACAAACACACAAAACACACACAAACACACAACACACACACACACAACACACACACACACACACAACACACACACACAAACACACAGACACACAGACACACAACACAAACACTCACACACACACACACACACAATCAAAACAAAAACAAAACAGCTATAACAAAAAGAACCAACTGACCTATTATCCAATCTGTCGGTTAGCCAATAACAAACTCATACAAGCTCACAAAAGAAACACGATAAAACAAGCTAACAGCCAAGCGAACGAACGAAGCAACGAATGAGCCACCCGACCAGCCAACGAACCAAATAGGCAACCAACCAACTAGGCAACCAACCAACCATGCAACCAACCAACTAACCAGCCAAACAGGCAGGCAACTGACCAACCATGCAACCAACCAACCATGCAACCAACCAACCAACCAACCAACCAGCCAAACAGGCAACCGACCAAAAAAACAAGCAACCAACCAGCCAAATAGACAACCAATCAACCAGCCAATAAGCAAACAAACAAACAAACAGAGAAAGAAAGAAAGAAACAAACAAGCAAGCAAGCAAGAAAACAAAGAAACAGACAAAGAAAGAAAGAGAGAACGAAAGAAAGAAAGACAAAACAAACAAGCAGACAAAGAAAAAGACAAAGAAAGAAACAAAGAAAGAAAGAAAGAACAAAAGAAAGAAAGAAACAGACAAAGAAACAGACAAAGAAAGAATAAAAGAAAGAAAGAAATGAAGAAACAGACAAAGAAAGAATGAAAGAAAGAAACAACCAAAACAAAGAAAGAAAGAAAGAAAACAGACAAAGAAAGAATAAAAGAAAGAAAGAAATGAAAGAAACAGACAAAGAAAGAATGAAAGAAAGAAACAAACAAAAAGACAAAGAAAAAACAACAAAAGAAAGAAAGACACAAACGAACAAGAAAGCAAACAAACAAACAAACACACACACAAACAAACAAACACTTACCTTTCCAAAAAACAGAGCACATCACCAGGCAGGAATTGAGAAGCAAACCTCTCAGCACAGGACACAGACAGACAGAGATGTTAACACTTTGGGTCACCCCCCAGTTCTCTGGTTTGAAGAACTGCAGCACCACACAGGTTGCCATGGCAGGGGATGAAGACACCTATTCAGGTACAGCTAGCCCCAGGACCCAGCATCAATGCAGACAAAACTTCGTTGTTGTTGTTGTTGTTGCTGCTGCTGCTGTTGTTGTTGCTTTCTGTTGTTGTTGTTGTTGTTTTTTTTCGTAACATCCCAGGACAAAAATGATTACACACTTGCTCCTCTGAGATTGATGGCTGCAATGACTGACGTAAAGATACCACATCATCTCTCGTCTTTGGCAAACAGAAAAAAAAATCCACTCACAAAAGATGTCTTGGCGGAGGATGGTAATATCTTCTCTTCAATATTCCACGTACAGGTAAATATCCAGAAAAGAAAAGAAAAGAAAAGAAAAGAAAAAAATCCAAGGTGAGGATGCAGGATCATTGAGGTGTATGTGGTTCAGCATAACCGTGGGTAGGATTAATGGGATTGTGGCAGCAGGGTAACTAACGCTTGATAAAATGTTCGTGTAGAATGCTGTATGGATTTCTTTTGAATGGCAACAATGCAGAGAGGTGTTATGATGTTCGTGTAGAATGCTGTATGGATTTCTTTTGAAGGGAACAATGCAGAGAGGTTTATGATGTTCGTGTAGAATGCTGTATGGATTTCTTTTGAATGGCAACAATGCAGAGAGGTATTATGATGTTCGTGTAGAATGTTGTGTGGATTTCTTTTGAATGGCAACAATGCAGAGAGGTGTTATGATGTTCGTGTAGAATGCTGTATGGATTTCTTTTGAATGGCAACAATGCAGAGAGGTGTTATGATGTTCGTGTAGAATGTTGTGTGGATTTCTTTTGAATGGCAACAATGCAGAGAGGTGTTATGATGTTCGTGTAGATGTTGTGTGGATTTCTTTTGAATGGCAACAATGAGAGAGGTGTTATGATGTTCGTGTAGAATGTTGTATGGATTTCTTTTGATATGCGATAATCCAGAGAGGTGTTATGATGTACGTGTGAATGTTGTATGGATTTCTTTTATATGGCGATAATCCAGAGAGGCGTTATGATGTTCGTGTAAATGTGTGTGGATTTCGTGACATGGGAATAATCCAGAGAGGCGTTATGATGTTCGTGTAGAATGTTGTAGGATTCTTTTGACATGGCAAAAGTGCAGAGAGGCAGGAGATGTTTTGTGAAGTAACAGAGAAATGCGTTGTGTGTGTGTGTGTGTGTGTGTGTGTGTGTGTGTGTGTGTGTGTGTGTGTGTGTGTGTGTGTGTGTGTGTGTGTGTCTGTGTGTGTGTGTGTGTGTTTGTGTGTGTGTGTGTGTTTATGTGTGTGTGTTTGGGGGTGGTGGTGGATGGGTGCGTGGACAATAGAAATAAGAATGCACTTTTTCAGACAAAAGTAGTTAGCGCCTACATATTCTTCCGATACTAAATGTTAAACGGTTAGTGTGGAGAAAGAACCATTGATTTGATAGTGTCCTTCAAGCAATCGTTGTCAAACTGTCATCACCTTGAGATGGACTGAAACCCAGTGAAATCATTCTGTTTTATAACCTGCCAGCGATTTTTTTTTTTGTTTCTTTGGTTGTTTGTTAATAGACACTGAAAACTCGGTAACTATTTAACACAGTAGATCTGAGAGAGACAGAGAGCGGAAAGACAGAGACAGAAACAGAGAGGGGGGGGGAAGGAGAGAGAGAGAAAGAGAGAGGGGGGAAGAGAGAGAGAGAAAGAGACAGAGAGAGAGAAAGAAAGAGAGAGAAAGAAGAGAGAGAAAGAGAGAGAAAGAAAGAAAGAAAGAGAGAGAGAGAAAGGGAGAGAGAGAGAGAGAGGGGGGGGGGACAGTCACTAGATTCTCATCTGAAGTATTTCGCCCTGTACCATCGCTAAATGTTCTCAATACTGTTTTTTTTTGGTTGTTGTTGTGTTATTGCTTCTGTCTGGATCCCAAGACTATCAATCAAGACCTTGCCGGCGCTTAGGAGTCCAGCTAGATAATTGGTAGCGCAGCAAATTGGATAGAGAGCGTATGGAGCTGTCCGATTGCGATGAGTCTCCCCTTCTAATAAACTCCACGTCTGAATAAACTCCGAAGATTACACCTTATCCAAGAATTGTAGCCTTTCCTTTGTGACGCTACTGCAGTTAAGGAGTTTGTATCCATCCCCCTTAGTAAACCCTTAGGTGATATACAAGATAGACTGCCAGGACTGTGTGACCATAGTTATATTGGCGAAACTGAGCGCAACTTGCACAAAAGATTAAAAGAACACAAACGTGAGTCCTCTCCAGTGGGGGGAACATCTGACCCCACACCCAACACCACTTTGAAAAGGACAGTGTGCAAGTTCTGGACAAAGAAGCAAGATGGTTCCAGAGGGGGAGTAAAGGAGGCAGTTTACATCGCCCAAGGAACCCCACCACCCTCAACCGTGACCCGGGGCCGACACAACCTGCCATCGGTGTACTCCTCACTTATTCAGTCGCACTGTCGTGAGTTCGCTCACGGCGGTGCGCACTGAAGCCAGTTCTCAACCCAGCAGTTGTGCTGAAGAAGTCGGCTGGATCGCCGATGAAAGCTACGCAGTAAGTAGCTTTTTTGTCACTGAGAGACAGGTTCAGCCAGGTAGTTATTACCCCTTAGTAACGTTACACAAATCGTGGACATTTACGGCTGCTTCTAACTCAGAGTCATGGGCATAACATTTGATAGCTCGAGTTCAATCCAAGCCCACAATATTAAAAACCTCTTGAGCGCTCCAGGACGGAAATTTATTTCTGTCTTCTTCAGGGGCACAGAAAAGTGCCCAGCCCCTAGGGACGGGACGAAATTTCAGTCTTGCTCAGGAGCACAGAGAAGTGTCCCCAGGGCGGGAATTTCTGTCTTGCTCAGGGGCTCAGAAAAATGTCCCCAGGACGAAAATTTCTGTCTTGCTCAGTGGCACAGAAAAGTGTTCCCTGGACGGAAATTTCTGTCTTGCTCAGGGGCATAGAAAAGTGTCCCCTGGACGGAAGTTTCTGTCTTGCTCAGGGGCACAGAAAAGTGTCCCCTCGACAGAAATTTCTGTCTTGCTCAGGGGCACAGAAAAGTGTCCCCAGGGCGGAAATTTCTGTCTTGCTCTGGGGCACAGAGAAGTGTCCCCAGGACTAAAATTTCTGTCTTGCTCAGGGGCACAGAAAATGTCCCCAGGACTGAAACTTTCTGTCTTGCTCAGGGGCATAGAAAAGTGCTCCCAGAATGGACATTTCTGTCTTGCTCAGGGGTACAGAAAAGTGCCCCCAGGACCAAATTTTCTGTCTTATCAGGGGCACAGAAAAGTGCCCCAGGACCGAAATTTCTGTCTTGCTCAGGGCACAGAAAAGTGTCCCCAGGACGAAAAATTCTGTCTTGCTCGGGGGCACAGAAAAGTTCCCCAGGACGAAAATTTCTGTCTTGCTCAAGGGGCACAGAAAAGTGTCCCCAGGACGGAAATTCTTGTTCGCGTCATATTTACATTTAATTTTATTTATCATATACTGCTGGCAAAATGATTGAATTTATATTAAACTATCAAAGCTGTGTAGGGTGTTCCATATTTCGTTTCTAAAAAGTATAGGTTATACATATATCATTTCAGTAGTTTGCAAGTTAATTTTTTTTTTTCAATTATCACCGTCCACGACCTAAAATCCTTGGGAAATAGTAGTCACTGAGCGTAAAATGAATGTGGCAGTGAATGGGTTAAAAAAAAACTGGCCTGTCCGCTTACTCGTCCGAATGTTTCCATAAATCTGGTAGTGCCAGCTTAGTGTTTCCCAGAAGTCCCTCTAACCCCCCCCCCCCCATCCCCATTCCTCCTGACTCCCCATTTCAAGACTCTGCCAGGGCAAAGGCTCTTGCGCAGGCTCAATGAGCTTGTTAGATAGTTTATAGGCAGATTTGGGTGGAGCGATTATGGATTTGTCCCAGTGCCAGGGTGAATTCCCTCTTGAACAAACTCCTAAACTCTTACTTACCACTCCCCCAAACTCTGTTACAGAGCAGAAACAGACAGCACGCAGCCAACAGCTACAACAGTTATGTTCCTTGTTAATCACGCCCATTATCTCTATACAGTTCGCACGTCTGGTTAAATTGTTCGGTGCCAGTCGTTCCGTTGTACGGTAAGAAACCAATAAATATACGTCGACTAACAGCTCTAAATGCCTATCAGTTAACATCAGGAAAGAGAATTCTTGAAATGTTATACAGAAACGATACTGTTGTACGGTTGTGAGGCCGTGGACAGTCGACACGCAACGTCAGAACAAGACTGAGGCAAGTGAAATGTGGTCGCTAAGAAGAACGTTGAGAGTTCCATGGACAGCACAGAAAACAAAAACGAGACAGTCTCGAAGGAGGCAGACACAAGAAGACCATTAACAAAACAAGATTAGGAAAAGACAAGCAACACTTATATAGGTCATTTTATGAGGAAAGAGCACCTGGTCACAACAGGAAAGCTGGAGGGAAAGAGAACACCAGGTAGACCTAGGGAGAAAATATTGGACGACTTGCAAGGGTGGCTGAGGACAGAGAGGGTGGGAGATGTACTTGCAGCAACAAGGGACCTATTCGTATGGAGGGCCATGATCGCCAACGCCATGCGGCAGGGCACTGATGATGATGATGGACAGCTCTAATTCTGTTGGCTGGCTCATACACACCACACACACACACACACACACACACACACACACACACACACAACACACACACACACACACACACACACACACACACACACACACACACACACACACACACAACACACACACACACACAACCCTCCTCCCCAGTGGGACCTTACGTTACTATCCTTGAGTAGTAATAAAGTGTTCTGTTCGGAAAACCACACCAACGCATACAGACTTTTTATTTTATTTTAACACAAACACAAACCATTCTGTTAAGATAATCGCTGGCAGATTCAGGCGTAGCGTGTATGGGATTGTCCTGAGTGTGACGAAATCCTTCTAGGACAAAGTCAACCAAACTCCATTCCATCATCGACAGGGGAGGGGAGGGGGAGGGAGGAGGGAGTGGGATGGGGTGTGGGGGGGGGGGGTTGGGGGTGGGGGTGGTGGAAAGTCTCCAGCTAAACAGCTAACAAAATGTGTCTGGTGTTAATTGTTCCTCCTCTCGTTGCTACAGCTACATGTGTGTTAATTGCTCGTGCCTCGCGCTCTGAGTTAAAGACTTGATAAATAACTCGACAAAAACAGCTCTTATACTGTGTGATTCTTTGCTTGCTGCCGCTATTCCTGGGGGTGCTAGTCTCTTATTTATTATTGTCTGTAGGTGACGCTGCTTTGACAGAGAATTTGCCAAGTCTGTGCTTGCTTGTTCGGTACTGCTGTCGGTGTTATTGCCGTTGTTGTTGCTGTTGTTGTTTCGTTATTGTTGTTGTTTTGTTATTGTTTTGTTATTGTTATTGTTTTATTACTGTTGTTTATTGTTGTTGTTGTTGTTTTGTTATTGTTGTTTTATTGTTGTTGTAGTCTTTTGTTGTTATTGTTTGTTTGTTGTTGGTGTCATATTCTCATTGTGATCGTTGTTGCTGTGTGTTAAAAGTTGCTTTCTTTCCTTTCATTGGTGAAAAAGAATTCGCATCACATTGTCTACTACGTTTATTATTTAAAATTACTTCGCTTTAGTGTTGACTTGTTCTTGGAAGGAGAGGTTTTGACACAATTTGGATACAGCGTCGCCTGTTTAATTAGTTAATTAATTAATCATCGGTCGACGATATTCTCTTTTTCATCGACTGCCAGCCAGCCAGCCAGCCACCCAACCAGCCAACAAGCTGGCTGGCTGCATACAACAAGGCCCAGCTAAACAATTACGCTCGCTTTGGCTGACTGCTGCCATATTGATAATTAAGCCGCGATGAATGACTGTAGGTCCGGGTGTTGTTGTTAATTGCTCGATGCTGCTGCTGCTGCTGCTGCTGCTGTTGTTGCTGATGCTTTTAGCAGCTACACGTTTGATGACTGACGGCTACTAATTGATGTTGCCCCACCACCCTCGTTACTAGAGGAATGTTGTGACTGCTGCTGCTACTGCTACTGCTACTGCTACTGCCGCCTTTCATGGCTAAATTGACCGGTTCTCATAGAATCATCAATATGTTGTATTTGTTTGTTTTAGGAAATACGTACATCTATTTCTAAGATGATAGCTAAGCAATATACATAGATATAAATCTGTATACCCCAAGGTGACAATAAGTAGTGTGCATACAAAAATCTGTTGTTGTTTTTTTTGTTAAGGGTAATTGATAAGTAGCGTATATTATCGTCACCATCATCACGTGCCCTGCAGCATGGCACAGGCGATCAGGGCCCTCCACACAATCTGTCCCCTGTCGCTGCAAGTACAGATCCCACCCTCTCTGTCTTCAGCCACCCTGCAAGTCCGTCCAATATTTTCTCCCTGGGTCTACTTGGTGTCTAAGCAATGTACATATATAAATCTGTATCCCCAAGGTGACAAATATGCAGAGTACATACAAAAAATCTGTCTTTCTAAGGGTAATAGATAAGTAGCGTACATACATAAATCTTTATCCCCAAGGATGATGAATTAGTAGTGTATGGTCATAAGTCTTTATTTCTAAGACGATAGCTGAGCAATATGCATATGTAAATCTTTATTCCCAAGGTGATAGATAAGGCACAAATCTGTATTCTAAGGATAATTGATAAGTAGCGAAATTGGGAAAAACCTCCACTCCTGGGAGATGTGATAAACCTCCACTCCTGGGAAATGGGAAAATCTCAATTACTAGGACATCTGAAAAATGTCCTTTCCTTGGAAACCAGAAACATTTCCGCTTCTGGGAAATGGGAAAAATGTGCACTGCTGGGAAATGGGAAAAACCTCCACTCCCGGGAATTTGGAAGAAATGTGCACTGCTGGGAAATGGGAAAAATGTGCACTGCGTGGAAATGGGAAAAACCTCCACTCCCGGGAATTGGAAGAAATGTGCACTGCTGGGAAATGGGGAAAATGTGCACTGTTGGGAAATGGGGAAAACCTCCACTCCTGGGAAACTGGAAAAAACCTCCACTCCTGGGAGATATGAAAAACTTCCATTTGGAAAAAAAATGTGCACTGCTGGAAATGGGAAAAATGTCACGGCTGGGAAATGGGAAAAATGTCCACAACTGGGAAATGGGAAAATTTCAACTCTTGGGAAATCGGAAAAATCTCCGTTTCAGAGAAATGGGAAATACTCCACTCCTGGGAGATCTGAAAAACCTTCATCCTGGGAAATGTGAAAAATCTCCACTCTTGAAAATCGGAAAAAAAATCTTCACTCCTGGGAAATCGGACAAATCTCCACTTCTGGGAAATGGGAAAAATATCCACTCCTGGGAAATGTGAAAAATATCCACTCCTGGGAAATCAGAAAAAATCTCCACTCCTGGGAAATCGGATAAAATCTCCACTCCTGGGAAATGGGAAAATCTCAGATACTAAGAGATCTGAAAAAAAAAAAAAGATTTCCACTCCAGGGAAATCAGAAAAAAAAATTCCACTCTTTACGCAGAAATCTTGGCGGATCGAACTCTGGAGCTTCTGATGAGAAGTACGACGTGGTATCCACTACACTACCGCACCCTATATCCCTACAAAATAACAAAATAATATTGTTTTCCAACATTACATTTTCTTTTTTTTTTTTTTTCTCAGAAAAATACGAACAGGGAAAAATGTAAATAAAACAGACATATATTCACGTAAAACTGGAAAAAAAAAAATTTCCACTGAGTGACCCCTGATCATTTTTCCGAGCCTCCTCTGGTGCCACTTTGCCT